>CM051401.1:7965702-8046372 GCA_028052125.1 Melia azedarach | reverse complement strand
ATAACCCAAAAAAAAAGACCAAATAAAAAACCTTACCGATAAAGTACCTAAAGGTAACTAGGTGTTTATTAAAATTAAGTAATCCGAACTCTTAAGAAACTGTAGAACTCTATTTTAAATATTAAAAATACTAGTAACTACCTGGCTGCAAATTGAATGTACTAGGATCTATTCTCTGTCCTGGAATATATCACGGCTTAGAACAAATAAAAACACCAAAAATCATTTTGCCAAAGGTAAAGCTAAGCATAGTCTATTTTGATAAAGTTTAGAGAGCCCATTCTGAGCAAGATCACTACTAAAGTTTAGTCTCAAACCAGATGGCCAGGGATATCTTTCCATTCTGGCCAACAGCAACTGGTTTGTGACGCTTGCGGGGAATTTAGATCCAAACTCTTTCTGTGAAATTTGTTGAGAACCAAAGTAAGAGAAAAGAAGAAAAAAAATCAAAGCATGGTATTTCCGAACAGAAAATATCTATTCACTTACTGAAGGAAAGCCTTCAGTTAGTAACTGAGCAAATTTAAACTTCCATGCAGGAATATTGGAAAAATCCTAATAAATGCACTTGCTCAGTTTTATAATCCTATAGATCACTATATACTTGGTGTAACTGACAATGATAAAAGCAAGTTCCATGCCATTAGCAATCCTGACATCAAGGCACATTAACACACTCAGAAGGCTAAACGGTAATCATATTACAACTGCTGCAAATTGATGCAGGTTTGTCCACAAGTAAGCAATCCTGACATCAGGGCACATTCAAGGTGGGTTCTTGGCATACATGTGCTAGGAGCTGACAAAAGCATCCACAACAGTAGTTGCATTTATCAACCTCACGACTAAGCTGCAACACACATGTCATAGCAGTATGGATTTCTCTATTTTAAATTGAATCTGTATCAGAAACTTGGAGTACAAAATATCATGCAAAGGCCGACCAAATGATAACAGTAGTTGACAAAACAAAGATTGATGTAAGCAACCACTATTTATTTCAACCAATAAATTAGTAACCATAAAGCCACAAGCTTACTCTCGTCACAAACATTCCCAGGAATTGAACCGCTAAAATTGTTATTGTGCAAATATATATATTGCAATCTCTGAATATGAAACAATGATTCAAGTATTTCAAACTTTGACTCCCAAGTTTAAGGACCTGCCACCGTAGATGTTTTGGCGGTCTTTTTAACTTGCATGTCATGGTCCTTGTCCTTTGTGGATGGTGCACTAACTTCCTTCCTTGTAGTTTTTTTTTTTAAGTTATTTTTTGGCTCCATCAATTGTTTTTCACTCCGAAGTGTAATTGCCATCACTTACTTCTTTGGATTTGTCTCTGTATTTCTCAGCAAAGAGTCTTGTTGCGTCTCCGTCAACAACTTTTTCATTTCACCCATTTGTACCTCAAGATTCCGAATAGTAGTTTCGGTCTTCATCCTGAACTTGGAAGTGTTCGTAGTGAGCTGAGCAATGGCATCTTCTAAGTTCACTCTTTTCTCTTGAGGTTGAAAACCAAGATGTGGTTGCATGATTTTGATTGTTTCTCCAAGACAAGTTAGGCTTATTTTGCCATTTGTGGTTATAAGTGTTTGAAAAAAGTAATTTTTTGTTGCTGATTATAGTTCCCAACATATCGAACTTGCTCTAACAATAAAGGGGCAAAAAAATTACTAACTTGACATTCAATGCTCGGCTGATTGCCATTGTATAAATAATAGACCACCGGTGGAGTATGAGTGGTATTTGCTATCATAGCTCCAAGTTGCTTGGTCAATGTAGTTAACTGAGTAGTGAGTGCAATAAGGTTATCGACTTCATGAACTTTAAAGGTTTTCTTTGATGTCAAGTGTTTCGTTGGTCATTGGTATGCATTGGCGGCCATCTCCTCCAACAAATTATAAGCCTCATCAATAGTTTTTCCCATTAACGGACCTTCTACTACCTTATCTAAAAGTGTTTTAGTTGAACTCTCTACACCAATGTAGAATATTTGAACTTGAAGCCATTTAGGTATACCATAGTGTGGGCATCTCCTCATCATTTCCTTGTACCTTTCCTAAACTTCATATAATGACTCCATTTCATTTTGGGAAAAAGTAGTGTGTCAATCCTTAACTTAGCCATCTAGTGAAAAACTTTGCCAAAAATTTATGAGCCAAATCATCCTAAGTGGTCATGGTTCTAGGAGGAAGTAAATTCAACCAGGTCTTTGCCTTGTCCCTCGATAAGAATGAAAAAAATCCTCAACTTGATAGCATCATCCGACACATCGTTATGTCTAACAGTGTCATAAATATCTAAGAAGTTTGCAATGTGGTAGCTCGGATCATTATATGGCAACCCACTAAATTACACTGGGGTATGAATTATTTGAAAAATGGCTGGCTTGATCTCAAACTTGTTCGCTTGAATAACGAGTCTTCTAATATTGGTTGAAGCTTCATTAATTGTTGGAATAGCATATTTCCTTAAAGCTCACTGACCTTCGGCTCTAACATTATTCCGAAAATTTTGTTCCATTGTGCTAATTTACAGCTGTCTCGATCCTTATCTCTTCTCTTTTCTATTCCTTCAACAAGTTTTCTCAATCTATAAATCGAAAAGTATTAAAATGCGATTTCTTGCTTTCCTCATGCACCAAAGGAAACACCTAAAATGAAAACAAAAATAAACTTCAAATTAAATTCAAAATTAACCCAAATCAATATTAAAAAAATTTAGCATTCCCCAGCAACGACGCCAAAAACTTGTCGTGTGATTTACTAAGTGTACGTTATCACAAATAAGTAGTATATGACAAGTGAAGTATTGTTCCCATGAGGAGTGTTAATCTAATAGGTAACCAAGGTGACTAATATTAAATTTATTTGAAGACACAATTATAGATTGAATGAGAATATAAAATCGACTAAAAAAATTAATATACAAAACTAAATAGAGATTCAACAAATATAATGTCTAGGGCTTGTGATTTAATCATATTTACTCGATCTATTTCTTCCAGTTAAACTCTTTTGATTAATTACCGATATTGCTAATGAAATTACTCTGTCATATTTCACACTCTCGAGATTAGTCGAAACCTATTTCATGTTTAATCATTTACTATGTAAATGCTAATTAAACAAAAATGCATTACAATCAGTAGTCATTATTAATAACACTACACAAACCATATTGATACATGTATGTTTGATATACAATTTGTGTTATTTATGGCACGATATAAATGCAGTCAACATCTCTCAATATTAATAGGTTCACCTTTTATTTAATTAATGACCAATTAATCAAGTTCATTAAAATCATGATAAATAGACAATATGATATTATTAATCAAGAATAGTATACTATCAGAACATAGATGATTTCAATTGATCAAATAATTACCCTAGATATTAAATTTAGCCAATTACGAGAAAGAGTTCAAATCTGATCATCAAGAATTCAACAAGTGATAATATAGTTTAAATAATCACAATATTATTCAATTTAAGACAAAATAAATCAAGGGAAGAATAAAACTAAGAATTGAGAGCCTTCATCTTAAAGATTCCAAGCTTTCATCCATTATCTTCTCCAATTTAAGCTCTCTCTCTCTCTCTCTCCAGATTTCTCTCTATCCCTCTCTCCTTTCTTCTCAATCAAAAAACCTCGCTTTCCAAAAGTGGCTAAGGTGGCTCATCCTCCCAAAACATAAAAACCTAATCCAAACCTAAATCAGACCATCAAAACAGGATCTTGCGACTCGAATTTTACCCAAGAATCATCATCTTCGAGTCTAGATGGTGTGGGGGAGCCGGAATAGTGTAAGGGCTCAAGGGTGACACAGCGCACGTGGCAGCACCATAGTTGTTGCGTAGGGGCAGACTTCACGTGGAGAAACAATGAGCATGTTGTGGCTGTGTACCTTGATGGCGTGGCCATGCTATAGCTACTGTCATAGCATATCAAATACTCTTGATGTCTCGTTTTTAACCCTACAAGCGGATCGTGATTCTAAGCTGTGTAGACTAAGTTATCACTGTTTTAGTACACCATACTTAGAATGTCAATTTTTCTGCTTTAGTTCGAGATCAATGAAGAGGCTCGCAAACTTGTATTTGTTCTCCATTTTCATATTTTCTCATTGAAATACCTCAACGCCTACAAAATAAAATTAAAATGCTTAAAAAGAAACTTAAATACTCAAAATAGACTAAATAATGGTAAGTATGCTACTTAATGATAGATAATTTAAGGATAATCATGTTGAAAATATTATGATATAATTTCTTTTCTCAAAACCTAAAAACCCATACTTGTTGATTTTGTACATCTCATATATACTTGTACCAATCAATGTAATTTGCAATATCTTATTTCAATATGAAACCTATTGCATCAACTAGTTTGTTCACATACAATAATATTGTCTCATTGTATTTAACATATATATTCATCCGACTTCTGCATAGGCTGGTACATTGGTTGCAGCTAGGCTTCGAGGATCAACTTAGAAAATTGATATGCGTGTGTTGGGAAATTTGGTGCCAATGCATGTTTTTCTAATAAGAGAGACATTATCACCATTGCCAATATCTCTTGCTATCAACAATACTTTGATTCATAAGCACAAGAAAAAATAAAATGGAAAGCATAAGAGGAAGCAAATATAAACCATTCGTATTTTGCATTAATTCTTACTACTCAAGGAATTGCAAGAAATCTCTTTCATTGCAAAGCCAAAAGCTTTATCTAATAAAGTTTTATAACAATTATTACTATATATGATGAATTTCTATTAGTTGTTCATTAAAAAAAATATCAAGTCATTTACTACCATATTTATGTATTAACAACGCAACAAATTAATTCTGAGCGGGTTTGGTTTTTCTTTTTTATTAATCAAAAAAAAAATTTAATATGAAAAGTCTTTTCAAAATTTTTATTTGATTGGCATTGGAGAAGAAATTTTAGAATTAAAAAGCCGTTTTTTATTCACTAGAAGAATCTCAAAATTTGGACTTTTGATCATAAACCTTGTCGAACTTTTTTAAAAAGTAAATCATTTAAAAAATTCTTACTCTGTTTTAAAAATTTTACGTTATTTCTTTAAAATAAAATATTAAATTTTTTTATTAAAGTAATTACTCAAATTTTTCAAAAAGTTATTTATAACAACCAAACGATAAATAAACCTTTTATTAAAAACTTGTAGAATTTATATTGCTAAAAGGTCTACTTGAAAAATTATACCAAATGAACTCTTAGACAAAAGATAGGAACCCTACATTCTTGTAAGAAAGCAAAAATTATAATATATACAGTAATATCCAATAAATTGGGTTAGTGTTAAAGGGAGAGTTATATGATAATTTGTAAGATTTTTTTAAACTTATCTTTATTTAAGCGAACATGCATGCATGACTTGTGTAAGTGTAATGATATTTAAGAACATCTAGAGCAATATCTTGTCTCAGACTGAAACCAGTTGCATTAGCTAGTTCTTTAACATATAGTGCCATTGTCTCGTTTGTTTTCTCATATGTTACATTCATCCCAATTTTACATAAGCTTTTGAAATCGACTGCAGCTCGGCTTCGAGGATCAAATTCAAAAACTGATATTCTGCCTCTTGGCAGTAACAATGGTACAGTGGCGCCATCCCTTCTGTCTCCTTATCACCCATGCACCCAAAACATCACGTGGGTTAAACCTTGATGATTTTTTGCATGATTTTTGACCTTTGGATCACCAATGAATGACCAGATTTAGAGGGTCTTAGGTTTTTATATATTTCCAAGAATTAGCCTACATGAGCCATATTAGAGAGTGAGCTCGAGAGATAGACAAAGAGGAAAGACGAAGAGAAGGATTAAGCTAGAGATAGAGAGGGAAAAACCAAGAAGATGATGGATGGAAGCATGGAGTCTTGAGGATAAAAACTCTCCCAATCTAGTTTTATCTCTCTCCTTGTTTTATTTCATTTTGAATTGAACAATTTGTGTTGCCTAAGATTATGTGCTTTATTGTTGAATTTTGTATAATTAATCTTGAATAGTATTTTATGTGTGGTTAGATTTATTTTCTAGGGCAATAATTTAATCTATTGAAAGTATTCATTTTTTAATATTATGTTATTTATGATTTAATATCTAGTATTAAGTATTTATAATAATGTTTAATGCTTTCAAATATTTGGTCAGTATTTGAATGAACTGAGAAGTTAATATCAGGTATAGACCGTGTGATAAATGTCATAAATTGCATATTAGATAGAGATGTATTACTATGATTTATGCAGTTTAATTTGAAATTATCTTTAAATGTAATGCGCTTCTATTTAATTAAATTCACATAGAGATATAGTGAATTTTTAGGTGCGAAATAATTTCGATTGTTCTCAAAAGAGACTGTCAAATAGGATAGGATAATTAACTGGCAATACTTGTATTGAATCAAAATAATGTCAATTTAAGAATTGAATGCGACTAAATAAGATAAAATCATTCGCCCTAGACTGTTCTATTAATTAAATATTTTAACTACTAGACTTTGGCCTTCTACCTTCTCCCTTAGATTGGTAAAATTCCTAGAATTTATGGCTAGTAAGGAATGGATCACATTGTCTTATTTAAGATTGCCTATCATAGGTCATACTCTTACTCACTTCAGATTATCTTATCCCATGTCAGACATATGTTATAACACCATTCGCCCTCTATTATCGTCCCAATCTGCTATCAAAGCCTGCCAACCATATAGGTGGTACCAAGCTTCAGCCAAGATTATGTTGTCCCTATAATTGTTAGACTGCATCATGGCAGGCACCTGCCAAGGTTAGGTGGTCTAGCCTCACATCTAATTGACTTAGAATATTTCACATTAAAATGGTGATCATCATTTTTTCTATGAGTGCAATATTTCTGTACTGTTGATTTCATTTTTTGGTGATTCCAAATACTTTAATCTATATGAGAAGAACAAGTCAGGGTCAATGAAATGTTAAGAGAGTTAACACAAAAATTCTTCTTATATGGTAAAAATTGATGTGTGTTAATTATTTACAGACAACATCTTGGTATACTAATGATTATGTAACATAGATGGTTCAAAACCATAATTTATATTTTGTAAAAGAGTTTTTTTTTTTTCGTTTTACATATACCTGTATTTTTAAATATTTCTCTCTCCTTTTACATCGTACTTTTTATTGTGAATCAAATTTTACATGTAATTGACATGTATTAATTACATAGAGAATTAAGTCTAACCAATAAGACTTGTAATAAATGGAACCCTAATTATGAAATTAACCCACTCACTTTCAATACTACTAAAGTTTGAACACTTAAATTTACTTGAGATATGGTCGGTTGACTCTACCCTAGGTAGGTAGATGCTTATGTATTTAGCATAATACTTTTCACATTAATGAAAACAAAGTATATCACTCTACCCAAACAAAATTCTTTGATTGAAGTGGAAAAAAAATACTCACACATTTAAAATTACGAATTAACATTCAAATATATAAATTTTTACCTTACATGATGAAGTACTCTTAATAATTGCTTCATTAATATATTTAGACGCTTGCATTTATATATAATGGAAAGAAATAGCTAAAGCCTTCATTAAATTATAAGTTGAAATCAATTTACACATAACGTACGAGTTAGAGTTAAAGAAGAAATTTTAAAAGAAATAATATTGGGTTACACGTATAGATCAAACTTGCAAATTGACTAGCAAATTATCTAGAACACATTTATTGACACTAATATAGAACTTACGTGTAAACTACTGATTTCTTAGGTTTTTTCAAGCAAATCAAGTGGCTTGTTTAAGTGGTCTAAATTCCAAGTTGTCAAAGCATTGCTTTATTTTCTCTGTTCTTGGAGAAAGAAAATTAGAAAATGAGAACACCCTCAACAATTTTTTTCTATTAGCCTCAAAATTTCCAACTACTATAACAAATTAATTTTCAAACCAATTCTTTATATATATGTGTATGTGTGTGTTTGTGTATAATGTTACAAAACTGTAGAAAATTAGTTTGAAATACTTCAAGCTTAACCAAAGAAGAACCTCGGATCATATTCAATTTTAGCAACTTATAAATTAATCAGGGTTAGTTTTTTTTTTTAAAAAACAACAATCTTCTTCATATTTTTCAATATATCAAAACGTGGTTCAATTTTAAGCAAATCTTCTTCATAATTCTGAATTTACAAAAGTTGTGTGAACATTAATTATGCAAAATTGAGTCAGCTTTCACTTGCAACAAGAATCATTTCATTTAAAGATGTCTACACAAAGCTATGGCCATGATATTCATTCATATTCAAGTAAGTTATATGCAAGTGGATACTTTACATCTTTAATTGCAACTTGCACTACTTTAACACCTATATATAAAAATACACCACATAAGTACTTAAATACAAGTATTATACTCATGCCATCTTGTACAATTATACATATTTGCATGTATTTGAGTTATAGACGATGAAAACATGCAAATTAAAGTCATGGTAATGAAATTTCACAATTTATGCACAAATAGGGACATTAAATTCAATAGTGATGTAATAATGTCTTGTAAAATATAAATAAATTAAATCAAATTTTGTAACATAAAAAAATTAAGATTGATTATTTTTGTATAAGCACCACTAATTGTGAAAGTTGTCAATTGAATGGTGAATATAATGAATGCAAGGAACAAACATAGTATAGTAAGTAATCTTAATCGTTGGAAGTGTCTAATTCAACAATCAACAAATTGTTAGCCTTAAGGCTCATAACTCATTCTTTTGAGTTCTTAACTAATTAAATTCTTCTTATAGCATTTATTGTGATATTTTTAGTATGAAGAATTGGAACAATTTTGAAGACTCAAAGAACATCCAAAATGAAACCATTGAAGAAAATCATAACGAAAACTCTTGAGCAAATTGAAGAAATGAAGACACAAATATTAGGTAATTTTTTATTTATAATGTGTCATTAAAATTGAATATTTATTTGCCTTAAAATCTCAAGATGTTTTGTGCATGTCATGAGATTTGAAAATCCGACCAAAATGCAAAATTTTAAAACTCTGGAAAAAGACAAAAATACAAAGTTTTTAAAACTGTCAAAAAATCGGTTTAAAACACTTGGTCCAACAAAACCGATTCAGGACAGTTTGATCGGCTGACTGAACTAGTTGATCAACTAAACCAGTGGTAGAATACTTTTTTGGTTTGGTTGACTAAACCAAGATAGATGGTCGATCGAGCCGAACTAATTGATCGATTGATCTTTTGGGTTTTTTAAAATTAACTTTCTGCTATTTTTCTGGTCGACTGAATTGAACTATATGGTCGATCGACCCTTCGAAAAATTTGAAATTTATTTCTAACAGTTAGTAACGGCTAGTTTTCCAACTTTCACTATAAACACTAGCCTAAACTCATTTGGAAGAAGTTTTGCACCCTTGGGAAAGTTTGTTTCAATGTTTTAGAAGTATAATTCAAAGATTTGAGCTTTCATTTGCAAATCAAACATTAAATTCATTGTACACTATAGCAGTCACTTGTAATATTCAAAAGAAAGAGTGTTTGTGTATTACTTGATCATACTCTGTGATCAAGGATATTTTTCTTGTAATTATTGTGAGGTTGAGTGTGAGAGAAACACACTTGGTGTGAGGTTTTAGTGATACCTTTAACTCACTTGGTTGTAGAAGTTGGAGAGGCACCTTATCAAGTCCTCTTGGTGTAAGGTTTAAGTGGCACTCAAAAGTCCACTTGGAGTTGTATGTGCTACCTTAGATTGAAGGCATATTAGTGGAATCTTCAAGTGAGTTGGCTTGGAGGCGTGGACGTAAGTCAGAGTTTGCTGAACCACGTAAAAATCGGTGTTGCCTTTCTTAACTCTCTCACTTTCTTGATTATTATAGTACACATTTCTCACACATACTTGAACTTGAATTGTGACAATTTATGAATTGATTGTTGTTGTATGTTTAATTTTGTCTATTGAACTTGAGAAGAATTTGAGCTATTTAGTTTTTAAAGTTGGGTTGATTTAAATTTGTTACAATTATTGAAAACCCAATTCACCCCTCTCTGGGTTGCCTCAGTGACATTTCACAAATGATAAAAGAATATGTGTAATCTTATAGGTTGTTGATGCGTTCTCAAACACATACACACATATAGATATATAAATCATGACATAGATAAAAATTATCTTTGTAAGATTAGTTAAGGGATAAAACAATATCGATCATTTAATATTTCTATTGATTAATATTTAAATTTCCATTTTATTAAATAAAGACTAAGTGACTACAATTGGCATATATATATTTTTTATTTTAATTAATAAGTTAATCCTTCAAACTTAACCACAACATGGTTCTAGCCAAAGACATAACAAGCATTGTGAATTCTGTGGATCCATGATCGCGACTATACTAACTGCAAGTGCACGGGTCGTATCAAGTAATAAAGTGATAAGAAAAAATATCGTCCCACGAGGATTGATATTCAAATTAAATACTAAAACTATAGCTTGAAAGGTCAATTTTATCTAAGCAAACTAAATCGATTAATTGCAATACAAAATAAACTAAAACACAAATATGAACTAATATAGAATAGAAATTGAGTTTAAGAATTTATAAAAGATGAAGATGCAAGGAATGAATTACCTAGGGTCTTGATTTTACTTATCAATCACGTGTTTCTCCTAATTGGCCATTATTAATGCGCTTTGATCTAATTCACTAATCACAAGATTTAAGTCAACCTTAACACCTCTCTCGAGTGTAAGTTAAGGTTTTACACACAATGATTCAAGTTGATATCCCTATCTAACCTGAATAATTCTATGCTCATTAAGCATTACTTGTTATTTAACGCTTAGAACCCAATTTACCTCTCGGTTTATTAAAATCCTAATCGTTAACTTGATTATCTAGATGTCGGTTATCTCCCGGTCTCACAACTATCTAGATTGTATTTACTTAGTACGACAAACAAATTAACTTTTCCCAAGACTTAATTCATCCATCTCCAATTTAACCAATTCATTAATTAATTAACAAATTATAACATTAAGCAAGATAAACACAAGTGAATCAAACTGTAAAAACATTAATAACATGCCAATTAATTAAAACATGGTTTAGACAAGATCCATCAAGTCCCTAGATTAGGAAAACTAGCCAACCGTCACAAATAATAACATAACAATCAACATGTATTCCATAATCATAAGTTCAACAATTAAAGTTCAAATGAAATACAAAATGAGAGTTAAAGAGTTTAAGAAAACTAGATTAGAGATCCAAGCTTCAATGATCCTCCGTCAAATCCTCTTCCAAGGGCTCCAACTTGAATCACTTCACTTTTCTCTCTAGGATCTTCACTTGTTCTTCCTCTCTCTCACTCAAAAACCTCTCAAATCTTATTCTAGGTTGCCTTCCTCTGGTGGCTATCATCCTAAAAACATATAAACCTAAAAGATACCCAAATCAGGCCATTGGGTGATGATCTCACGGCCAAAATTCGTCCAAACACGTTCAGAGAGAGTTGGAGCGCCCAAAATCTGCTCTAGGGTGCCATGGCACAAAATGGATGGTGTGGCCGCGCACCTCCGTGGTGCTACCGCGCTATCCTCGCGGCCAAAAATCAGACTGGAGCATGGACATGGCGCAGTTGCGCTATCCCCTCCTGCTTTGATTTCCTTGCAATTTGGTCCCTTTAACTTTGCGTTTTAGTCCCTGTTTCCTTTGCAACTTTTCCGACGTTGCTTTCTCGAGCCGATTTCATCGTCAATTCCCATTTGCTATCTTTTCTATGTAAAACATTAAAATTCATTAAATATTAACTAAACTTGAAGATTTATAAAATAATTTAAGTCTCGAAATACTCGATAAATGTGTATTCTATGCACTTATTAATCTAGAAGGAGGGCAAGATGTTTGCTCTAAGAATAACAAGAAATTACATAATTGTTGCAGAAAATCACCCTTAATAACGGTGTTCCAATACTAATATGATTTAATTAAGATTGTGATCTGATAAAAAATATCAGGTCTGACCGGATAATAAACATAAACAAATAAATTATATGTAAGTTTAGTGACAAACAAGAATTACGTTGTTCAAGAAAATTTTCTACATCCACAGAGCAAACACATGTAAGGTCTTTTATTAGAAGCAGAAGATATAATCTGTACAAGATGACTCTGTTCTCTTAAATCACCTCTCTTCAGTTTCTCCCTCTCTTCCCATCTCTTTTCTCCTCTCTTTTCATCTCTCTCAAAAGCTCTAGAGTATATGGTTTTTATAATGCCCCTAAATATCCCAATTCAAGTGGGTTTAGTGTCTTAATTCAAGTAGGTTTGGTATCCTAATTCAAGAAGGTTTGTATCCTTTTCAAATCAGGATGACAATACCTCTTCAGGTCCTGATGTCCTCAGGTACTTGGGTACTCGGACACCAGATCAAGTCCTCTTTAAGTCAAGATGACTACTCCACCTCATAACCTTAAGTCCTTAAGTCTTCGGGTACTTAGACACCAGATCAGGTCCTCAGGTCCTTCACCTCATGACCTCAAGTCCTCAGGTCCTCGGGTACTCAAATAGCAGATCAGGTCCTCAAGTCCTTGGGTACTCAAACACTAGATAAGGTCCTCTTTAAGAAAGGATGACAACACCACCTCATGGCCTTAGGTCACATCCTTGGGTACTCCACCTTATGCACCAAATCAGGTCCTCTACAAGTCAGGATGACAACACCTCTTTAGGTACTCCAATTGTCAGCTTCTCAAGAATTTAAAGCATTTATTATTCACAATAACTTTGCTACAAATGTTCAATTGAAGGATACGTAGGCATAGTCTTTCTAGAAATATATATGGTGATCATCATTTTTTCTATGAGTTCAATATTTTGGGCACTATTGATTTTATTTTCGTTGATTAAAACACTTTAATTAATTTATGTAAGAAAACTAAGAGCGAGCCAAGAAAATGTGAAGGGTGTGTTAATACACAAATTCATCGTATATGGTAAAAGGGCATAATTTTCATTTTGTAAAATTAAAAAAATCATTTTTTTCCATTTTTACATGTAGCTTTATTTTGTAAATTTTTTTTTCTTATTTTAAATGTTACTTTGTTGTGAAATCAAAATTTGTAAAATAAACAAATTAAGACTTAATTATGAGAACCATTAATTGTGAAAACTATCAACCACATGATGAATTAATATAATGAATGTGAAGAACAAACATAGTATTATGTGTTTACATAGTGTTTATTACATGAAACTGACATGTATTAATTACATAGAGAATTAAGTCTAACCAATATATAAGACTCAGAATAAATGGAACCCGAAATTGTGAAATTAAGCTACTCACTTCTATTAGTATGTAAATTAAGTTTGAAGTTGATTTACTCAAATTTACTAGAGATATGGCTAATTGACTCTACCCCGCGTAGATAGATGCCCCTAGTCCAGGTTTACATATTCATCATAACATCTCACATAAATGAAAATGAAATAGGTTCTTTAAGCATTCCAAACTAACAAAAAGTTTTGGACTGAAGTGTAAAAATGAAAATTACACACACACATATTTAAGTATGAACATTCAAATATATGAATTTAGAGCAAATTAATGATGATTTTTTCTCTATTGCCAAAGTTTCTTTAAAAAAAAATACTAATTTCATGCAATGGTTGTGTCAAAATAGTGTTAATTTTGTGCAAACACAGTGCTGAATTACACTACATTTGTATTTTAAAATATGAATAATTTTTCATCATAAAACTTCAAATTGCCTTTCATTGATATGAGATCTTTAAAATTAATGATATAAATAAAGATAAGATTTGGCAACTCAATCAGTTAGGTATTAGAAAAATGATGTGAATTTCAATATATATATTGACACATCACCAATAACTCAATCTAAAATCATATCCTCTAGTCAACAATTAAGTGTTTGAAACCACATATGATAATCATTGGTAACATTTCTTAAGCAACGTAATTCAAAAACGAAAGGTTCCTTTTCAGATGACAACAGTTAAAATATGTTGTGAATTTAATATCGGTATTCGCATCTTACATAAAATCTCATTACCATATCCATACTATATCTATAGCAAATACTAAATGTCATTACTATATCCTTGTAAATGGATATATCAATATTCGTATCCTAGTTGATATCCTACATATATATATATATATATATCTACTTTCTAAAAAAATAAATTAAATTAATGATTTTATTTTCAGTATTTCAAAATATTAATACCCTATATTAATAAATTAAACTAAAAAATTAATGTCATATTAACATGCTAAAAATACATGTAATTCTAACTATAAAATTTAATCAATAATTATAACAATCGATAAACATATAAAAATTTATAAGAAGCTTCTCTCAAGCAAAATAAAATATTGAAGACGTAAAGTTTATCTCATCATTCGAGATATATAACACCCATCCAACGTAATACATACATCTTAAAAATAAATGGATATTCAGCTAATCATCAATGATATCGTCTTGATGACAAAATTTCCAAACAAAATAATACTGATAAGTGCGTAGAATACGCATTTATTGGGTATTTCAAGACTTGAATTATTTTATAAATCCTCAAGTTTAGTTAATATTTGATGAATTTTAATGTTTTGCATATAAAAGATAGCAAACGGGCATTGAAGATGAAATCGGCACGAGAAAGCAACGTCGAAAAAGTTGCAAAGGAAACAAGGACTAAAAACACAAAACTGAAGGGACCAAACTACAAGGAAATCAAAGCTGGAGGGGATGGCGTGATAGCACCATGCCCACGCTCTAATCTGATTTTTGGCCGCGAGGATGGCGTGGCAGCGCCACCCATTCTGTCCCATGGTGCCCTAGTGCGGATTTTGGGCACTCTAGCACCCCCTGAGCGTGTTTGGACGAATTTTGGCCGTGAGATCATCACTCAATGGCCTAATTTGGGTATCTTTTAGGTTTATATATTTTTAGGATGATAGCCACCAGAGGGAGGCAACCTAGAATAGGATTTTAGAGGTTTTTGAGTGAGAGAGAGGAAGAACAAGTGAAGATCCTAGAGAGAGAAGTGAAGTGATTCAAGTTGGAGCCCTTGGAAGAGGACTTGAAGGAGGATCATTGAAGCTTGGATCTCTAGTCTAGTTTTTTTAAACTCTTTAACTCTCATTTTGTATTTCATTAGAACTTTAATTGTTGAACTTATGATTATGGAATACATGTTGATTGTTATGTTGTTATTTGTGATGGTTGGCTAGTTTTCCTAATCTAGGGTCTTGATGTATCTTGTCTAAACCATATTTTAATTTATTGCCATGTTATTAATATTGTTATGGTTTGATTCACTTGTATTTATCTTGCTTAATATTATGATTTGTTAATTAATTAATAAATTGGTTAAATAGGAGATGGATGAATTGAGTTTTGGGAAAGATTAATTTGTTTGTCGTACTAAGTAAATACAATCTAGATAGTTGTGAGATCGGGAGGTAATCGACATTTAGATAATCAAGTTAACGATTAGGATTTTAATAAACCAGGAGGTAAATTGGGTTCTAAGCGTTAAATAACAAGTAATGCTTAATGAGCGTATAATTATTCGAGTTAGATAGGGATATCAACTTCAATCATTGTGCATAAAGCCTTAACTTACGCTCGGGAGAGGTGTTAAGGTTGACTTAAATCTTGTGATTAGTGAATTAGACCAAAACGTATTAATAATGGCCAATTAGGAGAAACACGTGATTGATAAGTAAAATCAAGACCCTAGGTAATTCATTCCTTGCATCTCCATCTTTTATAAATTCTTAAACTCAATTTCTATTCCATATTAGTTCATATTTGTGTTTTAGTTTATTGTTTATTGCAATTAATCGATTTAATTTGCTTAGATAATATTGACCTTTCAAGCTATAGTACTTAGTATTTAATTTGAAAATCAATCTTCGTGAGATGATATCTTTTCTTATCACTTTATTATTTGATATGACCTGTACATTTGCTATTAGCATAGTCGCGATCAAGTTTTTGCCGCCGTTGCCGGGGTTGAAACTTTGAATTATTACTAATACTGTAGCTGTATTGTTCAATCTTAATCTAAGCTTTTATTTTTTTTTTTGTTTTCGTTTATGTTTTTGTTCTGTTTTTGAAATTGTAGGTGTAAGCGAAGAACCCGCAGCCTTGAGCTAGTTGTATTCGATCCGAAAATTGAGCGGATACTTCGTCATTTAAGACGAGAAAGAATAAACTGATCTACAGACATGGCTGAAGAAAGAGATCCAAATCCTCTACCATCACAGCCACAACAACAACCGAGAGCACTCTGAGATTACGTCCGATCGGTGGTTAATGATAACTATTCGGGAATTCATCGGCAAGTAATTAACGCCAATAATTTCGAGCTTAAGCTTGCATTGATAAACATGGTTCAACAAAATCAATATGGGGGCTTGTCTCATAAGGACCTCAATATTCATTTGGCTATGCTTTTTTAGGTGTGTAATACCGTCAAGATGAACGGAGTAGACAAGACTTGATTCGAATGAGGTTTTTTCCGTTCTCAATGAAGGATAAGGCTCGGGGTTGGTTACAATCCTTACAACCGGGTAGTATAAGCACATGGGAAGAATTGGCTGAGAAATTCCTTACCAAATTCTTTTCACCATCAAAGACTTCACAATTAAGAGGAGAAATAGCTCAATTTAGGCAATTGGAATTTAAACCGTTGTATGAGTCTTGGGAGCAGTTTAAGGACTTAATCCGAAAATGTCCTCAACATGGGTATCAAGATTGGTTCCAAATTCAACTTTTTTACAATGGATTGCATGGGCCAACCCGAACAATTGTGGATGCAGCGGCTGGTGGTACTTTGTTGTCCAAGACGGTTGAAGAGGAATATGCTTTGCTTGAAGAAATGGCATGCAACAATTACCAATGGCCAAGCGAGAGATCAATTGGAATGAGAGCTACAAGAATTCATGAAGTGGATCAAATGACTGTTAGTTTTTTAACTGTAAGTGGCCCATGATCCTTCAACATGTTAAGTGGGAACGTGTGTTATACAGTTTTTGTTAGTTTTTGGCAGTTCATTACATGTTCTAGCAGTTGATTACAAGTTTCTGACAGTTTATGGCAGTTTTTTTTTTCATGGCTTCTGTGATGGGCAGAGCCTATAAATACATGCATTCATTTGGTTAGGTCCCTAAGCCAACAATTTCTCTTCAGTAATATACACCATCGTAAAGAAATTGTGTAAGGTTTGGAAGAACTATAAACCAGGAAGTTTCATCATTAGATTGTGAAAGACGTCAATGGCAGGAGGTATGTTTTCAATTTAATTCCGCACTTGATCTATAAGCTATTATGATTAGTAAAGCATGTTTAGATCATATTTAAGTTCTTTCAATTGGTATCAGAGCCATTGTTATCATCTCTGCCTTGATTTTGTGCAATTTGGTAAAACTTCAATTTTACTCCCGATTAGTTTATGAAAAATCAAATTTATTATCAAGTATTGTTGATTAGTAATAATGCTAGAAATCACTATACTATTTGATTCTTAGCATTTTGGGACTTGAATAAATGAATTTGGTTTCTATTAAAAAAAAAGTATGCAGAATTTTCATTTCTGAAATTGAGTTTCTGGAGGTTAAAGATAACTTGAAATGACATGTCATCTATTATATGTGATACAATATGACATGTCGTCCGCTGCATTAAATTGTATGAGATGTCATATGTCTTATTTAATTGGGTATGACATGTCGTCTGGTATATGACTAAGTAGGACATGTCGTTTGATGATTATAAGGTGTATGACATGTCGTTTGGCGAATGACTGGGTATGACATGTCATTGTATCGTTGTGAAATAGTATTATATGTCATTTGATATAATTGAATAGTATGATGTATCATTTATGTTTGTTGAAGTAAATGATATAACATGCAAATTATTGGTTATTTTTGGTACATAAAATTAAAACTGTCTTATTGTTGCATGCAATTTATATGAACAATTTTATGATTAAAAAAAAAATGTCTTATGATCCATATAATTTTAATTAATTAAAGATTAGCCACAACATCTTTAATTATGCAAAATTATATTTTAAATGCATTAGGATCATGTATAAGAAATTGACATTAATTGTAGTTAATCTTGTTTAATGTAATAAATATTTCCCACAAGAAGTTTTATTATATTTATAAGATTAATGAGAATAAAATATCAAATTATTTTCTTAATTACCCACAGGAATTAGGAAAAGGTACATAATTTGGTAGTTTTATTATAAAGTTATATAAATATATATATATGAATCTATTTGAATTAAAATTTTTGCCCACAGGCAAGTTTTATGTCTATTGATTCATATTTTATAACATGATTTACATTGGTAAAACATAATATTTGTTTATTAGCCTTTAATTTTGTAATTTTTAAGCATGTATGCTTATTTTATGCAGTCATACAATCTGCTAATTTTTCTGATATCAAATGTGACATTCCCGAGTTGAAAGGTGATAACTATAAGGTTTGGAATGAGAGAATTCTCCTTCATTTAGGGTGGATGGACATTGATTATGCTATAAGGAAAGACGAACCAATTGTTACTGAAGTCAGCAGTCAAGCTGAAATTGCTCTTTATGAATGATGGGAGCGATCTAATCGCTTAAGTATGAAGTTCATAAAGACCAAAATTGTTGCTGGTATTCGGGGTTCAGTCGATTAGCATGATAATGTCAAGGCATTACTAAAGGCAATTGACGAACAGTTTGAGACTTCAGATAAGGCACTTGCTAGCACCCTAATTATGAAGTTTTCATCTATGAGGCTCACCAGTGTTAGAGGTGTACGTGAGCACATCATGCAAATGAGGGACATTGCAGCTCAATTAAAAACTCTTGAGGTTGAAATGTCTGAATCTTTTCTTGTGCATTATATATTAAACACTCTTCCACAACCATATGCACCCTTCAAAATCTCTTATAACACGCATAAAGACAAATGGTCAATTAATGAATTATTGACCATGTGTGTACAAGAGGAAGGGAGGCTAACAATGGAATTGGGTGAAAGTGCATATATGGCAACTCAAGGAAAGAACAAAGGGCAAGTCAAACAGAAAGGAAAAGGCAAAATACCTCCTCAAGCTGAAATAAAAAAGGAATCCAAGTGCTTCTTCTGTAAGAAGAAAAGACATATGAAGAAGGATTGCCCCAAGTTTCAGAAATGGCTTGAAAAGAAAGGTAATCCAATCTCATTTGTTTGTTATGAATCTAATACAGTTGAAGCTAGTCATAACACATAGTAGATTGATTCTGGTTCTACAATCCATGTTGCAAATACCTTGCAGGGTATGCAAAACTTAAGGAAGCCAGTGGGTAGTGAGCAGTGCATCTATTCAGGAAACAAGATGCGTTCACATGTGGAGGCAATTGGAACATATAGTTTAATTTTAAGTAGTGGCTTTATTTTGAATTTGGAAAAGACATTTTATATTCCACCGTTTTCTAGAAACTTAATTTCAATTTCAAGACTAGTACCGTTTGGTTATTCCTTTAACTTTTCAGATATATGTTTTAATTTATATTATAAATCTGATCTTGTTGGGAATGGTACATTATCTGATGGTCTTTTTTGTATTAATTTACAAAATAATGCCTCTTATGATGTGATGCATGTTCAAGCTGGAATAAAACAATGTGTTATGAATGAAAATTCCTCTATGTTATGACACCGGAGATTAGGACATATCTCCATAGAAAGAATTAAAAGATTAGTAAATGATGAAGTACTTAGTACTTTGGATTTTACTAATTTTAGTACTTGTTTGGACTGCATAAAGGGAAAGCAGACAAACAAGAAAAAGAAAGGTGCCAAGAGGAGCTCAAATGTATTAGAGATCATACATTCAGACATTTATAGTCCAGACATGGACTCGTATGGTCAGAAATACTTCATCTCTTTTATAGATGATTGCTCACGATATATATATCTCTACTTGCTTAAGAATAAAAATGAAGCACTAGATGCTTTTAAAGTTTTCAAAGCAGAAGTAGAGAAACAATGAGGAAAGCAAATTAAGATCGTGAGAACAGACAGAGGTGGAGAATATTATGGTAGATATACTGAGGATGGACAAGCACTAGGTTCATTTGCGAAGTTTCTTCAAGAACAAGGGATTGTTGCCCAATACACCATGCCTGGTTTACCAGACCAGAATGGTGTAGCAGAAAGAAGAAACCGAACGTTAATAGATATGGTACGGAGTATGCTTAGCAGCTCCAAGCTTTCTAAATCATTGTGGACTGAAGCTCTTAAAACGATAGTGTATATATTAAACCGAGTTCCAAACAAGGTTGTTCCAAAGAAACCTTTTGAATTATTTAAAGGTTGGAAACCGAGTTTGCGACATATATGCGTATGAGGATGCCCATCTGAAGTGAGAGTCTATAATCCACAAGAAAAGAAATTGGACCCAAGGACTATTAGTGGATATTTTATTGGATATGTCGAAAGGTCTAAAGGGTGTAGATTTTATTATCCATCTTATAACATTAGGATTGTGGAATCAAGAAATGCAAAATTTCTTGAAAATGACTTTATCTGTGGAAGTGATCAATCTCAGAATATCGTTTCTGAGAAAGATTATATTGATGCTCAACCTTCCACTTCAAATGGTAGATTGATTGTCATTCACAACACTTCTTAAGTTCAAATGGGTGTTGAGCAACCAATCGTTGAAATTCCACAAGTAACTGATAACAATCCAGTAGATCAGTTTGTTCAAGAACTACCATAAGCTATTGAACAATCAGTTGAACAACATGTTCCATAGGAAAATGTTGATACAACATTAAGGAGATCTACTAGAGCTAGGAAATCAGCAAATCCTAATGATTATGTTGTGTATTGATTAGTACCTAAAAATACAATTTTATTATTATGTGAAATAATGATATTTGTTGAAATATAGGGTTATTTGTGATATTTTACTAATTATTTTACAAGTATTATTATTGAAAATAAATTGTAATTTGTGTATTTTTAAATATTGAAAAAGTAAGAATTTTTGCATAGTTTTATCTTTTAATTAATTTTACTAATTGTTTGTTTTTTTATTATAGCACAATTCAAAATCAAATTGAGTTGTTTCCATCTTTACAAGTTTCAAGCTCCAAGTAGTCATCAAATTGGCTTTGATTTGTGAATCTAGTCCAAAGACCACCTATATTCATGTTGAAGACTAAAGAAGATCATCTTTGATTTTTCTTTCAAAGTATATAAAATGAAGAATTCAAATTCAATTTGAATTTGAAGAAATGGATGGGTGGAGGAATGCATTGCCAAAGTCCAAATTGATGGATTTCTCATTTTCTATAAATAGGGAGATAAACTTCTTCATTTAGTAGTAATTTTGTTAATAAGTAGTTTGTTCTTACAAAGCTTTTATTTTAAGCAAGAGTGATATTTCAATTCTATTCACATTTTCTCAATAGAACTTGTGAAATGAATTGGAATTTAGGCTAAAGTTTGAGTAAGGCTTGAGATAATCTTATTGTTTAAATTTATTTTAATTTCCTACTTTGATCCTTTTATAAATATTCATTGCTCATATATTTGTTTTATTTAAGCTCTTTATTATTCATTTTAATTTATTAATTATAATTTATATTTCATATAAATTCAGTCACGCTTTATTTATGTGATTTTTATTATAATTATAATTATTGTTGGTTATTATTTTATGAATTTATCTTTTACTGCAATATCATTTATCAATATATTGTCGATTTTGGATAATTTATAAAATAAAATTACGTGCTTGAATAAAAGAACTTTTCTTAAAACAAATACATTAATTGTTATTATTGATCTTCATTTACAAATTTTCCAATTGTTTGGTTGGGAAGTGAACCATGCAATTGAGTAGTAATTAGGAATCAAGTTGGTTATAAATAAAATTAAACAAGTAAGTGAATCTCAAGCCTTGCTATCTTTTATATTTTTATTCAAATATTTTTCCTACCAATTTTCTTAAATCTTATATTTTTTTTATCAATTTCTAACCTTTTATGTTATTGGCTTCTTCGTGGGATCGACACCTCAATCTTTACTACAACGACCGCGTAGTAACTTTTGGGCGTAATTTGTATATCTACAAGAATCTGACTATAACATTGGAGCCGAAAATGATCCAGAAACGTTTTCACAAGCCATGAGTTGCAAAGAATCAAATTTGTGGTACGATGCAATGAAAGATAAGATGAATTCTATGGCATCTAATAAAGTTTGGGATCTTGTTAAGTTGCCTAATGGTCTAAAAGCCATGGGATGTAAATGGGTCTTTAAAACTAAGAAAGACTCATTAGGCAACATTGAGAGATACAAAGCAAGACTCGTAGCCAAAGGATTCACTCAAAAGGAAGGAATTGACTACAAAGAGACATTCTCTCATGTATCCAAAAAGGATTCCTTTCGTATAATTATGGCATTAGTTGCACATTTTGACTTAGAATTGCAACAAATGGATGTGAAAACGGCTTTTCTTAATGGAGATTTAGAGGAAGAGGTTTACATGAAGCAACCAGAAGGATTTTCCTCTAGCAATAGTGAGCATTTGGTTTGCAAGCTCAAGAAATCTATATATGGTTTGAAACAAGCATCTCGTCAATGGTATTTGAAATTTCATGATGTTATTTCTTCATTTGGTTTCGTAGAGAACATCATGGATCAATGTATATACCAAAAGGTCAGTAGGAGTAGAATATGTTTCTTAATTCTATATGTAGATGACATTCTACTTGCAGTCAATGATAAAGTGTTGCTTTATAAGGTAAAACAATTTCTCTCTGAAAATTTTGATATGAAAGATATGGGTGATGCATCTTATGTCATTGGCATTAAGATACATAGAGACAGATTCCGAGGTATTTTGGGTCTGTCTCAAGAGACCTATATCAATAAAGTTTTAGAGAGATTTCGGATGAAAGATTGTGCACCAAGTATAGCACCCATTGTGAAAGGTGACAGGTTCAACTTGAACCAATGTCCGAGGAATGACTTTGAAAGACAACAAATGCAAAATATTCCATACGCTTCTGTTATTGAAAGTTTGATGTATGCTCGGGTTTGTACAAGACCTGACATTGCATTTGCTGTTGGAATATTGGGAAGATATCAGAGTAATCCTGGTATGGAGCATTGGAGAGCTGTAAAGAAGGTGATGAGATACCTTCAAATAACGAAAGATTACATGCTTATATATGGACGAACAGATAATTTAGAAGTGATTGGTTACTCAGATTCAGATTTCGCTGGCTATGTTGATTCACGAAAATCAACATATGGATACATTTTTATGTTTGCCGGTGGAGCTGTATCTTGGAGGAGTGCAAAGCAGACTTTGACTGCTACTTCTACTATGGAGGCTGAGCTCGTATCTTGTTTTGAGGCTACCTCACATGGTGTATGGATGAAGAATTTCATATGTGGGCTTAAAATTATGGACTCAATTTCTAGGCCATTAAGGATATATTGTGATAATTCAGCTGCAGTATTTATGGCTAAAAACAACAAAAGTGGTAGTCGAAGCAAACACATGACGTTAAGTATTTAGCCATAAAAGAACGTGTTAAAGACAAAATAGTTGTTATTGAACACGTTAGCACTGAATTAATGATTGCTGATCCTTTAACAAAAGGCATGCCACCATTGAAATTTAAGGATCATGTAGATCGAATGGGACTTGGTTCCTTTTGATGTTTTTCGTTATATGAACGAATTTTTATTGTAATGAAATTCTATTTATGTAATGATATTTTCTCATATTTGATTTTCAATTGTGTACACATTTATTTGAGAAATATCATTGATGTTTGGACCTGGAATAAATATAGGGTTTATTCATTAAGTAATATGAACAACTGTTTAAGAGACATAATGCATAGTGATACATGGAAGATAATACTCGTTTTTAGAGAACCTATCGCCATACAATGTCAATATATCAACAACTGGAACTACAACTTTCGACCAAGCAACAACTTACCAACTCATTATCATCCGGGACTTCGCAATCATGAGAATTTTTCCTATGGCAATCAAAGAAACGCTTTGCAACCACATTAACCACCGGATTTTCAACAAATAATGGCAGACAAAAAAATATCTTTGGAGGATCTCTTGGGAACATTTATTGTATTATGGAAACAAGAATCCGATGCAACAAAGATAAAGCTCGACTTGATAGCATTAAGACATATTGCATAAATATGAGTGCTACAATGAAGTCATTGGAAACCCAAATTGGCCAACTTGCCAATTCAATCAAAGGGCAACCATCCGGGAAGTTTCCTAGTGACACAGAACCTAATCCGAAGAATCAATGCAAAGTAATAACTCTTAGAAATGGTAAGGAGTTAGAGCTACCTAAGCCTAAGAAGAATGAAGCAAGAGCAGATAAGATGAAGAAGAGTGAAGTGAATGGAAAGGAAGTTGAAGATGAAGCACAAAAGGAAGTGTCCAAGCCACACAGGATTTCATTTCCGGATAACCCTTCGTTAATCATGCCACCATTGCCTTTCCTGCAAAGATTCCAAAAGAAAAAGCTCGACGCTCAATTCTCCAAATTCCTTAAAATGTTCAAAAAGCGTTATATCAACATTTCGTTTGCTGATGCGTTGGAGCAAATGCCAATTATGCAAAATTTATGAAGGAAGTGATGTTAAAGAAGAGGCGTTTGGAAGAATATAAGACTGTGAAGTTGACAGAAGAGTGTAGCTCAATCCTTCAAAGGAAGTTACCTAAAAAGAAGAAAGATTCGGGTAATTTTATTATTCCATGCACTATTGGGAATTCAAGCTTTGAGAAGGCATTATGTGACTTGGGAGCAAGTATAAATTTGATGCCACTTTCAGTTTTTCAGAAGCTAGGACTTGGTAAAGTCAAACCGACGACCATTTCACGATAAATGGCAGATTGCTCACTAACTTATCCATGGGGTATTGTTGAAGATGTACTTGTGAAGGTGGACAAATTCATTTTTCCAACTGACTTTGTGGTTTTGGATATGGAGGAGAATCGCGAAGTTCCTATTATTCTTGGAAGACCATTCTTGGCTACTGGTAAGGCATTGATTGATGTGCATAATAGAAAGCTCACCTTACGAGTCAACGAAGAAGAGGTAAAATTTAACATTTACAACACTTTGCAATATCCAAATGAGACTCATTCTTGCAACCGAATTAATTCAATTTTATAATGTATTAAGGATATGCTTTGTGATGTGATGCCTTTAGATCCATTGGAAAAATGTCTTGTGAAGTCTATATTGAAGAGTGAAGTGGTTCATGACTTCAATCTTGATAATTATGATGTTAAATGTGAAGATTTGATCGATGAAGTCTGTACATTAAAAGCCTTACCAATTGTTGATGTTGGTAGTGACACTTTTATTGGAGGTGATTTGAAAAATGAAGGAGTGAAGTTTAAGAATAGTACCGAGATCTCTCTTAATAGGCTGATGCTCAAGGAATTGCCATAACACCTTAAATACGCTTTTTTGGGAGAAAATACAACATTTTCGGTAATTATTTCGGCATGACACTAGATGAAGAAGAAAAATTGCTCAAAGTCTTGAAACAACATAAGTGTGCTCTTGCGGATATTAAAGGTATAAGCCCAGTCATTTTCATGCATAAAATTTTGATGGAAGAAAACTTCAAACCCACATTTGAGCATCAATATAGGCTAAATCCGGCAATGAAGGAAGTATTGTGGGCTGAAGTATTAAAGTTGTTAACTGCTGGGATCATTTACGCCATTTCGGATAGCTCGTGGGTAAGTCCAGTTCAAGTTGTACCCAAGAAAGGTGGTATGACAGTTGTGAAGAATAATGGCAATGAGTTAATATCTACAAGAACAGTGACAAGGTGACGTGTTTGTATTGATTACCGGAAACTCAACAAAGCAACAAGGAAAGACCATTTTCCACTCCTATTTATTGATCAAATGTTGGATAGGTTGGCAAGATATCAATATTATTATTTTCTTGATGGATATTCCGGTTATAATTAGATCCCTATAGCTCCTGAAGACCAAGAGAAGACCACCTTTACGTGCCCATATGGTACATTTGCATTCTGGCGAATGTCATTTGGTTTGTGCAATGCTCCTGCCACTTTTCAAAGGTGTATGATGGCAATTTTTGTAGACATGGTAGAGGAGATAATGGAGATATTTATAGATGATTTTTCTATTTTTGGTTCATCATTTGATATGTGTCTTTACAATTTTTCTCTAGTTTTGTGCAGGTGTAAAGAGACAAACTTAGTACTCAATTGGGAAAAGTGCCGCTTCATGGTGCAAGAAGGAATTGTTCTTGAGCATAAAAACTTAGCAAAAGGAATTGAAGTCAACCGTGCCAAGATCGCAACAATCGAAAAGCTCCCACCACCCAGGAACATCAAAGGAATACGGAGTTTTCTTGGACATGCGGGTTTCTATAGAAGATTTATTAAGGATTTCTCTAAAATTGTTAAACCCTTGTATAGTTTGCTTGAAAAAGATGTTGTGTTTTATTTTAATGATGATTGTTTGCAAGCTTTCAGATTGATCAAGACAAAGTTAATAGAAGCCCCAATAGTGGTAGCCCCGGATTGGAGTCAACCTTTTGAAATCATGTGTGATGCTAGTGACTATGCTTTTGGTGCGGTATTGGGACAAAGAAGAGACAGGACATTTCGAGCTATATATTATGCAAGCTGGACTCTTGATAGTGCTCAACAAAATTACACAACAACTGAGAAAGAGATGCTTGCTGTAGTGTTCGCGTTTGATAAATTTCGGCCATATATTATTGGTTCCAAGGTAGTAGTGTCCATTGACCATGCTGCCATTTGTCATTTGTTTACAAAGAAAGATGCAAAACTTCAGCTCATATGATGGATTTTATTGCTTCTAGAGTTTGATATTGAGATAAGGGATAAGAAGGGCAGTGAGAATTCAGTAGCGGATCATCTTTCAAGATTGGAAACAGAAGAAAAACTTGCAAACTCCCAAGTCCTTGAAATATTTCCTGATGAGCAGTTATTTGCCATGGAATCTAAACATCCTTGGTATGCAGATTACGTGAATTACTTAGCTTGTGGGGTACTACCACCAGATCTTTCATTCCATCAAAAGAAGAAGTTTATGCATGATGTGAAATCATTCTTATGGGAAGATCCATTGCTATTCAAGAGAAGTCTAGATCAAATAATTAGGAGATGTGTTCTGAAAGATTAAATGTTAAATATTTTAAAGCATTGTCATTCTTCAGAATATGGGGAATATTTTAGTGCAACAAAGACAGCTGCAAAGGTACTTCGATCAGGATTCTTTTAGCCAACACTGTTTAAGGATGTCTATGCATTCACTGTCACTTGTGATCGTTGTAAAAGAATCAAAAATATTTCTCGATGGAATGAGATGCCCTTAAAGAATATTTTAGAGGTAGAATGGGACCATTTCCGTCATCTTTCTCCAATCACTACATATTATTAGTTATGGATTATATTTCAAAATAGGTCGAATCTATAGGATGTCGGACAAATGATGCCAAAGTTGTCACCCACTTATTGCGTAACTACATTTTTACTCGTTTTAGAACTCCTCGTGCGATTATTATTGATGGTGGAAAGTATTTTTGCAATCGTCAATTTGAAACTCTTTTGAGAAAATATGGTGTCAAGCATTAGATTACAACTCCATATCATCCTCAAGCAAACGAGCAAGGTAAAATCTCGAATAGAGAAGTAAAAATGATCCTTGAGAAGGCAGTGAACAGTTCACGGAGAGATTGGTCAAGGAAGCTAGATGATGCACTTTGGGCTTACCGGACGACATTTAAAACTCCCATTAACATGTCCCCATATAAATTAGTATTTGGAAAATCATGCCACCTTCCAGTCGAACTCGAGCACAAAGCTTATTGGGCCGTGAAAGCTTTAAATTTTAACATAAAAGCATCATGTGAAAAGCGATTACTTCAATTGAATGAGATGGAAGAGTTTAGGAATGCTGCTTTTGAGAATTCTCGAATATACAAGGAAAAGACTAAGAAATGGCATGACGATGGAATTGTGAGATGAGACTTCAAGGAGGGTGAGAAAGTGCTTTTGTTCAATTCTAGAATGAAACTCTTTCTGGGAAAGTGAAGATCAAGGTGGTCAGAGCCATTTATCATTAACAAAATTTTTCCATTTGGCACAATTGAACTACAAGGAAATCATAGGCGGCTATTTCGAGTCAGCGGACAAAAACTTAAGCATTACTTTGGTAATGAAGATTTAAAAATTTATAGCATTTCACTCAAAGTACCTGTTTGATCAACTTAAGGATGAGTCCAGCTAGGGACGTTAAATCAAGCGCTACTTGGGAGGCAACCCAAGCCTTTTATACTTTGAGTTTTATTTTCAATTCATATTATTTTGCTACTTTATTTTATTTTGTTTTGTTTAATGTCTTATGTTTTCACATATTTTCTTGTATGGTTGTGTTCAGGCAAATTGTTGATCAAATAAATCAGATCAGTCCAACCCAGCAAAACAGCCCCCCATTGTCTTCTTTTCCACACGCCAGTGCCCTACTTGTGCGCCTTGCACGTACACACCCCAGCATGCCCTCCCCTCTTGTTTTCTTTTTGCGTGCAGGGCGTGGCATCGCAATACAGGAGCGCACTAGTGCCCTGCTTACGCGCTTCCAGCGTGCCCAGCCCCAGCCCAGCCCCCATGTTGACCTTTTCCCCTCATTTACCCTTATATGCCCCAACCTATTTCCCCCTCACTTAACCTTCTATGCCTTTGCTTTCTTTTTCTCTCCTTGCCACTCATTTGAACAGACCAACCACAAAATTTCTACTCTACCGTTTCATTCCATTTCATCACCCCAATCATCAACATTTCTTCCATTTCATAAACTTCAAGCTACACTAAAGTAAGTTAAACTTCCTCTTCCCTTTTTTCCTTAGTTTTGCACTATTGATTGGGTTATGGGAGATGACATTTGGATTTTCTTTGATCTTTGGATTATGTGAAGTTTGAGAGATTTTAATTGAATATTTGAAGTGTTGGACTTGTTTGCACTTGTATTTGGGTTGAGTGAGAAATTGCAGGAGGTTTCACATTTCACCATTGGATAAGCCCACTACTTTGTCCACCATGTGTTTGACAAAATGCTCAAGTGATACCTTTGGTGAATTATTGACATTTTCTTCCTAACTAACCACTTAAGGAGTAGTGGGGAGCTACAAGTTAAGTGTTTTAAGAGTTTTCAGTGGTAGACGAAGTTTCAAATAAGTACGCCCACAAGGTGTTCGACGAAATATCCGAGAGACACCTTGTCTCGTACTTATGGCTCCAAAGAAAGGTAGCTCTTCAAGATCTTCAACAAACTTTGATCATAAGAAATTCATCTCCTTTGAAGCTGCCAAGAAATATGAAAGATTTGTGGAAGTCGAAAAGGCGTTGGTAAGAGAAAGGGCTTTAAAACCGAACTTCAATGATGGAAAGATCTTAGAATTCATTCATGATAGAAATTCCTTCAAACGGTGGTTTCTTTGGTAAAAGAATTTTATACTAATGCTTCCATTATGAGGGAGAATGATATTGTGTTTGTGCATGGGAAACAAATTTCTTTCAGTCCTTAAGCTATTAATAGTCACTACGGTCTTCTATCGCCGAGGATGAAGACTTATATGATGAACTTAGCAAAGACACCCAAAATTATGACATGATTATAGAGGAATTATGCATTCCAAGGACAAAATGGGTAACAGGCCGTGGTAAGAAGCAAGACGGTCATTTCTTTCCTGAAAATACATTGAACAAATATGGCAAAGTTGTATGCTATTTGCTCTGAAATCCAAATTGATATAGGCAGGGTAATTCATGCCAATTTGCTCAAGACAATTGAAGCGAAGACAACTGATGGGCACACACATCCATACCTTATCACAGATCTATGTTTGAAAGCTAGGGTACATGTGAGTGACATGGAGCATAGAATTGATCCGGATTCCGCTATCGACAGCCTATGTATTTCTAAATTTCTATGTTGGGCTGAAGGGGATTCCATAAGTTCGGGTTTGGGATTTAATGCGCATATTGAGAAGAACATACCACCACCACTCGAACCTTGACCTCGTATTCGAAAAACTAATACCAAAACCGTTGCACCTAATTATTACCCAACGCTCAATGCACGCCTTCAACGCATAGAGCATCCGGTTCAACGAAGACTACCACGACACTCTTTCTCCTATCATGACACTGCTGGTTCATCTTCTTCCACCAATGAAGAGCATACACAGTTAACTCTCGCTGCTTTGCAACAAGACATTTTTCTAAATCGTCAAAAAATTCGACAAGAGCAACTAAAGATGAATCAATATTTATTAGATCTCAACACCACACTTGGAGCATATTTTCAGCATCATCAAGCCAGCTTGGGCCTCCCTCAAATTCCACCTTACCCGGATCAACCGACTGACCATAATGCATCCCATCTACCTCCACAAGCAAACGATGATGATATCAACGATTAAGAGGTGAGATCTCCTTCTCGGGTATAATTCCTTTCCCTTGTTTTTTATTTTAAATACAAACATTGAGGACAATGTTTACATTAAGTTTGGGGGAGAAACATTGTGGAATGATTAGGAATATTTGTCGAATATTTGTGGAAGTGTTTGGTATATCTTGTTGATCAAAATTTTTGCTTAAGCCATCTCATACACAGGTTGACCTCGAATTTTTTTTTTTTTATGTTTTCGTAGTTCTTATTCTTGCATGCGAGTTAGTGCTTTTGTTTGATTTTGTGTGTTTGTTTTCTTTAAGTTTCTTTTTCTCCTTTTAGTATTATATACATACAATCATTTTTTATCTTTTAGGTTGTTTTTAATTGTCTTGTGAGCTCTCTTTAGTTAATCCAAATGAAAAGCCAATGATTTAATTTTGATTGAGAGTGCTTAAATTTTGGAAAATGATAAATGTTGGCCTAATCTATGTGCTTAACTTGTTGCCAAATCCATTCTACTTGATCATTTCCTAAGATTTAATTGTTAATGCCATGAGTACTTGATGGTTTAGAAACTTAGAGAAGGTTTATGTGAACTAAAAAAACTTGTAAGACTTCACTAAATTCCAAAACTTTTTTTATTGTCACTTGAGGCAAAATTCTAAGGGATGCTTCATTAAGGAAATGATTTAGGCCATCTTTGATCCATTTCTTTTGTTATCACTCTTTGTTGATTTGACTTTAGAATTAAGTTTAATATCTTTTCATTTAAACACCCTAAGTTTTTTATTTTTTTGATGTTTGTTTATATAAGGAAAGAAGGATGGAGTTTTTGAAAAAAAAACACAAAAAGAAAGAAAAGAATGCTCAAGCCAAGCTCTTACAGAGTAACCGGGTCTCATGCCTAGGCAAGCATAGAGAACTGGCACAAAAAAGTAGAGTGAGGGGAGAGAAATAAAAGTTCGAGTCAAACTTTACTGAGTAATCGGACCTCATGCCTAGAAAGCATGGAGAGTTCGTGTAAAAAGGTAGAATGAGGCTGAATTGTAAAAAAAATGAAAAGAAAGAAAGAAAGAAAGAAAGCGAAGCAAAGAGAGTTGTGAAGAATTTATGATTATGAGAAAGAATGAAAAGGATTGAAGGAAAATTTCTAAGATGGTTTTTGTATTTAGGGTGTTTAAACCTCACTTACATATCTTTTTTTTAGGCAAAACATAACTTATCATTTCTAGCCTAATCAAGCCCTAAGGATCCTTGATGTGGTGCCCTACTACATAAGTGGAGAGTGACATGAAATTCCCTTAGAAGTTCGAACAAGTTTATTTGTTTATATAAACTTATCCCAGTTGAAGAATGATTAAGTATGGTGGCCATTGGTATTCAAATTGATTTATTTTTTTAGATGAATTGCCAACATTTTGAAAGTTTCCTTAATTTAAGTAATTGTTTGATCTATGAGGCTAAAGTTTGATTTGAGTGAGAATACGCTCATGAGTCTCTTTTGTTTCTTCGTAGTTATCTTTGGTTAAGTTCTTTAAATTAGTTGTGTTTGTTTGTTATTATTTTGTTTTGCTTGAGGACAAGCAAACATTCAAGTTTAGGGGTATTTGATAAGTGCGTAGAATACGCATTTATCGGGTATTTCGAGACTTAAATTATTTTGTAAATCCTCAAGTTTAGTTAATATTTGATGAATTTTAATGTTTTGCATAGAAAAGATAGTAAACGGGCATTGAAGATGAAATCGGCGCGAGAAAGTAACGTTGGAAAAGTTGCAAAGGAAACAGAGACTAAAACTTAAAGCTAAAGGGATCAAATTGCAAGGAAATCAAAGTTGGAGGGGATAGCGCAGCCACGCCATGCCCATCCTCCAATTTGATTTTTGGCCGCGAGGATGGCGCAGCAACGCCACAAAGGTGCGCGACCGTGCCACCCATTCTGTCCCATGATGCCCCAGCACGGATTTTGGGCACTCCAGCGCCCCCTGAACGTGTTTGGACGAATTTTGGCTGTGAGATCATCACTCAATGGCCTGATTTGGGTATCTTTTAGGTTTATATATTTTTAGGATGATAGCCACCAGAGGGAGGCAACCTAAAACAGGATTTGAGAGGTTTTTGAGTGAGAGAGAGGAAGAACAAGTGAAGATCCTAGAGAGAGAAGTGAAGTGATTCAAGTTGGAGCCCTTGGAAGAGGACTTGAAGGAGGATCATTGAAGCTTGGATCTCTAGTATAGTTTTCTTAAACTCTTTAAGTCTCATTTTGTATTTCATTTGAACTTTAATTGTTGAACTTATGATTATGGAATACATGTTGATTGTTATGTTGTGATGGTTGGCTAGTTTTCCTAATCTAGGGTCTTGATGGATCTTGTATAAACCATGTTTTAATTAATTGGCATGTTATTAATGTTGTTATGGTTTGATTCACTTGTGTTTATCTTGCTTAATGTTCTGATTTGTTAATTAATTAATGAATTGGATAAATTGGAGATGGATGAATTAAGTATGGGGAAAGATTAATTTGTTTATCGGACTAAGTAAACACAATCTAGATAGTTGTGAGACCGGGAGGTAATCGACATCTAGATAATCAAGTTAACGATTAGGATTTTAATAAACTAGGAGGTGAATTGGGTTCTAAGCGTTAAATAACAAGTAATGCTTAATGAGCGTATAATTATTCAAGTTAGATAGGGATATCAACTTGAATCATTGTGCATAAAACCTTAACTTACGCTCGAGAGAGGTGTTAAGGTTGAGTTAAATCTTGTGATTAGTGAATTAGACCAAAACGCATTAATAATGGCCAATTAGGAGAAACACGTGATTGATAAGTAAAATCAAGACCCTAGGTAATTCATTCCTTGCATCTTCATCTTTTATAAATTCTTAAACTCAATTTTTATTCCATATTAATTCATATTTGTGTTTTAGTTTATTTTCCATTATAATTAATCGATTTAGTTTGCTTAGATAAAATTGACTTTTTAAACTATAGTACTTAGTAGTTAATTTGAATATCAATCCTCGTGGGACGATATCTTTTCTTTTCACTTTATTACTTGATACGACCCGTATACTTGCAATTAGCATAGTCGCGATCAAATACCAACAATCTGTAGATATTTTAGAATATGTATATATACTAAATGGATACTTTATTCTATTAACAAATTCAAATGATATATGTTTTTCTTATCATTAGAATATAAGATACAGACGAATATCCGCAAAAATGGTTAATGTTACTATCCCTAATTCTGTTTAGACCAAAATGTATAAACAATATTTTTTACCTTACATGAAGTACTCCTAATAATTGTTTCATCAATTAGGACTATTGCATTTAGATATCATAAAAAAATAGCTAAAGCCTTCATTAAATGATAAGTTGAAATCAATTTACATATTGCTAATGAATAAAATTTAAAGAAGAAATTTAAAAAACAAAATAATATTGAATTTAACCCAAACAGATTGACTAATTAATTATATAGAATATATTTATTGACACTCATATAGAACTTACACGTAAACTCCTAATTTCTGAGCTTGCTTTCAAGAAAACCACATGGCTATATTTTGTTAAGATTAATTCTAAGTGGTCGAAACTTCGAGCTATCAAAGCATTAGTTTGTTTTCTCTATTTTTGGATATATCAAATTGGAAAATGATAATTGTTATGAATTTTAAATGAACGCAAGTGTACGTTATCGCAAAACAAGTAATACCGTGTAAGTAAAGTATCGTTCTCACGAGAAAAATTGATCAATTAAGTATCGAAGATAGTTTTCTCTTAAATTTATCTGAAGGACCGAAACTAATATGTTGTAGAATTCAATAACTAAAAATTACTACACATAATTAAAAAGGAAAATTCCAATGAGATAATATCCCAGGGCTAATGATTTACTCAATTTATTCACACCAAGTTCTCAATTTGTGTTATTTCGATTAATATCTATGTTGCTAGTGTGGCTACTCTAACTTATTCAACTGTCTCTCTCGAGATCAATCGAATCTATTTCTTAGTTATGCAATTACTATATCTCTATGTAAACGCGAAGTAAATGAAAATGCATTGTGAGTGGTAGTAATCATTAAATCCACTACACAAACCATATTAATGCATATATGTTTATTATGCAATTCATGGTGTTTATCACATAATCTAAGCACAATTAATATTTCTCAACATTCATTGGTCTATGAATCACTTAATTAATGGCCAGTTAATTAATCGTATTAAGCTCATGATAAACACGTAACAAGGATATTAATCAAGAAGCACACAAAAATCAAAACATCAATGCTTTGAAAAGCTTAAATCATTGCCCTAATTATTAAATTTATCAACTTATAAAAAAGATTCACAACGAGCATTCTTAAATTCAATCATCCACAATATACTCAAATACTCAAAAGTAACTAAATTTAACACAATGAAAATAGGTTTAGAGAAAGAGAGAAAAACTATATTGGAGAGTCTTCTTCAGCATTCGTTCTTGTTGATTCCTAATTCTCTCTCTCAAGCTTCTATCTATCTCCTCTACTTCTTTTCTTTCAAGCTCTCCCTCTCCAAGTGTGGCTCCTCTCCCTCTTTAACTCAAATATAAAACCCTAGCTTTTTCCTCAAAAATCTAACCGTTCGAAACTTATTAAAGAGCTAAGATTTAGCCCAAAAAAGCTTCCAAAATGAGTCCAGCGAGTGTGGGAGCACAAAAAATAGAGCGACAACACAAGGACAACAAGGGTGGCACAGCCGTGCCATGCATTCTGCCTTAGGGCAAAGGTATGGCGATGGCGTGCCATTAGTGGTGCAACCACACAACACAATCTACCTTAGGGCAGGGAAAAACGTATGGCGTGGGTAGAATGCATAGCGCTGGCATGCTAATCCTTGGCGTAGTGGCACCATGCAAGGCTTATTTCAAGGTTTGAAAATCTTGCAAATTGGTCATTGTAACTTTGCAGTTTAGTTCCCAAATGTCTTGCATTTTGGTCCCCGAACATCTTCCTTTTCAAGTCCAATTCACCTTGAATTTCTCTTATTTTCTGTTCAATACAACCCAAAATATCAAAGTCAAAAGAAGCTTGAGGATTAACAAACAAATCAAGTCTAAAAGTATCGTCCTGAGGTTATATTGAAGTTTAGGATGCACAGATAATAATAACGTTTAGTCCACATTATTAATCCTTCCTAACTAACCACTTCGATTGAAGTACTTACTCTATCAAAGAAGGATTAATCAAAGCTTTCAAAACGTTGGTAATCCTAATTTCTTTAAACAAGATTAACACAACATAGCAAGGCAAGGACTAGAGCAACAATTAAATCATAATTGAAAGTCTAAACAGTAATAAAAACCTCTGCTGCTTTTCTCTTTGGTATCGAGTCCAAGTTCATAGAAGAGTTATTTGACGAACAGAACAAAACAGAACAGAAATTGAATGCAATCTATCTAACAAATTTAATGATTTTTCGGGACAGCAATTCAATTCAATTCCTTTCCAGCTTAGACATGAAATGATCTTCTTCTCCCATCTCCACCATAACATTTCTTGATCTTTATATTTAACAAAGTATTTATTGTGTTACTATTTTATTATAAAAATAATATATCATTATATGATTACATGTATAGTTAGACAATAAAATCAATACAAGTATTTATTAAGGATCAGATTTGAAGATTAAAAGAAGTGTAATTGGTACATAACTTCATATAATTTGTGTTTTTGTTTTATAGTAAGTCTGGCAAATGACAACTTCATTATTTTCAATTGAACCTTGAATAAATAGGGTTTATCAACATAACAAGAACTTGCGCTTTTTGAATTTAAATTACTCTTTTTAATATAGTTTAACTAAAGAGCAATGTTACTGCCACTCATTTATTTTGCATATAAAATCCGATTTCTTGTATATATAACATTTTAATTAGATAAACTTACATAAAAGTAAAAGATACAAAATTTAATTAAAAGTTTACATATTTTCTTAATAAGTTATTTGTTTTCATGGAGAATTATTCAACTTTTAGTTTATACACTACAAACCTTTTTATTAACAATAATTGTTATTTAAATTAAAAAAAGTAAAATATATATATATATATATATATGAAATGTAAGAATTTATAAATCAAAATATTTAATAATTTACTTTTTAATCAAACTTAAAAAATGTAAATATATGTCAGTGTCCTAATTACAAAAGGTAAATTAACAATTCATTTATTTGTTTATTACAAATATAAAGAATCAAAATTATTTTTTATATTTTTTAATTTTAATTAAATTAAATTATTTAACAAAAAATATAAAAATATATCTAATTTTTAATTCAATGAACATGACACCATACTTTTAATTCACATGTTATAATTTATTTTTCTCATTTTATTTAAAATATAATAACATAGTTGAAGGATTAAATTTTTTATATAATAATTATGTATAAATAATTATCTTTTTGATTTATTGCCACATGCATCATGAAATAAATCTTAAAAACATTATAATGACAATCAAGTCAGCATTTTTTTTATCCTAATCTATTGTGGGTAATTTTTTTTCTAAATCAAAGGTCATTTTTTATTTTCGTTGTTTATTTGTTTATGTTAACAATCATTTTCATACAAAGCCTTGCCAAGAGAAACCTTATCAAAATAATCAAGTAATATATTAAATCTTATTAATCACGCCTGATTTTTCATAGCAATAATTAAAAGATAAAACCCACCAAATATTCTTTTACTATTTAGTGAAATCAAACTTTTGAAATTAAATTTTTAATAAATATACATAATAATAAGGATTCATCAAAATACCAAATCTTATTAGGTATGCCCCTTTTTTCATAGCAATAAGCAAAAAACTAAATCCGCTAAATTATTTAATTAAATTAAACTTCAGAAATTATAATTTAACTAAATATATACAATAATAAGGATAAAAACAAATCATAGGAAGAAAAGATTACATTCTCTATCAGTCAAACTAACAAAAGTTAAAATAATATAAAATTAAAATAACTAAAAATTAAGTTTTGATTACTCAACGCGTAAGAGTATTGTATCCTTGAAATATGACCAAATGAATTTAAAAAAATATTAAAACATGAGTTTTGATAAAAAAATATTTTGAGATTATAAATATAAATTTCTTTCTAAGAGGTGGAATAGAATAACCCGGTTGAAATGTAATGATCATATGTCTGTAATGCATTGTATGTCCTATAATAGGTCTCATTCTTCTCCCCAAAATGTGTGTCTTAAGTTCTTTGGTATTATTGCAAGTTAAAACATATATTCACTATTTATTATATCTGAAAAGTAATAGAGGCTATCACCAAAATAACACTAATTGAAATACTAACTAAAAATATTTTATGAAATTATTCGAAGTAATACAAGTAAAACCAAAAATTAAATTGAAAACATATATAAATCAAAACATGTGTGTGCATGTGTGAATTAATTTGCAAGAAATTGTAATAGAACAAAAGTTATGAATATTATTAGATAAAATTATAGCAGTTTTTTTTAAATAAACATAAATAAAATGTTATTGAAAATTAAACTCGAGAATTAAATTAAACAAAGTATTCCTTACAAAATAAATATTAATTAATTCAAAAATGGTATTACAATTTTGGTTGGTTTTGTAAGCTCATTTAATAAAAGTATAAATTAATAAGAGTGAAATAATGAAATTAATGTGTTACTATAAGGATATTGAGGGGTTTGGGTTCAATTGTGGATCCGAGTTTATCGAGACGGATACAGATTCTAAATTAGTTAGGTACTGTTGAAACTATAAAATCTCGGAAAATTTACGAAATGGACCCTGTTCATACTCAATTTTTGAAACTGACCACTATGCGTTTATATTTACAAAGAATGACCAACTGATTTTTTGAATGGCAAAATTGCCCTCCTGGCCCGAATAAACAACAAAACCAATTTTTCTTCTTTTTTTCTGTTTGCTTCCATCTCCTCCCCCAGCTTGCTTCTCTCGATTTTGTTGCTTCTTCTTCCTTCTTTTTAAATGGAAATATTTTCGACTTGTTTACCTTATTTCTTTCCCAAAAATTAAACTACATTACAATTTTAAAATGAAAATCATAAGTGAGTAGAGGGAACCAAACTGGTGAGTGTTTAAAATTGTACAATTATGTGGTGTTGGTGCATAATTATATAATAAATGATAGAAATTATCAAATGACATGTGTCTTGGATATTTGACTGTGTTTGATGTAGTTATTAAGCAAGAAAACTAGTATCGTAGGGTTGAAGATGATATGCGAAATACTTTTGATCATGAGTAAAATTTTTTACTTGTGATCAAAAGTAAATGGTTTCGTACTTTCGATCACTGCCAAAATTTTACTCCTAAGCAAAAATTGGTACTTTCAATCAAGAACACATATTTTGCCAGTGACCGAAACAAGTGACTTACTTCTTGTTGTTGTTGGAGAAAAATATTTTAAAACTATTATTTAATTTTATGAGTTATATTTTATAAATTATATTTTATAAATTATTATTATTGTATAGTGGTTACAATATTTAATTTATACCATTAATCCTATCAATTATTTAGATTTAATATATGAGTTACAAAAAGATATTAATCTCTTTTAATATTTTTTTGAATCTTAAAATATTTTATTAGTATATAAAGAGTATTTGTATGCATATTAATGTGCTACAAAAAGAAAAAAGAGAAGAGAAAACTATGTTTATATGTTTTAACAAAAGTTATATTAGCAATTACAACACTGAAAACTTGATGTTTATCTTCTGATGGTTATGTTCATCGAGGAGATTGGCTACAAGTATTGGGTTGAACCTTGGAACCATAAAGAACCGTCATTACCCACATGAGAGAATGACTCTTTGGTTTTAGGACAATGTTTTTTAGCGTGTCTCATTATGTTCAGGCTAGAATTTCTTTACCCTTTTTTATTTTAATTTATTATTTATTTATCTTAATTACTTTTGTTATAATTTATATCTACAATTGTGATTGTGATATTTATATGTTTAATAGAATATTAACAAATATAGCCAATAGTCTAAAGCCAAAGAAAATATAATTTGTATATTTTGTAAGTAAATTATCTTCTTAATCTAAAGTTAATGTTTTGCATTAATTGCATATGTGTTTTTTGTAAATTATGTCAAACACAAATTATATTTTAATTGGATATAAAATTGTATGACATGTATTGCTAGAGTTTAATAGAATTTTTAACATTATTATTTTGTTAAAATCTCGGCTTGGAACAAATTACTGTATTTTGTCCTCTTATAGATAAGACAACATCTGTTGTAAAATTACATTGAAAATTCATGTGACTTATAAAGTCATGATATCTTGAATCAACATTTGTTATTTTTCATTTATGCTAGGGAAGTAATTGTTTGAGATTCCTTTGTACTGATTGCCATAGGCCAAGAGTCATCTTTATATGATGATGATGAAATCATGTATATTGCATGCTTTGGGTTCATATCATATTAGCCTTTTAGTTTTACAAATTTTGTGAATATGTTATTATTCTTTGTTGAAATTATTTATAGCTTGTGCCTCCATCATTCGTTGGAAGGTATGAAATTTGCTTTTATGCTAATTTTACAAACTAGTGATCACTCTTTTTTGTCAAAATTTTCATGTAGGACATAATCGAATGAGTCATGTAAATAATTTATTTTCTTTGTCAAATATGTCCTAATTAATCTTTTGTTGAAACAATATCTTTAAGATAATATTAATGTGTTAATTCAGTTTATCCCATTTCTAATATTTGGTGTGAGTAATATTATATACATCTTCAATTTGCCTTAAGAATCTTGAATTATTTATTGTAATACTTATCTTGGAGCAAATTGTTTATGAATGTGATTTGTCTTCATGAACATTATTATATGCGATTTATCATTACTTTTGCAATTTAAAAGTTTTGACATGTTGTATTTTTGTTATATGAAAATTGAATGATATATTAATTTATATCATTTTTTATAATGTTTTGGATTACCGTTATGCTACTGCTATGCTATCTTTATGCATACCTATATTTAATTACTATGAATGCATTAAAGAATGATAGCAATATTGTGTCACAGCAAACACATATTATAATATGTGTATCCAATGGTGGACTATTAAATATGTTATAATAATATTGAGAAATTTATTAAATTACTGAGTTGCGTTAAATCATATTTTAATTTTGGATATTTCATTTTTTAGGAAAATTATATGCTATTTAACCAATGATTTGTTATTAAAATTTTCATTAAAAATTGCATGATATTCATGATATTTCATTGAATGGTTTAAGCATACTTTTGTAATAGAAATTTCATAAATATTTTATGCATAGGTAAATAGCATATTAAGAATCGTCATTATTAATACTTGACAAATAATTACTATCAAAGAGTTGGCTAATTCATAATATTTGTATAAAGGAGATTTATTAAGTTATTAATGAGAATATTGAATTGCTTTAATAATTAAAGATATTAATAATAGTATAATTTATAAGAAAATTTCAATTTGCAAAATATATTGTGCATATTTAGAACTTTTATAATTAACTATGACGATATTTTTTCTTTTAATTTTTCCTTTCTTTTTTAACAAAGATGGTGGGGAATATTAATATAAAGTATGTCTATTTATTTAGTTTTCATCTTATTCACCATGGTTAAAAATTATAGTGCTTTGTGCTTGAAGTTATAAAATATAAAGTGTTATACATTACTTTATGAGGTTATATATTCTTGGTAGAGTATTACTTACATAGATGTTGTACATGTGAGTAATATATATATATATATTCAAAAAGAAAGAAATACTCATTGAAAATTTTATATTTTTCATTCACAATATCTAAAAATATTTAAGACATTTGAGAAATCAAAATTTTAAAGTATTTATCAAATGTGGGAGTTTCTCATAATATTTTCTTTGAAAATTATTATTCTATGAATAATAATAATTTAGTAAAAAAATACATATGAGAAATAGTAGTCTCAAAATATTTCTCAAATGTGGGGTTTTGTCATAATATTTTTTTGGATAATACTAATTAAGTAATAAAAATACATATATATATATATATATATAAAATTTAATGTATTTACACATATTATATATATATATATATGTATATTTCCACTCTAACAATTGTTATTTGAGAAATTCAACTTGTTAGGTACGAGAAGTTGATGAGTAAAGTATTGAAGATTAGTGCAAGTTACAAATTAAAGTTTGTGAAGAGCTCTATCAAAATATAACTTATAAATAAAAAATTGATCAATTTTATAAAGACTTTTGAGAAAAGTCATATATAAATGTCGAGGGGGATGAGGTTAAACCCATAAGAAAGTCACCTAGGGAAGTAACTCAACCTCAATGATTAGAGACCCCATGAAAGAGGTTCAATGGGTAAAAACAATTCATACTGCGTGACTTTTCTAGCATTATAATTTTGTCGAGGGGTTCCTAGAGGAGGTATGCTTCCGCTCATCCCTATGGCATAGTGCAATAATATGTGATGTTAAGAATGGTCTTTATTTTGAATAAGTTTAAAACAAGTAAATTCTTACGAGGTATAGGTCACATATACCTTTGGAGAACTCATTTAAGTTAGAGTCATCGTGGGGCCGCTACCATGAGAATTGGATTATTCTCTAAAAGCTCTCACTAAAATGAAAAAATACCAATTTTCCCCTTGATTTTTGACACTTGTACCACTTACCTCCCTACAATTTCAAAACTATATTTTACCTCTTACAATTATAACTCTAACATTAACATTTCACTATTTTAAAAAAAATTACTTTATTACCCTTAAGAGTAAAGGACTTAAACCACAACTTAACCCAACTCTATTTTTTAAAAAGAAAATAGATTTGGTAATGGGAGATTGAACCTTGGACCTTAATACTAAAAATTTAAATTTTAACCATTAAACTAAATCAATAATAACTAATTGTGAGCATATATTAGATAGATAATTAAATAAATATCAATTTAAAAACTCAAACAAATAATTTAAATAAAATTATTTAATGAAAAATAATTTCAAATTAAAAGTCATAATATAATAAATTTATATCTTGTTATTTTTAGAAAAATTTAAAATAAAATCAAATAAAAATAAGGAATAAAATCTAACTTTTTTGTAAAAATAATTTATGAACACGATATTTTATAAAAACTTATAATGAAGATTATTTTTTAAATGTTATAATCTAAAATCATATTATGTAATAATTATTCAAAAAAATTTAAAAATTAAAATCAATTATAATCTTAGTACAAATTTAACTTGGTTAGGGGTAAATAAGAAAAATAATAAAAAATATTAACTTTAATAGCTAAATTTTAACTGTAGGGGGATAAAATGTAGTTTTAAAATAGTAGGGAGGTAAGTGATACAAGTGTAAGAAATTAGTGGGAAAATTGGTATTTTCTCTACTAAAATCAATAGAGCGCATGGCGCGCTAACCCATAATCCAAGTCTTCGTTACTATTATATGTGTTATAGTTGAAGTTTGATCAAAGGATCGAGTTCAAGACATAGTTCACTCAGGTTTCTCAAATGAATACTTTAACACTAGGTGTAGGTTCAAGTTCGACAGACATCTATACCTATTGCATAATAGAAGATTGCTAATATATTTCATCTCCAAAGGTTTTAAAACATTTTTGTGAGGGATTGTTGGAGAAAAATATTTTAAAACTATTATTTAATTTTATGAATTATATTTTATAAATTTTTACTATTGTATGGTGGTTACAATATTTAATTTACACCATTAATCCTATCAATTATTTAGATTTAATATATGAGTTACAAAAAAATATTAATGTCTTTTAATATTTTATTTGAATCTTAAAATATTTTATTAGTATATAAAGAGTATTTGTATGCATATTGATGTGCTACAAAAAGAAAAAAGATAAGATAAAATTATATGTCTATATGTTTTAACAAAAGTTATATTAGCAATTGTAACACCGAAAACTTGACGTTTATCTTTCGATGGTCATGTTCATTAAGGAGATTAGCTACAAGCATTGGGTTGAACCTTAGAATCATAGAAAACCATTACTACTCACACGAGAGAATGACTATTTGGTTTTAGGATAACGCTTTTTACCATGCCTCACTATGCTCAGGCTAGGATTGCTTTACTCTTTTTTATTTATTTATTTTAATTACTTTTGTTATAATTTATATCTACAATTGTGATTGTGATATTTATATGTTTAATAAAATATTAACAAATATACCTAACACTTGTACCTTAGCAAATCTCTCTAATGGTTTCATGCATTGGCGATATTTTCCGACAAAGTTTATATTTTATTTAGGCCTAATGTAAATATATATTTTATTTTATGTTGGGTTTTGTTCTAGTGCAGCTATAGTTGAACCATTAATGATAGTTATTATCAACAGTAGCTCATATAAACGAACACCGAATGACGGTGAAGTATATGTTAGTGAAGTGTAGAAGGGATTTTTTGAGTATCAAGAGATAACATATGGTCAATTTATGCAGATGTTGTACGAGGCATTTGATGTTAATCCTTCTGAATTTTTCATGAAAATAAAAACCACGTATTCGATGTGTACATAATCAAGAGCGGGCTATATGGCAGCAGATATTGCAACCAAACTGAACTTTCGAGCATTCAAGGTTGCAAACAGTGCTTATATGGCGAGCAAGTTGGGTTATTGTCCACTATACATTACCTTGGATTCTGTGGGGAGTGTAGACCAACTAAGGACTGACTTTCTGGATTCCTAGTGGAATTCCAGCAATGCCAATTCAATGCATGTCGTCTAGTGGAAGCAATCAAGTAAATGATATGCTTCCTATAACAAGTCAATTCCAATACAATAGTTGGTTTGAGTACACAGGTCAAGGGTTTGGAGATCATTTATTTTCAACAAAGCAAAGATCCACCAATGCCTCTAATACCTATGCATCGAGCTCCTAGCTTTTTTGACGATGCGACTACTGTAGAAGGAGATGATTCGCCTCCCCGAAATAACTATGCATCTCAAAGTGATTATCATCAAAATGACTATCATGTTAGTTAAGCAGACATTGGTGGCATCGACACTCCTCCACATTGTAAAGATAGAAGAAATGTTGCTGAAGAAATGTCCAGCTCAGCAGAGTTGCTCAACAATAGGTCCATTATCAGAAAATCAATATATTTGGTAAATGCCTCCGATTCCACCATCGACAACCATGCAGAGTGATGCATTTTCAGGTACTGGATTAGACGATGTATGTGTTGGGCAGATATTCAGCATGAAGCAAGCATTTTGAGACAAGTTGGGTTTGCTTGCATTAAAGAACCACTTCCAGTTCAAGGTTTTCAAATCAACCATAGATTAGTTTAAGGCTAAATGTACTGTTAAAGGTTGTCAATGGTGAATTCATGCCATGAAGAACGATAGTGATACATAGCTTTGAGTCACTCAAATAAACTCGGTCTATACTTGTTAGAATGCAGAGTTATAAGACAGACATCGCCAGGCAAGCACACGCTTACTTGGTGAACTAATTAAGGATAAGTTCAAAGATTGCAGTAAAAATTATACTCCTCGTAATATTTGTGATGATGTACATCTTATTACAGGGTTCGACTATCATACATGAAATCATGGCAGAGTAAGAAACATGCATTGAAGCTTGTGTCTAGATACCCTGCTAAGTCGTTTAAGAGACTACCATTGTATTGTCATGTGTTGACCGAAACAAATTCAGGGATAGTTACTGCAGTTGAAAAAGATGTCGATGACCACTTCTTGTATTTCTTTATGGCGTTTAGTCAATATATTCATGGTACATTCTAGGGGACATCGTTTGTTGCCGTCGCTTTGGATGGAAACGACAAAATTTATCTCATGGCATTTGGTGTTGCTAATTTTGAAAACGATGCACTTTGGAAGTGGTTTTTCCTTAAACTTCGGGAAGCTATAGGGCCAATTGAGAACTTAGTTTTTATATTCGATCAACAACGTAGTATTGAGAAGAGGATTACTACTATATTCATCAATGCAGCTCATGAAATTTGTTCTTACCATATTTCTATAAATGTAAAGACTAAGTGCAAGATGCAAGCCCAAAAGATAGAGACTTTTATGGCAGTGTACTTCCTAGTAGCTAAGGCTTATTGACTCAATGAGTGTAATGAATATATGCAAAACTTGAGAGTTATGCATCCGACAATAATAGAATATTTAGAAAATAAAGTTAAACTGTATAGATGAGCAAAGGCACATTTTTCTTCTCGGCGGTACGACTTATTAACCACCAACATCGTTAAAAGTATGAACTCGTTGTTAAGGCAAACATGCTCGCTTCCCATAATACCATTGATTGGTTATATAAGATCTAATATACAAAGGTGGTTTTACGAGTGTAGGGAGCAAGCCACTGCAAGAGATGGATTCTTGACCTCAACGACATAAGCAAATTGTTGACGAACAGTCTGAGTTGTCGCTACCTATGATCGTCGATGTTGTGTCACATAATGAGTTCGAAGTTAGACAACGGGGTATGTTGAGATTGTACAGTTACAGTATAAGACTTACAGTTATCGACAATTTAAACTGGCACAATTATAGTGCGTTCATGCTCTCAGAGTATGTAGACACGTTCGTCTGTCACACAATTCACTTTACGTGTACTACTACACCATTAATGCATGGAGGAATGCATATGCACAGTCTATTCACCTTGTTGAAAATGTAGTCGATTGGTTGGTTCCACTTGAGATGTGAGAAATCACTGTGAAGCCACCTAGGTAATGTGCGCCTATTGGTCGATCGAGAAAGCAGGGAATTCCTTCAATTGGAGAGGAAGTGGTCTTGTTCTCATCAGTATGGATCACGTTATGTATAGAAATCCTATTCCCCTTTACCAAAATTAGTGAAATTTGTTTCAAAATAATGTACGAATGAAGATGTGTAATATTTCGTTGTCTATTGATGTAATACCAGTTATTGTTGTTAGGTGTTTAAAAAATTTCTTCTTTATGTAAACCACATGTATGGACAAATAATTTATTACAGTTTCTGTTGTTACTTGCATGCAAAAGTTGGCATTTCTTCCATTTCTGTGTCTTTTCAACAGTTTTGATCCAATTAGATAATCTATTAAACTACACTTTCGATTACATTATTGTTAAAGATAATAAAAAATATAGTTTCGATCACATTTGCAATCCTCAGCGTGATCAAAACTAACTTTCGATTTTTACAGATTCTATCTGGATGCCCCCTAATGGTCGGTGGCTATAAGTTAATAGATTCATGTGATATTAACATTAAAAAGTAATTTAAACATAAAATATAGTAATTAATTAATCAATTTCCCTTAATTGTTTTGATTAAATATTGATTGCTGTTTAATGACAAAGTATGAAAGTTGAGCGCATACTTATTTTTTAGGTCAAATAATAACATAATCATATATATATATATACACACACACACACAAGCATACACCTCAAACCAAAAACACCAAAAAAGACAGTGCAATCTATATCAATGAACACCTCCATAACTCCATGACCATTTTGTTTCTAAAAAACAGCTTGTCTTGTACCTTAAGTCGAGGGGTCTGCCTAACCCCAAATAATATATGTATATACAAGTAAAAACACTACCATAGTTGAATATTTGCTGATGAAGAACCCCATCAGTTAAGCGATAAGTTCGAATGGCTCCTCTGTAAACTCCATCTCTATCCTAATGGTGTAGAAACTTGCATCCAGTAGCAAATAAAGGGTAAGCTTGTACATTGGGCACATGACCTCAATCAATGCTTGATTAGAATGTGCAAATAGGCTTGAGTCATATATCGTGATCCTCTAACGATAGAAATAGATAGGGCACGCCACCCTATAAGAGGAACTGATGCTAATGGGCACATAAACCTCTTCAACAGTCCACTATGCATGATGGATGACACTCTTTTTACACCTTTACATGTGACTTAAGATCTGTTGATGGGTAAAAACTGCCTTCTTGAGTCCCCTGTCCAGTATCCATTCCATACAACTTGCAACGAGGTCTGGAACATTTTTAAAAATTGTTACAGTTAGTTTGGTTAGTTATGTTAGTGTACAGAAGAATAAGAACACTAAATTTTAAATATTCAATCAACTCACGAACAGATGTGTAGACGTGACAGTCTATCATTGCAGCACTTGTTTTGAGCAATTGCTCTATGTGTGTGCTAGCAACTACATATACTCATTCATGGGCTGTAACATAAGCAATATATTAGTCTCGTACGGTAAAATAAAAAACACTATTTCGTCTAATGCAAAACATGAATAGGTTAGAGCAATTACAATATCTTTGAGTCATCATCCTTCATCTGAAACTATGTTGATCCAATCTAGAGTTATTGTGACTATGCATATTTTATTGTTAGTATGTGGAGTAGCCATCCACTGTAAGTACTCTACATATAACTCCTCTGAAATTCCCCACATGAAATCTATCAAATATTCTGGTGCGTACTATACAATCCCATCAGTGTCGTCTTTCTTCCATTTTTGAACCAGTCTCAATTTTTGAACAGGTTTGTATACAGAGGCCGTTGGACTAGACTCTTCTTGTACTCTCGCCATATTGACTGAAGTTACCTTTAGCCTGGGCCAAAACGATGCGTACGCTTTCCTTTCTGAGGTTTCAACTTGAAACAATAGCAAACATGAATAACAGTAATCATTATAAATTTTAAAAAACAATTGTTAGAATTTCCTCTATAAAGTAAAGTTTCACAAAAACTAACAGTAATGAGTATTTAATTACTCCATAAACAAATAAAGTTCGGGGCCTCAAGCGCTCTACCAATAACCCAAAAAAAAAAACTAAAGGAAAACCTGTGCATCTAATGCAGTCCAATCACGCAACTACTAGACTAGTAATGTCAAAGTTTGTTCTTAATGCTGCAACAGCTCCTCTTGTCTTCTTAGTATATCCTTGTAGCGCTGTCACATCTCTTCCTGCCTCTATGTATATGCTACAAAATCAGTATAAAGAGTACGAATCTCTTGACAAACGTTTAACTAGCAATTTGAGGATCAGGACACACCAATAGGTGCTAGCGGGTGTTCATATATCTGGCTAGAGACAAAGGGAAACACAATATGGGTAACCGAAGAAATGCATTACGGGGGAACCTTGTCTTAATCAAGGACAAAACTTACACGCTGGTCAAACAAAGTTCACATTGTGAGAAAAGTGATCATAACGGCAGTTGTAAAATTCAACAACTTGCTATTTAACATTAGAATTGATTTTTTAGTTTACCTTTCTCTTTTTTTTCTTCAAACTCAGCGAGTTGGAGGTATTGAATCATGGCCCCTTATCTGAGAAAAGTCGTACACGAATATTTTAAAGGTTTATCCAAGACAAGAATAAAAGAAACATTGTGTTTGAAGCATACCCTCACTGTCCTCGGCGACCCATGTTGGTCATCATCGTCAACGTGATCCAAAAAAAGAGCAATGGTGCACTCAATGCCAAACACTACATCTGACTATAAGTGTTGGGCATAAGGCAACGTCTGCTCTATCGGACAAGCTAACATTAGATGAATAACGCCCGAGGCCTAATCACCATAAAATATATTATAAAAGACAACTTTAGTGTTGACAATATTCAAACATTAAAAATAAAATTGTTTTCATTATATATAATCATACCGGGTCTGCATTAAAGATGTACAGCTTCAAATCCTTGTCTCGTACGTTCTTCCTCATCATAACCCACCTCAAAATACAAGGAATGCAGATATTGGTGTGTGTTCCCAACTTTGATCTGACTGTAAAAATAGCCTCGTATATCCAAATTATAAAACTCCAAATTAAAGTAATGTAATTTAAATACATGAAACACGAAGTGAAACTTGTAAAGATTGTATCGATTAACATGGCTAATCCATTTCTTATGCTTTTGAGCATGTTTAACCTTGTATGTTGGCAACTGTCAAGCCATTGTCCTACTTAGAGAACGAAACGTGTATGTCCATAAAACTGACCCCTAGGGAAATCACTTGAATTGCTCTAAGTCATCTGCCATCTGCCGTATCCACATATCCGTGTGATATTGTATCCACGTAAAAAAAGGTCCATCAAAATGTATAATGACAACTTCACTGCATCCAAGTCACCTATAGTTGAATGCCTTATAATGACAACCTAAAGTTGAATGCCTTATACACTTTCTTTAATTCTTTAAGTTTCATACTCGGCTGCCCACTAAAGTACATGTTCCTAAACCTTAAAGTCCCCCCATCTCACTCGGATAAGGCCCCAAACTTAACCCTGTCACCAACCTAATCTCAACATATGAAAAACGTATCATACTACCCCTGACCAAAAACTGCATTTGCTTCTCCGCTTACTCCATCACTACCTCATGCAATAACATGTTATGCACAAGGTTGCTTGAAAATTAAACATCTTTTAGGTCTAATAGATATCTGAACAACTCAAGTTACGTCACAGTGAGGTGTTTTCAACCTCCTTCAACACTCGATCATGAGATAGTGAGGTTATAATGGCAAAAAAATGTTCTGCCTTTGGAATCTTCAACTCTGTAGTCACAGTCACATCTATATTCACCTGAATGGAAATGTAAAATATGTTAGTAATTCATGATATGTCAACTATATTTAACAACATATCAAAAATATGTAAAAAAGCCAAATAACCATATCTTATGGAAAATTGAAATAATGGTTTCGATCACGTTTAAAATATATATGATCGAAGATCGAAACTATATGTAACAAAACTATATATGTGACCAAAACTAAGTAATATACAAGTATGATTGAAACTAAATGAGATCGAAAGGGATTGAAACTACAGATGTTAAGTGACCAAAACTACAAGTTCACATCAAACCAAATAATATGTGATCAAAAGTAAAACGTGATCAAACCTATCGATATAACTATGATTGAAAGTAATCGAAACAAGGTAATTTAAGGGTGATGAAAACCAAAACCATTACAATCTGATCAAAACTAGCTACAAAGTGATCGAAACTATTGTAAGTGCGCGAATCTCTCGTGTGTCAAACATGTGTGCGAATCTCTTGTGTGTGATCAAAACTATCGATCACACATGGAATAGAGGGTTGTCCGCAAAAATATCACTTCAATTTAATCTAACAACACTTAATTTCAATTTTTTGGACTAATTTCCTATGAATCATGATTATAAATATGTTTTTCGTGCTAATTCATTGATAAATTAGCAAAAAATGCAAAATAAATTCAAAAGCGCACCATCATCGTCAAACAAACAATGAATCTGTTGTCGAATAACTACATCTACGCCCCGTCTTCCTCTTCTACACCTCCGCCGATAACCACCGTCAATGATTGTCTTTAAAGTTTCAATTACAGTTTAGTTTTAGGTGCTCTATGGTTTCAATTTAGGGTTTCGTTTAGGGCAAAATCGATTGAAATTGTTTTGTTGTTAATTAAAGTTAGTAGGGCTATTTTGCCATTCAAAAAAATAATTGGTCATTTTTGTAAATATAAATGCACAGTGGTCAATTTCAAAAATTGGGTATAAATAGTGTCTATTTTCGTAAATATTTCTAAAATCCCTAACCACCAATTGAATTTGGGGAATTTGCACATATAGCTACTGTTCACTGCCAGAATTCAAAAATAATTGCAACATTATTTTCAGTTAAAAAATAACCACCTTAGTTTTTTATGGACAAAATACCCCCAATCAATTTCTTAACCTAAAAGAGTAAAAAATTGATTGTTTCAACAATTTGGAATTCATAAACCATGCGAGACTGAACCCTTCGATATAGTGCTATCAGCGATTTTGAAAGTGCTACTGGCGATGACAAATCGCGGCTGTTGAAGATGTGAAAGGTTTGATTTTGACGGTGACAGGCAGATGAGTGCCCTGACTACAGCGAATAGTGAGGGAGGAGAGACTTTAACGAAGGTAAGTTACGATTTTTCCGGATGCATTTAGGGTTTGTTTTAATGGGAATTAAAGATTTAAATTGTTTAATCCTAGGAAATTTAGATGTATGGATGTGTATATGTATGCATGTATTGAATTTGTGGGGAGAATTGATGATGTGTTAAGGAGAATTTGTTACCGAAAGAGATGATCAAGGTAGATAACCCTAACTTTTGTGCAACATTGTACGAAAGTGCAAAGACTTCATTGCATAAAAGTGTCAGTATCATATACGCGAATGTACCACTTTCGAGATTCCAAGTGCAAAAGTGGTGCTTTCACGTATTTTCATTTTTTCTAGTTCATTATGCAATGTCTTTCAATTGTATATGTGTACTAATTTAGCTAGTTTTTTCCTATTACACAAGGATAACATGGTTGTGACTATCTCAAAAATGCTGGAAATAAAGATAGAGGACTATTTCCCTAGGGTGGTGACTACTTTATCAAAGTGGTATGTAATTGACGACATTTGTGATAAGTTGACCTCCCGACAGGAGAGATTGTTCAGGAAGACGTGTTTGGGACATTTTCTAATCCTCTAGTTCATCCACTTCTCCAACAACGTTGTCCACAACATGCTGTTACGGGAGGTTATAGCAAAGAGAGATGAGTAGGAGATGTGGCTCCTTGTAGGAGATAAGTGTCTTCGATTTTCCCGATTGAATTTACTTTGATTACGAGTTTGAGGCTTAGTGATTTTCCTAGGGTCATTAGGGAAAGTAATCGTTTGAGAGACCAATACTTTGGTAGAGTAGATGGCTTTCCATTGGATCAAAGTAAAGAGATTTCCGATGAGTTGGATTTCACCAAGATTAATAATATGGATGCGGTGAATCTGTCTTAATTTTACTTACTCGAACGCATGGTTTTAGGGAATGGAAATCCATACCATGCTGATACATGGATATTGAAGACATAAGATGATATAGATGCTTTTAATTAGTACCCATGGGGTTCAGTAACTTAGTTACACATTCAAGTCGTTGAGCAGGGCGATGATTGGACAAGTGCAATGCTATAGACAAAAAGCTACAAAGGCGGCCGCCAAGGAAAAAATGTATAGTAACAGGTACAATTTGGAGGGCTTTTCAATTACATTTCAAGTACAGATCCCCTAGTTAATATTTTGATATGTTTAGGTTTTTTTTATATTATATATTATTGACTTCTTTAATTGAACCGGAATGTAGATTTGGATGATAGAGGCTATATTTACTACTGGTGGTTTAGACCAATGATCGTATTCCTTGCATATTGCATTGGACATCCATATTGAGTAACATGTGCAAAGGAATTGTTACTGACATTTTTAGCCCCTCTATGGTTAGTGGAGATGTTATTACATGAATGCATATGCTATGTTTTATTTTACTTCTTTCTCATATAGTTACTAACAATGAAGTTTAAGTCAATGCAGTATTCGAAAATAATTTTCATGCTACAGCCATCGGAGCAAGAGAGGGGGCAACCATATTTTCAAACATTATTAGCATTTGAAGGAGATGGTGGTGAATATATAGGGATATAAGCTGGTACAGAGCTGCCCCAAGTATTTGGTGCTGGCACAGATGTACCTAAAGGACTGTGGAGAGTGACTAGATCGAAGAAGGTTTGTACTTACACTACCTCAATAGACGTGAATTCCTTAACGTATTTAACGAGTTGACGATAAAAATATACATGTAGATAGTTCATACCCGTTGTGGTCGTGGTAAAAAGAATGTGGAGGCTCCCAAATCTACTGTAATTGATCCAACAACGTTTGATCAAGTACTGAAACAACACTCTTACCAGTATGATATAGGCTACCATGTCGACACCACTGGTTCTGTAGGCCATTAGGTTTTGGTGCATGATGTAGATGACTGTAGGAGCATACAAGCTCTCAAGCATAATTTCACGAGTTTTCAGATCAGTTATAAACATAAGAAGAGAAGTACAGCGCATTCATGGAGGAGGTCCAACAGTTTATGCAGTTGTACAAGCCACCACAATGCCTAGAGAGGTTTGATCATTACACTTGTTCCATGACGTTTTACATCATGCTAATTTATTATATTGTGCCCGTAATATTGAATATAGGGTGTCATAGGCCCTTTTGGTTGTTATTTGAGAGTGATGCTAATGTATAGGGTTGTTGTGGTAGTTCGATTATAATTTGTTTCAAAATTTTATCACGACATTGATGCAATTCAAATTTCTTGGTTCTATTATAAGTTGGCCACACTGGAGAGGCTAGTGTTTTAATCATCTTGAAGACTCCATTCAATGAGAAAAGTCGGTACGATCGTACATACAAGACAGGGCACTATAAACGAAGGCCATACACAAATCTATTTAAGTCAAAAAGTCGCTGACGGAGAGAGGCTGGCCTCAGTACGAGCTAGGTTACAATATTAATCCCCGACAACCTATTCCTCAAGACAAGCATACTACTTTCATGCATTGGATGGCTACTCTTGGGGCACAGATCATTAGTCACCACAGTAACTTTGACGCCTCACTAGATTTTGGGTATGTTCGCTGATAGGGTTTGGCTTGAAGACAGCGTAAGTGACTTTTTAAGTAACAATCATATACATATATTTCCACGTTACCTTATATGATTTTAATATTGCTACTTTCCATGCTATGACAGCAGATTGAGCAATATGGATATGCTTGCACACCGAAAATGGGCTTTCTCAGGATTGGTGTCACAGCGGTGGACGGTTGCCTAGGTACAACTCTACGTACGTTTTTATATATAGCTGACTAAATTCGTGTTATAAACCTTATAAATTATGAAGTGTATTAATTATATATCTCAATTGGTATGTGATGATATGCAGACGACATTGTTGACAGCTTAGGATAGGTATTTGCGTCGGTCTCTTGCGCTTGGGACTTTCTATCGTAACAGCGATATTGAGGCGTACGTGTAAGGCAGGAGAGGTTTAATGCACAAAAACTGGGTCAACGTTGATTTTGTGTACATTATGATATATATTTTTCACAAGCACTAGGTTGCATGCGATGTTCGTTTTCTTAGACGCGAGATCATTGTATATGATTGAGCCCCCTACGCACATTCTAACAACGAGTGGGCGAATGCCATGGAGCTCCTATGTGAGGTTCATCCTCATTTACGTTGATAGGTCGATTTCTATGATAGACATGTAAACATGTCGAACACACACACTCTATTTACATTTGTCTACCCGCTCGACGGTGTTCCATACCAACGATCTAATTTGGGGAATTGTGGCATTCTCACTTGTATGTTTATTTATTATAGGAGCTTAGGTCTAGACTTTGATTTTGGCCCAAGACGACAAACCTATTTTTAGGCATAGGATTACCTTTGAGCTTTGGTCTAGCAAGTTATTGTAGCCATGTACATTGTTATGGCATACCAGTTTTGATGTACAGACATCACATTTATGTTATTGAATTAATACAAGCTTTGTACTATGATCCTCGGTTCATCATGTTTTTTATTAAAAACAATATAAATTTATTAAACTTGTCCATATGTTAATACCCTCGATCTGGATTTAACTTCATTAATACCTTCTTATCTACATTTAAAGCAAATTTAATAAATAAGCAAAAAATTGCTTGTTGATGTAAATTGCTATGCAAATATGGAAACCGAGCTTAAAAGACATTTTTTGCTAGTTATTGGAAAACACAAAAGCGTGCACTTTTGCACTTTGTTCGAAAGTGCATACTTTTGCATTTTCCAGTAATTGAAGAAAAGTATAAAAGCAAGTAAATCCAAATGCCAAGTTAGCCAAATTAATCCAAATACAAAACAACTTAAACAATTTAGACCAAGAGTATTTGATAAATGTTTAAAAGTGTGGGATTATCAAGAGAAATATTATATTTTACACTTAAGAATATTATTAATTTCCCCAAAATTAAGCATTTTCCTTTATACTGAATTCCAAAACAAGAATTGGACTTAATTATTGGTTTTGCGCAGGTTTTGTATAATGAGCATATCTTTTCCTACAAAATATCATTTGATACGATTCTTGGACCGTAAATATGTGGAGTCATTCCTTCACAAAAGTGTAGAACAGAGATCAGACCAGTTTATGCATCTATTAGGTCAAACTCGGGCTTCAACAGAACTCAACCACAGCTTGAAGCCAGCCCATCATGGTTTCGTATTTGGGCCGTATCTCCCTGTATATGTATCCAAAAGTTATACGGTTGGAGTTTTTGGAACGGCTACAGATAGATGTACACTTTTTATGTTTTACAGATGTCCAGATTCGAAGTGGTTGCATATCAAAAATAGCCGTCATTCTAGAAGACCGGCGGAGAAATCCAAACTGAACACCATTTCTCATTTTCAACATATCTCTTGTTTTACATTATCAATTTGGTCGACGTTTGGACTATTGGAAACCTAATGAAGGCACCTACAACTTTGAAGAAGACATAAGCAACAAATTCAATGTATTCTACGGTCCAAATTGTGCTGCAATCACCAAGAGCATAATTAAGTTGAAAGTTTGCAACTTGTGTTTACACATGTGAGATATATCTTGTTTTGCCTATATAAAGGAAGTGGTAGAAGTTATTTAGGACATCCTTCTTCTTTATTTATTCTCCCTTTGTATAATTTTGGTTTCATTTAATGTCTTTCTAAATTCGTAATTAGGGTTGAGGGTGAAGTTTTGTTGATTTTATAGTATTCTTCTTCAATCATTCTAAGTTGTGTTTCAATGCAAAATCTTTTCAATTAAGTGAATTCTATTTCTCAAAAGTGTTTTGATTTGTTGGAAGCTTGATTCATTGTTAACAAAAGGTACACTGAATGCTTGCACATTTTCTACAAATCAAAAACAAGGTACGTTATAGTTTTCACAAATAAATTGAACGATTATTCTTCTATTTTACTACCTTTTCTACAAAAAGGTGTTGCCATGTATTTAATGTATTTATCTTCCGATTAAGATAATCTCTTGAGTGATTCTTAGTTGAGTAACAAATGATTGAAGAATGATTTCTATAATTATCAACAAAATGAATCCCTAATGCCATAATTGTTAATCTTATCAAATTTACATTCAATAATTTAATAAATTCATTCTACTTTCATCATATTTGGACTCATAACATTTAAATATTGGACTTGTGGATCTTATATAACGTATTCCCTGTGGATTGACACTCGGACTTCCGAACTTTATTACTTGAGACAACCTACACTTGGGAAGTACAACCTTTAAGTTGTAGCAGTATTATTGCCATGTAACACGTAACAATACAATAAAAAGTGTGTCTACATAAAGGAAACAAATACATGAAATCGACATATAACAGGTACAAACAATAGTTGAAACAATTGCATTGTCCCAGCTTTGATGCAACGGAATCAAATTTTTATATGTCGCACGGTTGTGTCTTAACTTTCGTGGTAGACCTGAAGGTTGACGTTGCCTCGTATGGCAAACACTTTTCTGCCGAGTTTTGGAGGGGACCTCTTAATCTACGTCCCTCCCCACAGGATGAACAGACTTAGTATTGTTGAATTGTAAACTTAATCTAGAATATTGAATTGTCTAAATTGGTGTACTAGATTTAGTAAGCAATGGTGTACTAGATTTGGTAAACAATGGTGTACTAGACAAAGTCAATATTGGTGTACTAGACAAAGTCAACATTGGTGTGCTGGACAAAGTCAACATTGGTGTGCTAGACAAAGTCAACATTGGTGTTCTACATGAAGACTAAATCAATGGTTTAGAATGATTTGCTTCAACTATAAATACCCCTCCCCCCTTAAGGTTTTAAAAAATAAGTTAGAAATAAAGCTTGAGTCCTTGTTCAAGTATTTGAGAGTGTTTACATATTTTCTTGTAAATTTGTATGAGAAATAAATATATTTGTGTGTTTTGAGTCATTACGAAATTCTTATTTTTCAACAAAGTGGTATCAGAGCTCGGTTTTGTAACTTGGATGTTATATTTGTGTGATTACGTGCATATTTAGAAAATTCTGTCAAAAAGGCCAAGATTGCCTAAGGAGTCTGGGTTTTAAGTGGGACCGTTGTGACCCCTCCAGTCTTTCCTGGGAATTTTCTTAGTGTATATTTTCACACCTATAAACATTCATATTACTATCCGAAATACTATTAGAAAGTTATGGCAAATGGAGGTATGACACCATTTCAAGTTCCAATTCTCAATAGAAGCAATTATGATAATTGGAGCATAAAAATGAAGGCACTCCTTGGAGCACAAGATGTGTGGGAGGTCGTGGAGAAAGGTTATAATGAACCTAGAGATGATGTTGCCATTTCTGTTTTGACTCAAGCACAAAGAGACACGTTGAAGGACTCGAGAAAGAGAGACAAAAAAGCTCTCTATGTCATTTATCAAGCATTAGATGATGATGCTTTTGAGAAGATATCAAATGCAACTTTCGCAAAGCAAGCATGGGATAAACTTCAGACATCCTACAAAGGCGCCGAGCAAGTAAAAAAGGTACGTCTTCAAACATTGAGAGGAGAATTTGAAACTTTATATATGAAGGAAGGCGAGTCAATTGTTAATTACTTCTCTAGAATTGAAGCTATTTCTAATCAATTGAAAAGAAATGGTGAAAAATTAAGTGAAGTAAGGATAATGGAAAAGATACTACGATCTATGGATTCAAAATTTGATCACATAGTCACAACAATTGAAGAAACTAAAGATTTGGAAGAAATGACGATCGACCAACTACAAGGATCATTGCAAGCCTATGAAGAAAAAATAAAAAAGAAGCAAGGCATCTCCGAACAACTTCTCAAGATGCAATTCAAGGAGAAAGAAGAAATTCAAAGCTATGATAGAAAACAACATGGTCGAGGTAGAGGTCGAGGTCAAGGACAAAGTAGAGGCCGTGGTCGTGGACGAGGTTGGAATTATAATTACAATAATTTCAACAACTATGAGAAAGGAGAAAGCTCAACACGAGGTCGTGGAAGGAACAATCCAAATACAAGGTACGACAAGTCTAAAGTCAGATGTTATAATTGTCAAAAGTTTGGCCATTATGCTTCTGCATGTAGAGCCTACAACAATGAAGTGGAAGAAAAGGCTAACTATGTAGAAGAAAAGAATCAAGGAGATGAAACTGTCTTGTTAGCATACAAAGACAATAGTGGAGGCCAAGAAAACACATGGTATCTTGACACTGGTGCGAGCAATCATATGTGTGGAAAAAGAAGCATGTTCGTGGAGTTAGACGAATCAACAAATGGAAATGTTTCTTTTGGTGATGATTCAAAAATAGCCGTGAAAGGAAGAGGTAACATTCTTATACAATTGAAAGATGGTAGACATCAATTTATTGGAAATGTCTACTATGTGCCTAATATGAAAAGTAATATTTTGAGTTTAGGTCAACTCTTAGAAAAAGGTTATGATATTCATATGAAAGATTATAGTCTTTTTATAAGAGATGACAAAGGCAACTTAATTACTAAAGTGAAAATGTCAAAGAATAGAATGTTTTCTTTGAATATTCAAAACGATGTTGCGAAATGTTTGAAAGCTTGTTACAAAGATGCATCATGGCTATGGCATCTTCGATTTGGGCATCTCAACTTTGGAGGGTTAGAGCTATTGGCTAAGAAGGAGATGGTAAGAGGTCTTCCTTACATCAATCATCCGAACCAACTTTGTGAAGGATGTTTACATGGGAAGCAATTCAGAAAAAGCTTTCCAAAAGAGTCTACCTTTAGAGCCAAGAAATCACTGGAGCTCATTCATGCTGATGTATGCGGTCCATTCAAGCCAAGATCTCTTGGTAACAATAATTATTTCCTTCTCTTTATTGATGATTTTTCAAGAAAAACATGGATCTACCTTTTGAAGCAAAAGTCTGAGGTATTTGGAGCTTTCAAGAAATTTAAAGCTGCCGTTGAGAAAGAAAGTGGTCGTCAGATTAAGGCCATGAGAACTGATCGTGGAGGAGAATTCACTTCCAAGGAATTTCAAGAATTCTGTGAAGCAAATGGAATTCGACGATTCTTAACCGTTCCGAGATCCCCCCAACAAAATGGTGTTGCTGAAAGAAAGAATCGAACAATTCTCAACATAGCGAGGAGTATGTTGAAAAGTAAAAGACTACCCAAGGAGTTTTGGGCTGAAGCTGTATCAACTGCTGTATATCTATCCAATAGATCTCCAACAAGAAGCGTGTGGGGAAAAACACCACAAGAAGCATGGTGTGGAAGAAAGCCTGGTATTTCTCATCTTAGAGTTTTTGGAAGTGTAGCTCATGTTCATGTACCAGACGAGAGAAGAACAAAGTTGGATGATAAAAGCGAGAGTTTTATCTTCATTGGCTATGATTCAAGTTCAAAGGGTTACAAGTTGTATAATCCAAACAGCAAAAAGATTATGATCAGTCGAGATGTAATATTTGACGAAGAAGGAGAATGGGATTTTGGTCCAGATGTCGATGACTTCAACTTCTTTCCTTTGTTTGAAGAAGAACCAATAATGGAGCAAGCAGGAGAAGCAAGAGAAGAACCTATTACTCCGCATACTCCACCAACTTCACCAACAACAAACAATCAAGGAGATTCACCACCATCCTTTTTAAAGGAAAGAAATGAAGAACGCACAAGGAGTTTCCAAGATCTCTATGAGGTAACTGAGAGGTTAGATAATCTCACTCTTTTTTGTCTTTTTGCTGAGTGTGAACCAATGAGTTTTGGAGAAGCTATACAAGATGAAAAATGGAGAAATGCAATGGATGAAGAAATTAAAGCTATTGTGAAGAATGATACGTGGGAGCTTGTGTCACTTCCTAAAGGACACAAAGCTATTGGAGTCAAATGGGTGTACAAAGTAAAGCAGAATTCAAAAGGAGAAATTGAACGATACAAAGCGAGGCTAGTTGCAAAAGGCTACAGTCAAAGAGCCGGCATCGACTATGATGAGGTGTTTGCTCCGGTAGCACGCTTAGAAACTGTAAGACTAATCATTTCCTTGGCAGCTCAAAACAAGTGGAAGATCCATCAAATGGATGTAAAATCTGCATTCTTGAATGGAGTTCTCGAAGAAGAAGTCTACATACAACAACCTACAGGTTTCGAAGTTAAAGGGCAAGAGGACAAGGTGTTGAAATTGATAAAGGCTCTCTATGGTTCGAAACAAGCACCAAGAGCATGGAATAGTCGAATCGACAAGTATTTCCAAAAGAATGGTTTCACTAAGTGCCCTTATGAACACGCACTTTATATCAAGATCAAAGATGGAGATATTTTGATCGTGTGCTTATACGTAGGTGATTAGATTAAGTTTAAGGGGGAGTGTTGAATTGTAAACTTAATCTAGAATATTGAATTGTCTAAATTGGTGTACTAGATTTAGTAAGCAATGGTGTACTAGATTTGGTAAACAATGGTGTACTAGACAAAGTCAATATTGGTGTACTAGACAAAGTCAACATTGGTGTGCTGGACAAAGTCAACATTGGTGTGCTAGACAAAGTCAACATTGGTGTTCTACATGAAGACTAAATCAATGGTTTAGAATGATTTGCTTCAACTATAAATACCCCTCCCCCCTTAAGGTTTTAAAAAATAAGTTAGAAATAAAGCTTGAGTCCTTGTTCAAGTATTTGAGAGTGTTTACATATTTTCTTGTAAATTTGTATGAGAAATAAATATATTTGTGTGTTTTGAGTCATTACGAAATTCTTATTTTTCAACAAGTATATGCATTCAAAAGTGGTTTCGTGGTGTAATAGTATGCACAAAGTGAATTAGGAGAAAGATACACATGCCTGCATGCAGCCAGCATATGAGCTCAAGGTAGAAGCGGCAAGTCAAATAATTTGCAACTGCACATCCATTCCTGTATTTGCACCACCTAAACTTCACCTCAAACTCAAAACGCGACACAGGAAAAACAGCCATAGACCATGACAACTCAAGTTGTTTGTCAAACTTTGCTTGTGCATTTGCAGTCAAAAATGCATCTCGAGTAGCAGCTAGCTCTCTACGCTCGTAAAACCATTTGAGGATGATCGATCTAATATGTTTGGCAAGTGCCACAATAGGAAGGGACCTTGCAGTTCTTAACAAAGAATTAATACTATCGGCAATGTTAGTGATAAGTGTCTAAAAGTGTGTTATTTATATATATTTTAGAAGACACTATTACATACTATTTAATTTAAAGTCCCTATTTGTGCAAAAATTATGAATTTCATTGGCACAACTTTAATTTGCATGTTTTTATGATTTAAATCTCAATTACATGTAAATATGTATAATTATATAAGTTGACATGTATATAATACTTATGTAAAATAGTAATGTAGTGTATTTTATACATAGGTGAAAGGTGGCCAAGTTGTAATTGAAAAAAAATGGTCAACATCATATTTCCTATTTGAAGCACTAATTAGTTAAATGGTCATATCTTTGTCTACCCACTTCCAAATATAATGATTTTTGTTTCAAATGGAAGCTGACTCAATTTTTCATAATTTATTTTCAGATGTCATTTTCGATTTTGAAATGATTTACCACCAGATGTTTGAGGCATTACAACAAAACGTGGCCTACCATTTGAAGCCTGGACCTGTGCATATCCTTCGGTATTTTGGACCTAACTCTCTCCACAATGCTCCAATTGGGTTGATTCTTGATTCAAATGAATCTGGAAAGAGACAGCTACAACTTTCATGTTATGGAAAAATTCCAATTCGTGCATCTGGGTGGTTGAAAATAATTATCATTTAAACAGTAGCTGTCAACGTTTCGATTTGAACATGCCTTAATATTTTAAGTGTACCTTTCACTACATAGGTCCAAATACCATGATTCATGAAGCATTGGAAAGATTACTCATGGGGCCATATCTTTGAAGAAGAAACATTTCTCTAATTCGGAGTGGAAGACAGTCAAACGTGCTTCGCAATGTGGACGATAATGCTATGATGAAACCTGCCACTTACTTGCATTCACATGTGCGAATTCTCCTTTACCTTGCCTATATAAACCTTGGTTTTGAAAGCTTAAAAGGGGGAAGAAGGAGGCTTGTATTCTCAAAAACACTTTCATTTCTTCTTCTTCATATTTTCTTTACTCCATGTATTTCTAATTTCGTAATTAGGGCAAAGGGTGAACTTTTGTGGTTGTATAGTATTGTTCTTTGATCTTTTAGTTTGTTCTTCATTGTCTACTTTCCTTTTGAGTGAGTACTATATTTTGCAAGTATTTTGGTTTGTTAGAAACCTTGATTCATTGTTAACTAAGGGTACATTGAATGCTTGGATGTTTTCTACATATCAAGAGCAAGGCAACCTATGGTTTTTCACTTCAATTCAAAGGTAAGTCTTTTAGTTTCTTTGTGCTTAAATGTTATCCATCCTCCAATTAAGGTTATTTCTTATTTGAATCTTAATTGTGTATAAAAAAAAAAGGATCAAGAATAATTTCTATACATATCATTAAAATGGATCCCTAATGCCCTAATATTCAATAATAATTAATTTCAAGTTAATAATCAAAATTTCAATCTACTTTCGCAATATTTGGACTTTGAACTTTGGACTTTGAACTTTGGACTTGAGGACTTAGTATAACCAATTCCCTGAGGACCGACACTCGGACTTCCGAATCTTTATTACTTGACAAACCTACGCTTGGGTATTACAACCTAAAAATTGTAGCAAGTTTTTGGCGCCGTTGCCGGGGAATTTCGGCTTGTATAAAGTTTACTTGTTCTAATTTTATTTTCTTTTATTTTACTAACTCTAACTCTAACATCTAACACTAACATCTAATTTCTAACACTACATCTAACATTTAACTTTTAACTCTAACATTTATTTTGTTATTTATATTTCTTGCTTTTATTTAATTGGGAGGCTCAGCCGCCCATTTGTATTTTTTTTTTCTCTTGTCTTTAAATTAATGTTGTATTATAATTATAAGATTAGTTTACGTGTTTCTTTTGTTTAATATAATGGTTGGTTCTACCACCTAATTTTTATTTTGTTAGTTCCTATATTATCATTTTATAATTGTCTTATTTTTATCAAGAGGAAGGTTATACCGCCTCTTTTCTTTTTTATTTATATTATTGTTCTAACGTTTTTTTTTTATTTATTATTGTTGTTGTTGTTAAATTTTATCTTATCTAATTTATGCTTGGGTGGTATCGTGATCCTTACTCGCATCGTTTGGTGAAAGGTAATTCTGAAACCTTCTTTGGTCATTTATTTGATTCATCTACACATTCACACACATCAAACACCATGGCTGAAAATGAAAGTATACACGGTGAAAATGAAAATCCACATGTTCGAACTATGCGTGAATACTTACAACCTCCTCGAAATTCATCTCCTTCATGCTTTATTTTTCCTATTAATGCAAATAATTTCAATTTTAAGCCTGGTATGATTCCTTTGCTTCCTAATTTCAAAAACTTGCTACAATTTTTAGGTTGTAATACCCAAGCGTAGGTTTGTCAAGTAATAAAGATTCGGAAGTCCGAGTGTCGGTCCTCAGGGAATTGGTTATACTAAGTCCTCAAGTCCAAAGTTCAAAGTCCAAAGTTCAAAGTCCAAATATTGCGAAAGTAGATTGAAATTTTGATTATTAACTTGAAATTAATTATTATTGAATATTAGGGCATTAGGGATCCATTTTAATGATATGTATAGAAATTATTCTTGATCCTTTTTTTTTTATACACAATTAAGATTCAAATAAGAAATAACCTTAATTGGAGGATGGATAACATTTAAGCACAAAGAAACTAAAAGACTTACCTTTGAATTGAAGTGAAAAACCATAGGTTGCCTTGCTCTTGATATGTAGAAAACATCCAAGCATTCAATGTACCCTTAGTTAACAATGAATCAAGGTTTCTAACAAACCAAAATACTTGCAAAATATAGTACTCACTCAAAAGGAAAGTAGACAATGAAGAACAAACTAAAGGATCAAAGAACAATACTATACAACCACAAAAGTTCACCCTTTGCCCTAATTACGAAATTAGAAATACATGGAGTAAAGAAAATATGAAGAAGAAGAAATGAAAGTGTTTTTGAGAATACAAGCCTCCTTCTTCCCCCCTTTTAAGCTTTCAAAACCAAGGTTTATATAGGCAAGGTAAAGGAGAATTCGCACATGTGAATGCAAGTAAGTGGCAGGTTTCATCATAGCATTATCGTCCACATTGCGAAGCACGTTTGACTGTCTTCCACTCCGAATTAGAGAAATGTTTCTTCTTCAAAGATATGGCCCCATGAGTAATCTTTCCAATGCTTTATGAATCATGGTATTTGGACCTATGTAGTGAAAGTTACACTTAAAATATTAAGGCATGTTCAAATCGAAACGTTGACAGCTACTGTTTAAATGATAATTATTTTCAACCACCCAGATGCACGAATTGGAATTTTTCCATAACATGAAAGTTGTAGCTGTCTCTTTCCAGATTCATTTGAATCAAGAATCAACCCAATTGGAGCATTTTGGAGAGAGTTAGGTCCAAAATACCGAAGGATATGCACAGGTCCAGGCTTCAAATGGTAGGCCACGTTTTGTTGTAATGCCTCAAACATCTGGTGGTAAATCATTTCAAAATCGAAAATGACATCTGAAAATAAATTATGAAAAATTGAGTCAGCTTCCATTTGAAACAAAAATCATTATATTTGGAAGTGGGTAGACAAAGATATGACCATTTAACTAATTAGTGCTTCAAATAGGAAATATGATGTTGACCATTTTTTTTTCAATTACAACTTGGCCACCTTTCACCTATGTATAAAATACACTACATTACTATTTTACATAAGTATTATATACATGTCAACTTATATAATTATACATATTTACATGTAATTGAGATTTAAATCATAAAAACATGCAAATTAAGTATTATTCGTATAGTCAATTATACTATTGACTCGAACTTTTTATCATTTAAGTAGACAATTATCACACCATGTTTCCTAAATTATTCGTTCGAGTTAGCAATAAATGAGGAAACTAGAGTTTGAAGAGTGAAATAAATCTAATTATTGGAAGAATTGCATGCCAAGTAATTTTGTTCCAAGTGAGTTTCGAGCCTATTATTTTTCCTTGGAGAATACCCTTCTTGGCCCACAATTTGTGCATAACCTTGATATTGATATTGATCTCTTGGATTTTCAACTAATACTTAAAAAAAAAAAAATGTGTTGCTATATTAGAAAGCCCATTAAGCTAGTTGATATGGATAGCTATTTTATTTCTTGAAAAATGATAGAAGGCATTCTTTGATCCGTTTGAGCCTTTCAAGCCTACCTTTTTATGTGTTTTCCCTTAGTAAGCCCTTTGAGCCATTAAATAAAAAAAAAATCATTTCTTATCCTATTTACCACATCCAATTCTACTTTTGGATTTCTAACCTATTTCTTTTTGTTATCTACTACCATTTTATGTTTGAGAAGAGTTTACATTTCAAAGAAAAAGATGGTGAAAAAAAAAAAATGAAGAAGTGTTCAAATATATTTATATATCATTGTTTAAAAAATAGAAAAGAAAATAAAAAAATAAAAGTATATAAATTGTTATTCCTTTGTAAAAAAAAAAGAAACGAAAAAAAAAAAAGAAAAAAAGGAGGCTTGTATTCTCAAAAACACTTTCATTTCTTCTTCTTCATATTTTCTTTACTCCATGTATTTCTAATTTCGTAATTAGGGCAAAGGGTGAACTTTTGATGGTTGTATAGTATTGTTCTTTGATCCTTTAGTTTGTTCTTCATTGTCAACTTTCCTTTTGAGTGAGCACTATATTTTGCAAGTATTTTGGTTTGTTAGAAACCTTGATTCATTGTTAACTAAGGGTACATTGAATGCTTGGATGTTTTCTACATATCAAGAGCAAGGCAACCTATGGTTTTTCACTTCAATTCAAAGGTAAGTCTTTTAGTTTCTTTGTGCTTAAATGTTATCCATCCTCCAATTAAGGTTATTTCTTATTTAAATCTTAATTGTGTATAAAAAAAAGGATCAAGAATAATTTCTATACATATCATTAAAATGGATCCCTAATGCCCTAATATTCAATAATAATTAATTTCAAGTTAATAATCAAAATTTCAATCTACTTTCACAATATTTGGACTTTGGACTTTGGACTTGTGGACTTAGTATAACCAATTTCCTGAGGACCGACACTCGGACTTCCGAATCTTTATTACTTGACAAACCTACGCTTGGGTATTACAACCTAAAAATTGTAGCAAGTTTTTGGCGCCGTTGCCGGGGAATTTCGGCTTGTATAAAGTTTACTTGTTCTAATTTTATTTTCTTTTATTTTACTAACTCTAACTCTAACATCTAACACTAACATCTAATTTCTAACACTAACTCTAACATTTAACTTTTAACTCTAACATTTATTTTGTTATTTATATTTCTTGCTTTTATTTAATTGGGAGGCTCAGCCGCCCATTTGTATTTTTTTTTTTCTCTCTTGTCTTTAAATTAATGTTGTATTATAATTATAAGATTAGTTTACGTGTTTCTTTTGTTTAATATAATGGTTGGTTCTACCACCTAATTTTTATTTTTTTATTTTTGTTAGTTCCTATATTATCATTTTATAATTGTCTTATTTTATTTTTGTCAAGAGGAAGGTTATACCGCCTCTTTTCTTTTTTATTTATATTATTGTTCTAACGTTTTTTTTTATTTATTATTGTTGTTGTTGTTAAATTTTATCTTATCTAATTTATGCTTGGGTGGTATCGTGATCCTTACTCGCATCGTTTGGTGAAAGGTAATTCTGAAACCTTCTTTGGTAATTTATTTGATTCATCTACACATTCACACGCATCAAACACCATGGCTGAAAATGAAAGTATACACGGTGAAAATGAAAATCCACATGTTCGAACTATGCGTGAATACTTACAACCTCCTCGAAATTCATCTCCTTCATGCTTTATTTTTCCTCTTAATGCAAATAATTTCAATTTTAAGCCTGGTATGATTCCTTTGCTTCCTAATTTCCATGGCTTAGAGTCTGAAAGTCCATATTTGCACCTAAAAGAATTTGAGGAAGTATGTGCCACATTTATTGATCAAACATGTAGTGAAGATTTAATTAGGCTAAAATTGTTTCCTTTTTCTTTAAAAGATAAAGCGAAAACGTGGCTTAATTCATTGAGACCTAGATCTATAGGTACATGGCAAGAAATGCAAACTGAGTTCTTAAAGAAATTTTTTCCAACACATAAAACGAATGCTTTCAAGAGACAAATCCAAAACTTTTGTCAAAAAATGAATGAAACTTATTTTCAATGTTTGGAAAGATTTAAGGACTTGTTAAATTCATGCCCACACCATGGTTTTGAAAAGTGGCGAACGATAAGTTTCTTTTATGAAGGGTTAACACCAGAGACAAAACAATTTGTTGAAACAATGTGTAATGGTGAATTTTTAGATAAAGATCCTGAAGAAGCTTTAGAGTATTTAGATCATTTGGCTGAAAACTCTCAATCTTGGCAAACCACTAGTTCTTCAGAAAATTCAATAAGATCTAATCTTGCTAGTTCTAGTGGAGGCAAATATACTTTGAGTCAAGAAGATGATCTAAGTGCTAGAGTTGCTAATTTGACTAGAAAGATTGAAGCCATGGAATTAAGGAAAGTAAAAGAAGTCAAATCTGTGCTTAATGATGAAGTGTGTGGAATTTGTGAAATCATGGGACATTGCACTCAAGATTGCCCAAATGTTCCAATTTTTAAAGAAATGTTTCATGACCAAGCAAATTCTATGAATACTTTCAAAAAGACTTTTCCAACTCATTCTCCATATTCTGAAACGTACAATCCTGGGTGGAGAAATCATCCAAATTTTAGTTGGAAAAATGAGCATAATGTCCATCCACCTCCCCAAAGACCCTCAAATTTTCCTCCATATCATTCATCACATTCAAAAACCCTTGAGGAAACTTTGCAAGCATTCATGCAAGGGCAAACAAGCATAAACAATCAAACATCACAAGCCATTAATGACATTAAGAATACACTTTCAAAATTGACTTCATCTTTGAGTGTTCAAGAGAAAGGTAAATTTCCTGCCCAACCACAACCAAATCCTGTAAGTCAATTTAATGTCAATAATTCTGATTCAAGTGGTACACATCCTGAGGATGCCAATTCAATCACAACTCTTCGAAGTGGTAAGATCATTGATAAAACCATTCCATTGAAGGTAAATGATTCTAATGAACCATCAAAATCAATTGTTGATAAAAAGAATGATGAGCCTAAGTTGTGTGATGTTGAAAAATGCCCTATTCCTGCCCCTTTTCCTCAAAGACTTCAACCAATCAAAAAGCTGAATCATAACTCTGAAATTTTTGAACTTTTCAAGCAAGTTAAAATCAACATTCCTTTGTTAGATGCAATTAAGCAAGTTCCTTCTTATGCTAAATTCTTGAAAGATTTGTGCACAGTTAAAAGGAAGCTTAATGTGCAAAAGAAAGCTTTTTTGACTGAGAATGTTAGTTCCATCATTCAACAAAACACTCCACCAAAATACAAAGATCCTGGTTGTCCAACAATTTCTTGTGTGATTGGAAACTTTAGGATAGAACGTGCTTTGCTTGATCTTGGTGCAAGTGTTAATCTTTTGCCTTATTCTGTGTATGAGCAATTAGGTTTAGGTGAGCTTAAACCTACTTCAATAACACTTCAACTTGCTGATCGTTCTGTGAAAATGCCAAGAGGAATAATTGAGGATGTGTTGGTCCAAATAGATAAATTTTACTTTCCAGTCGATTTTATTGTTTTGGATACACAACCTGTCCTTAATTCAACCACTCAAATTCCTGTTATTCTTGGTCGTCCATTTCTTGCAACGTCTAATGCATTAATTAATTGTAGAAATGGTGTTTTAAAACTTTCTTTTGGAAACATGACATTGGAATTAAATGTTTTTAACATTTGTAAACAACCTGGGAATCACGAGGTAGATTTCATTGAAGAACTTGTTCATGATCATTTTCCTATCTCTTCATTTTCTGACTCTTTGGAAGTTTGTTTGACTAGTTCTACTCAATTTGAATTTGATAAAAATTATGAAGTTTCACATATTTGTTCTTTGTTTGATTCTTTGCAAGTGGCAAACGAAGATGGTTGGAAACCCAAATTCGAAGAATTACCACAATGTGATGATGCGCTTGTGCCATCAAGTGTTCAACCGCCAAAGCTGGATTTGAAACCGCTACCATCCGATCTCAAATATGCTTACTTGGGACAAATCCCATCTCATTGGAATTCACAGGACAAGAAGAAATTTCTTTCTTAATTACATAATTTCTTTTGGGATGACCCTTATCTTTTTAAATATTGCCCTGACCAAATTATAAGAAGATGTGTGCCTGATAATGAAATTCAAAGAATTATTTCTTTTTCTCATTCTGAAGCATGTGGTGGTCATTTTTCTGCAAAGAAAACTACTGCCAAAATTTTACAATGTGGATTTTATTGGCCTACTCTTTTTAAAGACACCTATGAATTTTGTAAGGCATGTGACCGTTGTCAAAAGTTAGGAGGGATAACCCGTAGAAATATGATGCCATTGAACCCTATTTTGATTATTGAAATTTTTGATTGTTGGGGTATTGATTTTATGGGTCCATTTCCACCTTCTTTTGGTTACTTGTACATATTAGTTGGTGTTGATTATGTTTCCAAATGGATTGAGGCCATTCCTTGTAAAAACAATGACCACAAAATTGTCTTGAAATTTTTGAAAGAAAACATTTTTTCAAGATTTGGGATACCTCGTGCAATAATAAGTGATGGGGGTTTACACTTTTGTAATAGACCTTTCGAAAATTTAATGAAAAAATATGGAATTACTCACAAAGTGTCTACTCCTTATCACCCACAAACAAGCGGACAAGTTGAACTTGCAAATAGGGAAATCAAACACATTTTGGAAAAGTCTGTAAATCCAAATCGTAAAGATTGGTCTTTAAGATTAATTGATGCACTTTGGGCTTATCGTACTGCATTCAAATCACCACTTGGAATGTCTCCCTATAGAATTGTTTTTGGAAAAGCTTGTCATTTGCCTGTTGAATTGGAACATAAAGCATTTTGGGCCATTAAGATGTTTAATTTCAATTTAGACAAGGCAAATTCATTAAGAAAACTTCAATTGAATGAACTGGAAGAAATTAGAAATGAAGCCTATGAAAATTCTCGAATTTATAAGGAACGAATGAAGGTATTTCATGATAAAAATATTGTTCGAAAAATTGTTAAACCTTCACAAAAAGTTCTATTATATAATTCGAAATTGCACTTGTTTCCTGGAAAACTTCGTTCCAAATGGAGTGGACCTTTTATTGTTAAAACTGTTTATCCTCACGGTGCAGTGGAAATTGAAGATCCCAAAAATGGTAATGTTTTCAAGGTTAATGGACATCGTTTGAAGCCATTTTTTGAGAATTTCAATAATGAACGAGAGTCTACCACTTTGAATGAGCCTGTGTACAACATTTGATACTTGTTTGTATTTATTGTTATTTGTGTGTTGTCTTTCTTTCTTTGTTGGTTTTCTTTCTCTGCAGTTGTTTCCCGGTCAAGTGGCGGATAACGGTACTCCGTGACTCTTTACGTCGGTTAATTCAGTTTCCCAAAATAACTGAAACAAAAAAAGAAAAAAAAAAAAACACTTTCTTCTCCTTCTTTTTCTTTCCATGCTTTTCACAATGGATGATATAGTTTCTAATTTGTTAAAATATTTTCCTTCTTTTCCTAGATATGCTTTATTGAAAATTTACCAAGCCAGGTGCGAAAGGTTAAGAATGCTCATGCTTAAAGGAATTCCTGAAGATATACGTTGGATAATTGAAGCAAAAGTTCGATTAGAAGGTGAATTTTCTAATACATTTGTTTCACGTATGCCTGGGCTAGGTAAGAGTTCTTTTGCAAAGAAACGAAGAGCAAAAAGGTTACAAGTTTGTTATAAATGTGCACGTTGGACTTGTAATGCACGTTGTCGTTCTATAGGAATGGTGTCTATAAATCGAGAAGATAAAATACAATTCATAAAGGATGGACTGAGTAGAGAGTCTTTAGATAACATTCTATTGACTCTTGAGACGCATCCTAGTGGATATGTTCAACGTGAAATTCTTAATTTACACACACAATTCCAAAAAGAACGTGGTCGTTATAGTCTTGGGAATCTGACTTTAAAAGACCCTGTTTGCCAATTTATAAGAAAATTGGATGGGAAGCCAATCCTCGACCCATAGAGGGCGTTGAAGCCGTTACTAGACGTAAAACTAGAGGAAGATGTGAGCCACAATCACAACTATTTGTAAATATTAATTTTTTTTATTTTGTATGTTATTAGTTAGTTGTTTTTGCTTTCTTTCTTTCTTTGTTTGTTTTATTTTTCTTGGAGACCACAACATCAAGAGTACAAGTCTCTTCAACTTTTCAGGTAATATCTATACCCTTCTTTTATTTTTATCCTTTAACATTGAGGACAATGCTTAATTTAAGTTGGGGGGTAAGGTATCTTCTTCTCTTTACATTCTTATAAAAAAAAAACGCTTGGGTATTAGAAGAAAGTGTTTTTTTTTTTTTTTTTTTTTCTCTTGTCTTTAAATTAATGTTGTATTATAATTATAAGATTAGTTTACGTGTTTCTTTTGTTTAATATAATGGTTGGTTCTACCACCTAATTTTTATTTTGTTAGTTCCTATATTATCATTTTATAATTGTCTTATTTTATTTTTATCAAGAGGAAGGTTATACCGCTTCTTTTCTTTTTATTTATATTATTGTTCTAACGTTTTTTTTTATTTATTATTGTTGTTGTTGTTAAATTTTATCTTATCTAATTTATGCTTGGGTGGTATCGTGATCCTTACTCGCATCGTTTGGTGAAAGGTAATTCTGAAACCTTCTTTGGTAATTTATTTGATTCATCTACACATTCACACGCATCAAACACCATGGCTGAAAATGAAAGTATACACGGTGAAAATGAAAATCTACATGTTCGAACTATGCGTGATTACTTGCAACCTCCTCGAAATTCATCTCCTTCATGCTTTATTTTTCCTATTAATGCAAATAATTTCAATTTTAAGCCTGGTATGATTCCTTTGCTTCCTAATTTCCATGGCTTAGAGTCTGAAAGTCCATATTTGCACCTAAAAGAATTTGAGGAAGTATGTGCCACATTTATTGATCAAACATGTAGTGAAGATTTAATTAGGCTAAAATTGTTTCCTTTTTCTTTAAAAGATAAAGCGAAAACGTGGCTTAATTCATTGAGACCTAGATCCATAGGTACATGGCAAGAAATGCAAACTGAGTTCTTAAAGAAATTTTTTCCAACACATAAAACGAATGCTTTCAAGAGACAAATCCAAAACTTTTGTCAAAAAATGAATGAAACTTATTTTCAATGTTTGGAAAGATTTAAGGACTTGTTAAATTCATGCCCACACCATGGTTTTGAAAAGTGGCGAACGATAAGTTTCTTTTATGAAGGGTTAACACCAGAGACAAAACAATTTGTTGAAACAATGTGTAATGGTGAATTTTTAGATAAAGATCCTGAAGAAGCTTTAGAGTATTTAGATCATTTGGCTGAAAACTCTCAATCTTGGCAAACCACTAGTTCTTCAGAAAATTCAATAAGATCTAATCTTGCTAGTTCTAGTGGAGGCAAATATACTTTGAGTCAAGAAGATGATCTAAGTGCTAGAGTTGCTAATTTGACTAGAAAGATTGAAGCCATGGAATTAAGGAAAGTAAAAGAAGTCAAATCTGTGCTTAATGATGAAGTGTGTGGAATTTGTGAAATCATGGGACATTGCACTCAAGATTGCCCAAATGTTCCAATTTTTAAAGAAATGTTTCATGACCAAGCAAATTCTATGAATACTTTCAAAAAGACTTTTCCAACTCATTCTCCATATTCTGAAACGTACAATCCTGGGTGGAGAAATCATCCAAATTTTAGTTGGAAAAATGAGCATAATGTCCATCCACTTCCCCAAAGACCCTCAAATTTTCCTCCATATCATTCATCACATTCAAAAACCCTTGAGGAAACTTTGCAAGCATTCATGCAAGGGCAAACAAGCATAAACAATCAAACATCACAAGCCATTAATGACATTAAGAATACACTTTCAAAATTGACTTCATCTTTGAGTGTTCAAGAGAAAGGTAAATTTCCTGCCCAACCACAACCAAATCCTGTAAGTCAATTTAATGTCAATAATTCTGATTCAAGTGGTACACATCCTGAGGATGCCAATTCAATCACAACTCTTCGAAGTGGTAAGATCATTGATAAAACCATTCCATTGAAGGTAAATGATTCTAATGAACCATCAAAATCAATTGTTGATAAAAAGAATGATGAGCCTAAGTTGTGTGATGTTGAAAAATGCCCTATTCCTGCCCCTTTTCCTCAAAGACTTCAACCAATCAAAAAGCTGAATCATAACTCTGAAATTTTTGAACTTTTCAAGCAAGTTAAAATCAACATTCCTTTGTTAGATGCAATTAAGCAAGTTCCTTCTTATGCTAAATTCTTGAAAGATTTGTGCACAGTTAAAAGGAAGCTTAATGTGCAAAAGAAAGCTTTTTTGACTGAGAATGTTAGTTCCATCATTCAACAAAACACTCCACCAAAATACAAAGATCCTGGTTGTCCAACAATTTCTTGTGTGATTGGAAACTTTAGGATAGAACGTGCTTTGCTTGATCTTGGTGCAACTGTTAATCTTTTGCCTTATTCTGTGTATGAGCAATTAGGTTTAGATGAGCTTAAACCTACTTCAATAACACTTCAACTTGCTGATCGTTCTGTGAAAATGCCAAGAGGAATAATTGAGGATGTGTTGGTCCAAATAGATAAATTTTACTTTCCAGTCGATTTTATTGTTTTGGATACACAACCTGTCCTTAATTCAACCACTCAAATTCCTGTTATTCTTGGTCGTCCATTTCTTGCAACGTCTAATGCATTAATTAATTGTAGAAATGGTGTTTTAAAAACTTTCTTTTGGAAACATGACATTGGAATTAAATGTTTTTAACATTTGTAAACAACCTGGGCATGACATTGAAAATCACTAGGTAGATTTCATTGAAGAACTTGTTCATGATCATTTTCCTATCTCTTCATTTTCTGACTCTTTGGAAGTTTGTTTGACTAGTTCTACTCAATTTGAATTTGATAAAAATTATGAAGTTTCACATATTTGTTCTTTGTTTGATTCTTTGCAAGTGGCAAACGAAGATGGTTGGAAACCCAAATTCGAAGAATTACCACAATGTGATGATGCGCTTGTGCCATCAAGTGTTCAACCGCCAAAGCTGGATTTGAAACCGCTACCATCCGATCTCAAATATGCTTACTTGGGTACAAATGAAACATTTCCGGTGATAATTTCTTCCAAACTCAATGATCTTCAAGAACATAAATTGTTAGAAATTTTGAGATTGCATAAACATGCCTTAGGATGGACCATAGCTGATATAAAAGGAATTAGTCCATTGATTTGCACGCATAAGATATATTTGGAAGATAATGCCAAACCATCTAGGCAAATGCAACGAAGACTAAATCCTAATATGAAAGATGTAGTGAGAAATGAAGTTCTCAAGCTCTTAGATGTAGGAATCATTTATCCTATTTCTGATAGCACATGGGTCAGTCCTACTCAAGTTGTACCTAAGAAATCTGGAGTCACTGTAGTCAAGAATGAAAATAATGAATTAATTCCAACTAGAACCACTGCTGGTTGGAGAATGTGCATTGACTATAGGAAATTGAACTCAATGACTAGGAAAGATCACTTCCCTTTACCATTCATGGATCAAATCTTAGAAAGGGTAGCGGGACATGAATTTTATTGTTTCCTAGACGGGTATTCTGGGTATAATCAAATTGAAATTGCACCTGAAGATCAAGAAAAGACCACATTCACATGTCCATTCGGTACATTTGCATATCGAAGAATGCCTTTTGGTTTATGTAATGCACCGGCCACATTTCAAAGATGCATGCTTAGCATTTTTAGTGATATGGTTGAACGTTTTCTCGAAGTTTTCATGGATGATTTTTCTGTATTTGGTGATTCATTTGATGATTGTTTGTCTAAATTGCAAAAAGTTTTGATTAGATGTAAAGAAAAGAATCTTGTGCTTAATTGGGAAAAATGTCATTTTATGGTCACACATGGTATTGTACTTGGTCATATTGTCTCATCAAAAGGAATTGAAGTAGATAGAGCTAAAATTGAACTGATTGCCAATTTGCCCATTCCTAAGTCAGTAAAAGATGTTAGATCATTTTTAGGACATGCTGGTTTTTATAGGAGATTTATCAAAAACTTTAGTGTTATATCAAAACCATTGTGTAATCTCCTATCAAAGGACACGCTTTTTGAGTGGACTGAATCATGTCAAGAAGCTTTTGTTAAACTTAAAAGCATGCTAACATCTGCTCCTATCATGCAACCTCCAGATTGGACTTTGCCTTTTGAAATCATGTGTGATGCTAGTGATTATGCCGTTGGAGCTGTTTTAGGACAACGAAAAGATAAGAAATCTTATGTAATTTACTATGCTAGTAAAACCTTGAATAGTGCTCAAGTGAATTATTCTACCACCGAGAAGGAATTACTTGCAGTAGTATTTGCATTGGATAAATTTAGATCTTATCTTGTTGGCTCACCAATTGTTGTTTTTAGTGATCATGCAGCATTAAAATATCTTCTCTCAAAAAAGGATGCGAAACCTAGACTCATTAGATGGATCCTGTTACTCCAAGAATTTGATCTCACAATTCAAGATAAAAAAGGAGTACAAAATGTGGTTGCTGATCACTTGTCTAGACTTGTATTTGATGAATCATCTGAGACTACACCAATAAATGACATGTTTCCAGACGAGCAACTTTTTAGCGTTTCTAATTTACCCTGGTTTGCTGATATTGCTAATTTTCTTGTTACAGGACAAATACCATCTCATTGGAATTCACAGGACAAGAAGAAATTTCTTTCTCAGGTACATAATTTCTTTTGGGATGACCCTTATCTTTTTAAATATTGCCCTGACCAAATTATAAGAAGATGTGTGCCTGATAATGAAATTCAAAGAATTATTTCTTTTTCTCATTCTGAATCATGTGGTGGTCATTTTTCTGCAAAGAAAACTACTGCCAAAATTTTACAATGTGGATTTTATTGGCCTACTCTTTTTAAAGACACCTATGAATTTTGTAAGGCATGTGACCGTTGTCAAAAGTTAGGAGGGATAACCCGTAGAAATATGATGCCATTGAACCCTATTTTGATTATTGAAATTTTTGATTGTTGGGGTATTGATTTTATGGGTCCATTTCCACCTTCTTTTGGTTACTTGTACATATTAGTTGGTGTTGATTATGTTTCCAAATGGATTGAGGCCATTCCTTGTAAAAACAATGACCACAAAATTGTCTTGAAATTTTTGAAAGAAAACATTTTTTCAAGATTTGGGATACCTCGTGCAATAATAAGTGATGGGGGTTTACACTTTTGTAATAGACCTTTCGAAAATTTAATGAAAAAATATGGAATTACTCACAAAGTGTCTACTCCTTATCACCCACAAACAAGCGGACAAGTTGAACTTGCAAATAGGGAAATCAAACACATTTTGGAAAAGTCTGTAAATCCAAATCGTAAAGATTGGTCTTTAAGATTAATTGATGCACTTTGGGCTTATCGTACTGCATTCAAATCACCACTTGGAATGTCTCCCTATAGAATTGTTTTTGGAAAAGCTTGTCATTTGCCTGTTGAATTGGAACATAAAGCATTTTGGGCCATTAAGATGTTTAATTTCAATTTAGACAAGGCAAATTCATTAAGAAAACTTCAATTGAATGAACTGGAAGAAATTAGAAATGAAGCCTATGAAAATTCTCGAATTTATAAGGAACGAATGAAGGTATTTCATGATAAAAATATTGTTCGAAAAATTGTTAAACCTTCACAAAAAGTTCTATTATATAATTCGAAATTGCACTTGTTTCCTGGAAAACTTCGTTCCAAATGGAGTGGACCTTTTATTGTTAAAACTGTTTATCCTCACGGTGCAGTGGAAATTGAAGATCCCAAAAATGGTAATGTTTTCAAGGTTAATGGACATCGTTTGAAGCCATTTTTTGAGAATTTCAATAATGAACGAGAGTCTACCACTTTGAATGAGCCTGTGTACAACATTTGATACTTGTTTGTATTTATTGTTATTTGTGTGTTGTCTTTCTTTCTTTGTTGGTTTTCTTTCTCTGAGTTGTTTCCCGGTCAAGTGGCGGATAACGGTACTCCGTGACTCTTTACGTCGGTTAATTCAGTTTCCCAAAATAACTGAAACAAAAAAAGAAAAAAAAAAACACTTTCTTCTCATTCTTTTTCTTTCCATGCTTTTCACAATGGATGATATACTTTCTAATTTGCTAAAATATTTTCCTTCTTTTCCTAGAAATGCTTTATTGAAAATTTACCAAGCCAGGTGCGAAAGGTTAAGAATGCTCATGCTTAAAGGAATTCCTGAAGATATACGTTGGATAATTGAAGCAAAAGTTCGATTAGAAGGTGAATTTTCTAATACATTTGTTTCACGTATGCCTGGGCTAGGTAAGAGTTCTTTTGCAAAGAAACGAAGAGCAAAAAGGTTACAAGTTTGTTATAAATGTGCACGTTGGACTTGTAATGCACGTTGTCGTTCTATAGGAATGGTGTCTATAAATCGAGAAGATAAAATACAATTCATAAAGGATGGACTGAGTAGAGAGTCTTTGGATAACATTCTATTGACTCTTGAGACGCATCCTAGTGGATATGTTCAACGTGAAATTCTTAATTTACACACACAATTCCAAAAAGAACGTGGTCGTTATAGTCTTGGGAATCTGACTTTAAAAGACCCTGTTTGCCAATTTATAAGAAAATTGGATGGGAAGCCAATCCTCGACCCATAGAGGGCGTTTAAGCCGTTACTAGACGTAAAACTAGAGGAAGATGTGAGCCACAATCACAACTATTTGTAAATATTAATTTTTTTTATTTTGTATGTTATTAGTTAGTTGTTTTTGCTTTCTTTCTTTCTTTGTTTGTTTTATTTTTCTTGGAGACCACAACATCAAGAGTACAAGCCTCTTCAACTTTTCCAAATTGTTTGAGAATACAAGCTCCTCTTCAATTGGTTAAATGATAATTATTTTCAACCACCCAGATGCACGAATTGGAATTTTTCCATAACATGAAAGTTGTAGCTGTCTCTTTCCAGATTCATTTGAATCAAGAATCAACCCAATTGGAGCATTGTGGAGAGAGTTAGGTCCAAAATACCGAAGGATATGCACAGGTCCAGGCTTCAAATGGTAGGCCACGTTTTGTTGTAATGCCTCAAACATCTGGTGGTAAATCATTTCAAAATCGAAAATGACATCTGAAAATAAATTATGAAAAATTGAGTCAGCTTCCATTTGAAACAAAAATCATTATATTTGGAAGTGGGTAGACAAAGATATGACCATTTAACTAATTAGTGCTTCAAATAGGAAATATGATGTTATCCATCCTCCAATTAAGGTTATAATGATTTTTGTTTCAAATGGAAGCTGATTCATTGTTAACTAAGGGTACATTGAATGCTTGGATGTTTTCTACTTTCACAATATTTGGACTTTGCCCTAATTACGAAATTAGAAATACAATATTTGGACTTTGGACTTTGGACTTGTGGACTTAGTATAACCAATTCCCTTTGTTAGATGCAATTAAGCAAGTTCCTTCTTATGCTAAATTCTTGAAAGATTTGTGCACAGTTAAAAGGAAGCTTAATGTGCAAAAGAAAGCTTTTTTGACTGAGAATGTTAGTTCCATCATTCAACAAAACACTCCACCAAAATACAAAGATCTTGGTTGTCCAACAATTTCTTATGTGATTGGAAACTTTAGGATAGAACGTGCTTTGCTTGATCTTGGTGCAAGTGTTAATCTTTTGCCTTATTCTGTGTATGAGCAATTAGGTTTAGGTGAGCTTAAACCTACTTCAATAACACTTCAACTTGCTGATCGTTCTGTGAAAATGCCAAGAGGAATAATTGAGGATGTGTTGGTCCAAATAGATAAATTTTACTTTCCAGTCGATTTTATTGTTTTGGATACACAACCTGTCCTTAATTCAACCACTCAAATTCCTGTTATTCTTGGTCGTCCATTTCTTGCAACGTCTAATGCATTAATTAATTGTAGAAATGGTGTTTTAAAACTTTCTTTTGGAAACATGACATTGGAATTAAATGTTTTTAACATTTGTAAACAACCTGGGCATGACATTGAAAATCACGAGGTAGATTTCATTGAAGAACTTGTTCATTGAAGACAATTAAATGTTTCATTTGTACCCAAGTAAGCATATTTGAGATCGGATGGTAGCGGTTTCAAATCCAGCTTTGGCGGTTGAACACTTGATGGCACAAGCGCATCATCACATTGTGGTAATTCTTCGAATTTGGGTTTCCAACCATCTTCGTTTGCCACTTGCAAAGAATCAAACAAAGAACAAATATGTGAAACTTCAGAATTTTTATCAAATTCAAATTGAGTAGAACTAGTCAAACAAACTTCCAAAGAGTCAGAAATACTTAAAAAAATGTGGTAATGCACAATTAAGGTTAAATGTTATTTGTCTAAAAGGGATGTCAAGTAATAAAGATTCGGAAGTCCGAGTGTCGGTCCTCAGGGAATTGGTTATACTAAGTCCACAAGTCCAAAGTCCAAAGTCCAAATATTGTGAAAGTAGATTGAAATTTTGATTATTAACTTGAAATTAATTATTATTGAATATTAGGGCATTAGGGATCCATTTTAATGATATGTATAGAAATTATTCT
>CM051401.1:7523053-7965602 GCA_028052125.1 Melia azedarach | reverse complement strand
AAATTTAGGATTACTTATCTTCGGTAATTAACAAATTAATCAATCCTTGTAGGAACGATACTTGACTTATCATTTTATTACTTGTTAACGATAACGTGCACTTGCGTTATTAAAATTACACAACAAGTTTTTGGCGCCGTTGCCGGGGATTATTTTAATTTTTGTTAATATCGATTTGGATTAATTCTGATTTTAATTTGAAGTTTGTGTTTATTGTAAATTCAGGTGCTTCATTTAGTGCATGAGACATTCCGAAAGTTCTAATCTTGCTCCTTTGGATAGAGAGAAAGAACGGACGTTTCGCAAGCAAAACAAAGAGCGAAAACAAGCATCAAGAACATAGCAAATTGACATCATGGCAGAAAATGTGACTGATATGGTTGGGGCTGAAAATAATAGAGCATTAAGGGATTACGCTATTCCGACTATTAATGGCACTTCATCCAGCATTAGGCGGCCTACAATACAAGCTAACAACTTCGAGATTAAGCCTGCAATTATTCAAATGATTCAATCCTCCGTCCAATTCAGCGGTTTGCCGAATGATGATTTGAATGCACATATCGCAAATTTTCTGGAAATTTGTGACATTTTCAGGCATAATGGTATTTCGGATGATGCTATAAGGCTTGAGACTCTTTCCGTTCTCCCTTAGGGATAAGGCGAAAGGATAGCTAAATTCACTTCCTCCCGGAACCATTACGACTTGGAATGAATTGGCTTAGAAATTCTTAGCAAAATTTTTTCCTCCTGCGAAGACGGCGAAGATGCGGAATGATATCACATCTTTTTCTCAAATTGACATGGAATCTCTATATGAAGCATGGGAAAGGTATAAGGATATGCTAAGGAGGTGTCCACATCATGGGTTGCCAACGTGGTTGCAAGTTCAAACTTTTTACAATGGATTAAGTTGCACAACTAGAACAATGATTGATGCTGCAGCAGGTGGTGCATTGATGAGCAAAAAACATGATGAAGCATACGCGTTGCTGGAAGAAATGGCGTCTAATAATTATCAATGGCCCTCAGATCATTCAACACAAAGAAGAGTTGCCGGAGTGCACGAAATTGATGCCATCACCGCCTTTGTTTCCTTAGTTAACCACTTTGAACTTTAAAATAATCTCTATCTTTCTTAAAACCAATAACAACCAATCTCAATAGCCAATTTTCCATTGTCTTTATCCTTATTCTTATCTTTTGAGTAACAAATGAATGGTATTGATATATGCTTCATCATAAATTTGGAGGTTGTTACTTGTTGTATGGGTGGTTGATTTAACAATGCATTATCTATTTGATGCACGGCCATGAAAAAAAAAAATAAAAAGAATGTGTTCATTTGTGTAACCATGCTTTTACTGAGTAACCGGGACTCGTGCCTAAGTAAGCATTGAGTTTTCGCGTCAACAAGTGGAGTAAGGTTAAAAAAAAAAAAATTATTATTAAGGCCGAATGTGAAAGGAAAAAGAGAAAAGAGAAAAAGAAAAGAGGATAATGTGCTTTGAAAAGAAGAAGCAAAGAATATGAGGAAGTGGTGGTGGTGAAATGTGTTTGCAAGAAAATATGAGAATTTGATAATAGATGCATATGTTATCGAGCTCTTATAACTTTGTTGTACCTGTTATCTATTCTTTCTTAATAATATCCTACTTGTTGGCTTCATTACAACCTTGAAAGAAAGTCCTACGTTGATTTTGTGTGTTATATGATTAGATTGCATTCATTGTTATGATAGTCAAGTTATTGGCATTCCTTTCATGAGATCACCATCATCACATCGAAAAATAGCGTGTTCTTTCTATTATATGTGAGCTTTGTTTTCCATTAAAAATCTAAGCATAATGCTTGTCTCACATACTTTTGAGTTTTAACCCAAATTTCGAGTGTTTTTTTTAATAGTGATCATCTTTGTGAGATTTGGAGTTTAAACTTCTACACATGCTATACTCTAATTTTGTGAAGATGACATGAGAGATGATGATTGATTAATGGCTATCACACACTACACATGAGCATAACATATGAAGCATTGTTAATACTTGGATGATTGATTGATTAATTTTGAATCTTGTTATATTCTTGTTGACCATGAAAAATGAAGTAAGGAAGCTAGTTTTTGTTGGTGAGTCTTTCATTTTTTTTGGTTTGCTCGAGGACTAGCAAATATTAAGTTTGGGGATATTTGATGTGCTTAATTTTTATACAAAATTTGTCATACTTTCACTCTTAATTTCATGCTAATTCATATTTATTTTACTTAATTATTTGTGTTTTCTTATTTAATTTGTTTATGTTATTACTTTGAGTTTGGTTTTTTATTTTTGTAGGAGAAAAGCCCAAAAAGCCCAAGAAATGGAAAGAAAACAACAAGGCCCGTTTGTACTGAATATAGTCCGTATTTTTGAGTGTATCTTTATACTCAAGAATCGTATTTGACTAATTCAAAATGATTTGAAAACTAGACATAATGATTAACAAAGCCCACCTGTCATGGAAGGAAGCAAAAAGTCAAGTTTAGTGGCCTAAATTTCGGTTTGAATGGAGACAAGTGGGAGACAGCTTTTCCTTAACAAGTGGGATTGAATTTGGAGCGTTTTTGAAGACTAAATGGGCAATTGAAAGGGGGGGAACGACCAGAAGGGAGAGAGAACGAAAGTTAAGGTTTTCTTTTACCATTTTTGGAGATTTTAGAAGCTTGAAGAAAGAGGGGAAGGAAGAGGAAGTGAAGCTTGCTGGAATCGGAAGTCATTGATCTACATAGAGTTTTTCTTCCTCAACTTTTTACTTTTCTCTTTCTGAAATTTTCATTATGATTCTCAATTTGATTATGGTGTGTTGTAATTTCATTATGAACTAATTTCTCTTAACTAGGGCAAAGATATAACCTAGCTAAGAACATCAATTTCCAGAATTTGTGTTGTTCATGATTTATTGTTTATATTGAGTGTTCATTATTGTGCTTAATGCTTTTGAATATTTGGCCAATATTTGAATGATTTGTGAACTATATTGATCTAAGAAGTGATTTATGTGTTTTGATTATGTAATGAACACAATGAATTACATGCTAGATAGAGATATACTATCATGATTCATGCAGAATTAAGTTAATTATCATTATACTTAATGAACTTTCATGTATTTCAATTCACATAGAGATATAGTGAATTAGTATGTGCAAGTATTTTTGGTATATCTTGAGAAAGAATATCAAATAAATTAGGATAATTTTCTGTCAATATTGGTAACAAATTGAAACAACACAATTAAAGAAATCGAATTCAATTAGTTATGGTGAAGTCTACTGCCCTAGTGTTTTAATCAATTGAAATTCACAATTTCGTTTAGTTAGTTTAAATTAAATTTTCGCAATTTCTTGTTAATCAAAATTTATTAATCGAATTCTTCAATTAAATTTAGGATTACTTATCTTCGGTAATTAACAAATTAATCAATCCTTGTGGGAACGATACTTGACTTATCATTTTATTACTTATTAACGATAACGTGCACTTGCGTTATTAAAATTACACAACATTGAGGCAAACAGTAATGAAAAAAAAATAATTAAAAGAACCAAAATAAGAAAACTTTAAAAGGAAGTAAAAGACATGTAAAAGATTAGTAGAATGTAGCAAATTGAAACGCAAAGCTAAAAGAGACAAATAGTCTTACACGATTGATCTTGAACTTGAACACGAAATTGAATAAAAATCAAATCTGTAATTTTAATAAATAACGTAAAACAGATTGCTCACCGATCAAACAATGCAATCTAACTCCTCTTTTTTTTGTGTTAGATATTTTTTTTGATAAATGGAAGACAGCATTTAAAACTAAATATGGATTGTATGAGTGGTTAGTAATGCCTTTTGGTTTAACTAATGCACATAGTACATTCATGACATTCATGAGACATGTCTTGCGTGCTTTTATAGGGAAAATTTGTGGTAGTTTACTTTGATGATATTTTAGTTTATAGCAAAAATTTGGATGAACATGTCAAACACTTGCATGTTGTTTTTAATGTCTTAAGAGAGCACCAATTGTATGCTAATCTTAAGAAGTGTACATTTTGCATGGAATCTGTTGTATTTCTTGGATATATTGTGAGTTCGCAAGGTATTAGCGTTGATAAAGAGAAGGTAAAAGCAATAAGATACTGGCCTACACCTAAGAATGTGATCACTCCCTTGATAATTCAAAATATTGTATTCTACCAAAAACACAAGAAAGCAAAGCAAAGCTTGCTGAAATATCTCAATATTATTAATGATATGTTGAAATTCGTTTTACATACTTGTAGTTTTTATATAGGCATGTAAACATCATAATCCTAAATAAAAGAAGTGTCCAAAATTAAGTAGGAATAGAAATCCTAACTTAAGTTGAAAAATAAAACTATAATCCTAATCCTATAAGGAAACTTAAATAACAACCCTAATATAATAAGAGAACCTAAATAACAATCCTTATCAAATAAGGAAACTTTAATTACAATACTAATCTAATAAGAAAACCTAAAAAAATAACAATCCTAAACAAATAAGGAAATTTATTCCATATAGAATAAGGAATCTTTAAAAGCTCAAATTCTCCATGCGGCATAAGGAAGTAGTAACGCAGGGCGATTTTTTTTTTCTTCTTATAGTTCACTTGAATTTTTGTCATATAATCAGTCCATCTCTTATAGTTCAACTCACTTGAAAAGCTTAATGGATTATGTGAATGTTGCCTTTGCGTTCCTTCGAGCTCTCGTGAGAGTTTCCTCTCTTATATGCATGATTGCGCACTTTTGTTCACATTAGAAGTTCTTTTAGTTCTAGTGAAGGAGCTTTAATAACTGATGGCTTTTGTGGAGTAGCATTTTTGCCCAATGTTATATTTTCTGTCTTCCCTTTAGGTAAATAAGGAGGAGATGCTTCCAAGTAACGTACACAATTGTTTATTCTAGAATTTGTGGAACCAATGGTGCCGGATTGAGCAAGACATGCCTCAAGTGGCTCCTTTGGATTATTTTCTTCAAAACTTTCTACCACAAATTCATTAATCACATCTATATTAAAGCATGTATCAAATGATGATGGATATTTCATTGCTTCAAACACATTAAAGATAACTTGTTCATCATGCACCCGTAGTATTAGTTTCCCTTATTGCACATCTATGAGAGTTCTTCCCGTAGCTAAGAATGGTCGACCAAGGAGAAGTGGTATTTCTCGATCTTCTTCCATATCCAAAACAATAAAATCTGTAGAGAAAATAAACTGGTCAACTTTAAAAAGAACATCCTCTATAATACCCCTTAGTCGTTTAATGGATCGGTCTGCCAATTAAAGTGAAATGGTAGTGGCCTTGACCTATCTTAACCCCAATTGCTTGAAAATAGAAAAAGGTATCAGATTTATGATAGCACCTAAATCACACAAAGCTTTTTCAAAATAAGAATTTCCAATGGTGCAAAGAATGGTAAAACTCCCTGGATCTTTAAGCTTTGGTGGCAACTTGTTTGGCATATAGCAGTGCATTCTTAAGTTAGCATCACGGTCTCATACTTTCCTAGTTTCCTCTTGTTCGACAAAAATTCCTTTATAAACTTCACATGGCTAGGCATTTGTTCCAAGGCATCTGCAAAATGAATGTTTATATGTAACTTTTTAAAAACATCAAGGAACTTAGAAAATTGTTTATCTAGCTTATTTTTCTAAATTCTTTGTGATGTGATATGTGGAGATGTAGAGGTTGCCCAAGGTTGGGTAGTTCCTAGTGTTGGGCCGATCACTCATTCGATGACTAAGAAACTTCGAACAACACTTGAATTAGTTCTTAGAGTGAACACAGCTCATTCGAAAAATCTGGAGGCCAAAGCATTAAAGCCAAATTGTTAACCTTGCTCACTTGCTTGGAAGATTAGACATTCTTATTTAATTTCTTTTTTTTTATCTTCTATTATTGTTTTGTTTTTAATCAGTCCAGCCCATGTCAGTTATTTATTAGGTTAAGTTATTTTTGGGTTTTTATTTAATAAGGGAGCACCACCTAACCCATTGTAATATTTTCTAGGTTAGAATTTATTTTCTGTAGGTTATTTATTTTTTTTGGCAGCCACATGTTATTAGATTGCTATTTAAAGGTCAGAACAATATGTTGGAGGGGGTGATTAATTTATGAAAAAGTTGCATAACGCGAATTCACTCTTAATTAAATAGATTCTTATCACTCACCTTCTTCTATCTGAGTGTGGCGAATCAACCTAACCTTTATTTGTTTGTGGCGATTTTTTCTTATCAAACAAGTAATTGCTAGCCTTTTACACTTCATTTGTTGAGATCAAATTCATAACATTCCTTAAACAATTCATAATTCTACAAAAGCACACAACAAAACGTTTGTTTTGTTTTTTTGGCACATCACTTTGAGGAAAACGTAAAAGAGGAATATAAGGAGGAGTATGAGATGAAGAAATGGGAGGGTTTCCCAATTTTTTTTCAGTTTGGCTTGAAATAGTGGTGCTTGTTGCTTCTTCGGATATGGGTGCTGCAATCTGGTCCTCTTTTCTAGATTGTTGTTTTTCCTCTTGTAAACTAAGCTTCCTCCCACTCCTTAAAGTAATGGCCTTCACTTGCTCTTTCGAGTTGTTTTTTGTGGTGCTTGAAAGTGATCCTTGAGGCCTTTTGGATAATATTTGCACCAATTGACCAACCGTCCTTTCAATTCCCCCAAAGTGTTCTCATTATTATTCAGACCAGCATCATGACTTTCAAATTTAGAATCCACCTTGGCCATAAATCGTGCCAATACATCCTCCATATTCAGCTTCTTCTCTTGTGGATGATTTTGAAAACCCAGTGGAGGCTTGAAAACATTTTGGGAGTTGCTCTATGAGAAATTTGGATGGTTTCGCCAACCTAGATTGTAAGTGTTGGAATAAGGATTGTTTTGTCGTTGGTAATTTGATACAAAATTTGCTTGTTCCGAACTACTGCTGACGAATGGATTTCCCACTTGACAATCTATCCCCATATGATTTCCTGCACATAATTCACAAAATACATTAGTAGATTGAATGACATTCACATTCACATTCATATTATCTAATTTTTTAGATAAACTTGCAACTTGAGCGGCTAGAGCAGAAAAAGAATCAATTTCGTGAACTCCTTGTGTTCCTTTTTGTGTCACTCGATTTGTTGGCCATTGATAGTTGTTGGTTGCCATTTCTTCCACTAATTCATATGCATCTTCCAGTGATTTCTTCATCAAAGTCCCCTAGACAGCTGCATCAATCATTATTCGTGTTGTTGGCAGCAAACTGTTGTAAAAGGTTTGCACTTGAATCCAAATCGAAAGTCCATGGTGTGGGCACTTTCTAAGCAATTCTTTGTACCACTCCCAAGCTTCATAAAGTGACTCTATATCAAATGGGTAAAAGTAGTGATATCATTTCGCATCTTTCCGATTTTGGCTGGAGGAAAGAACTTTGCTAGAAAAGTTTTAGCCAATTCATCCCATATAGTGATGGTTAAAGGTGGGAGTGAGTTTAACCACACTTTTGCCTTGTCTCGAAGAGAGAATGGGAAGAGCCTCAATCTAATAGCATTGTCAGAAACTCTATTATGTTTAAAAATATCAGATAATTTTCGAAAATTAGCTATGTGAGCATTAGGATCATCATGTGGCAGGCCACTGAATTGTACCGTTGTGGTCACCATTTGAAGAATAGCTGGCTTTATTTCAAAATTGTTAGCTTGAATGACAAGCCTTCTAATGCTAGAATTAACTTCGGTAACCAAGGGAACAGCATAATCTGCCAATGTTGTGGTTTGAACTTCATCTTCCATTGTTTCTTGCTCGGTTGCAGAACCTTGATTCTTTTCCTTGTTTAAATGACGAAAAGTGTGTTCAATTTCACGATCAAGAGGAACTAATTCCAAGCTTTGTGTATGTCTCATTCAACACTTAAATTACAAATAGCAGTTGGTACCAAAAGTAATAGAAAATAAATAGTCCCTCGAAAACGGCGCAAAAAACTTGTACTGAAAATCCACAAGTGTACGGAGTCGTAACAAGTAATATAGTGATAAAATAAGATGTTGAACCCACAAGAACTATTTACCTATTAATTATTGAAATTATTCTAGTTTTAAGTTATTTGATAATTAAATGAATTGGGGAATTTGATTTTGGAAACTAAAATTAAATTAAATTAAATTAAAAATAACAATTGCTGGAATAAATAAAATAATAACTTACAAGGAACAAGTTTTCACCAATTAGGAAAGTACTAAGGCATCTGATTCACTTAACCAATTTAATCCCGAATTCTAATAATACAATCAATCAATTATCATTCTATATGACAGTGAAACATTCTAATTTATCAACAACCCTCTCTCTAGTAGAAGTAGAATTACCCAACATATAATAATTCGCAATATATATATGCAAATTCTATTATATTTGAGCACATTAAGATCAAAATATTTCACATAAAACCGCACAAATGCATGAGGATAAGGTTCTATGTGATGTGGCACCAATGTATGCTGGTCATATATTACTTGGCCGACCATGGCAGTTTGATTGAAAGGTTACACATGATGTGTATAAAAACCGTTATTCATTTGTAATGAACAATCAAACTGTTGTACTAATGATGTGATCTGTGGAGATGTAAAGGCTGCCCAAGGTTGTGTGGTTCCTAGTGTTGGGCCGATCACTCGTTTCATGGCTAAGAAACTTCGGACGACACTTGAATTACTTCTCAGAGTGAACACAGCCCATTCGAAAAATCTGCAGGCCAAAGCATTAAAGCCCAAAGTGTTAACCTTGGTCAATTGCTTGGAAGATTAGGCATTCTTATTTAGTTTCTTTTTTTTTTATCTTCTCTTATTGTTATGTTCTTAATTAGCCCAATCCATGTCATTTATTGATGTGCTTAATTTTTATACAAAATTTGTCATACTTTCACTCTTAATTTCATGCTAATTCATATTTATTTTACTTAATTATTTGTGTTTTCTTATTTAATTTGTTTATGTTATTACTTTGAGTTTGGTTCTTTATTTTTGTAGGAGAAAAGCCCAAAAAGCCCAAGAAATGGAAAGAAAACAACAAGGCCTATTTGTACTGAACATAGTCTATATTTTTTAGTGTATCTTTATACTCAAGAATCGTATTTGACTAATTCAAAATGATTTGAAAACTAAACATAATGATTAACAAGCCCACCTGTCATGGAAGGAAGCAAAAAGTCAAGTTTAGTGGCCTAAATTTCGGTTTGAATGGAGACAAGTGGGAGACAGCTTTTCCTTAACAAGGGGGATTGAATTTGGAGCGTTTTTGAAGACTAAATGGGCAATTGAAAGGGGGGAACGACCAGAAGGGAGAGAGAACGAAAGTTAAGGTTTTCTTTTACCATTTTTGGAGATTTTAGAAGCTTGAAGAAAGAGGGGAAGGAAGAGGAAGTGAAGCTTGCTGGAATCGGAAGTCATTGATCTACATAGAGTTTTTCTTCCTCAACTCTTTACTTTTCTCTTTCTGAAATTTTCATTATGGTTCTCAATTTGATTATGGTGTGTTGTAATTTCATTATGAACTAATTTCTCTTAACTAGGGCAAAGATGTAACCTAGCTAAGAACATTAATTTCCAGAATTTGTGTTGTTCATGATTTATTGTTTATATTGAGTGTTCATTATTGTGCTTAATGCTTTTGAATATTTGGCCAATATTTGAATGATTTGTGAACTATATTGATCTGAGAAGTGATTTATGTGTTTTGATTATGTAATGAACACAATGAATTACATGCTAGATAGAGATATACTATCATGATTCATGCAGAATTAAGTTAATTATCATTATACTTAATGAACTTTCATGTATTTCAATTCACATAGAGATATAGTGAATTAGTATGTGCAAGTATTTTTGGTATATCTTGAGAAAGAATATCAAATAAATTAGGATAATTTTTTGTCAATATTGGTAACAAATTAAAACAACACAATTAAAAAAATCGAATTCAATTAGCTATGGTGAAGTCTACTGCCCTAGTGTACAACAAGGGAAATTAATCTTACGAGTTCAAGATGAGCAAGTTGTCTTCAATGTGTTCAAAGCAATTAAGTATCCATCCGAAACTGATTGTTGCTTTCAAATTGACGCTCTAGACAAGATGGTTGCTGAGACATTCAAATATGAGCATCCAAATGAACCACTTGAAGCTTGTATTGTGCATGCCGAATCTACCAAAGCTGAAAATGCAAAAATCGTAGAATATGCACATTATTTGGGAGCTGCCCCACCGTATTCTCTTCGAAGGCAGAATTTTGAAGAACTTGATAGAAATCATTCCCAACCGTTGTCATCCACTCCTAAACTCGAGCCCAAGCCACTGCCATCTCACCTTCGATATGCATACTTAGGTGAAAACTCAACGTTTCCAGTCATAATTTCAGCTTCTTTGAGTGAATTGGAAGAGGAAAAACTACTTCGAGTTTTAAGAGATCATAAGGCTGCATTGGGATGGTCCATTTCCGATATTAAAGGTATAAGCCCTTCAATTTGCACAAAATCTTAATAGAAGAAAATTTTAGACTAGTAGTTGAGCATCAACGCCGCTTGAATCCTAACATGAAAGAGGTGGTAAGGGCTGAAGTTCTGAAATTGTTAGATGCTGGGATGATTTACCCAATTTCCGACAGTCCATGGGTGAGTCCGGTGCAAGTGGTTCCAAAGAAAGGAGGAATGACTGTTGTCAAGAATGACAACAACGAACTTATTCCGACAAGAACAGTCACGGGATGGCGAGTATGTGTTCGATTATCGGAAGTTAAATGATGCTACTCGCAAGGATCATTTTCCATTGCCTTTTATTGATCAAATGCTAGAGAGACTTGCTGGTCATTCGCATTATTGCTTTCTAGATGGTTATTCCGGGTACAACCAGGTTCCTATTGCTCCGGAAGATCAAGAGAAGACGACATTCACTTGCCCGTATGGTACTTTTGCATTTCGAAGAATGCCATTCGGTTTATGTAACGCTCCTGCAACTTTCCAACGTTGCATGACAGCTATTTTCTTTGACATGGTGGAGAGATTCATTGAAGTGTTCATGGATGACTTTTCAGTTTTTGGTTCATCTTTTGATAATTGTTTGAATAACTTGGCTTTAGTTTTGCAGCGATGTGAGCAAACCAACTTAGTGTTGAATTGGGAAAAATGTCATTTTATGGTTCAAGAAGGCATCGTTTTGGGTCATCGCATTTCAGTAAAAGGAATTGAAGTTGATCGAGCAAAAATTGAAGTCATTGAAAAGTTGCCACCGCCTACTTCTGTGAAGGCCGTTCGAAGCTTTTTAGGACACGTCGGATTTTATCGACGCTTCATAAAGGATTTCTCTAAAATTTCTAAACCTCTTTGCAATCTCTTAATTAAAGACATGCCTTTTGATTTTTCTAATGATTGTTTGCAGGCATTTAACACTTTGAAGAAGAGGCTTGTTCCGCACCTATTATTGTGGCTCCGGATTGGGATTTGCCATTTGAACTTATGTGCGATGCAAGCGATCATGCTTTGGGAGCTGTTTTGGGGCAGCGAAAAAGTAAAGCTTTGCATGTCAATTATTACGCAAGTAGAACCTTAACGGATGCCCAATTGAATTATGCTACCACAGAGAATGAGTTTTTGGCTGTTGTGTTTGCGTTTGACAAGTTCCGCTCTTATTTAATTGGTTCGAAGGTGATAGTTTATATAGACCATTCAGCCATCAAATACTTACTTGCGAAAAAAGATGCAAAACCAAGGCTCATTAGATGGGTGCTTTTGCTGCAAGAATTCGACTTGGAGATTCACGATAAGAAGGGATCCGAAAATTTAGTTGCTGATCATTTATCTCGATTGGAACAAAAAGAAATTGAAGATGATGCAGAACGTTCGATTAATGAGGTATTCCCGGATGAACAACTTTTTTCTCTTCAAGAATCGGATGCACCTTGGTATGCAGATTTTGTAAATTATTTGGCCAGCAACATTATTCTGGCTGATTTGTCATACCAACAAAAGAAGAAATTCTTTGCGGATGTCAAGCATTATTATTGGGAGGACCCATTCTTGTATAAACAATGCCCAGATCAAATAATTAGGCGTTGTATTCCGGAAGACGAGATGGTGAGCGTTTTGCAACATTGCCATTCTTCGGAATATGGGGGGCATTTTGGAGCAACAAAAACAGCGGCAAAGGTACTACAATCTGGTTTCTTTTGGCGTACATTGTTTATGGATTCATACTCATTTGTTGCTGCTTGTGATCGATGTCAAAGAATTGGAAATATTTCTCGAAAAAGTGAAATGCCACTGAATAATATTCTTGAGGTTGAATTGTTTGATGTTTGGGGGATAGACTTCATGGGTCCATTTCCGTCATCTTTTTCGAACCAATACATATTGGTGGCTGTAGATTATGTTTCGAAATGGGTGGAAGCAGTGGCTGTACGCAACACTGATGCTAAGGCTGTTACGAATTTCCTACGCAAGTATATTTTTACCCGATTTGGCACTCCTCGAGCAATTATTAGTGATGGCGGTAAACATTTTTGTAATCGTCAATTTGAAGCTTTATTGGGAAAATATGGTGTCACTCATCAGATAGCGACAGCTTATCATCCTCAAACGAGTGGTCAAGTGGAGATATCAAATAGAGAATTAAAGAGGATACTTGAGAAAACGATTAGCAATTCAAGAAAAGATTGGTCGAAAAGGTTAGATGATGCATTGTGGGCTTATCGCACAGTTTTCAAAACTCCAATCGGAATGTCTCCATACAGGCTAGTGTTTGGAAAAGCATGTCATCTTCCGGTTGAACTTGAGCACAAAGCTTATTGGGCAGTGAAAAGATTGAATTTTGACATGAAAGCTGTAGGAGAAAAACAGTTGCTTCAATTGAGTGAGATGGAAGAGTTTCGTAATCATGCCTATGAGAATGCACGAATTTATAAGGAGCGTACGAAGAAGTGGCATGACAACATATTATGAGGCGAGATTTTTTGGTTGGTCAGAAAGTTCTCCTTTATAATTCTCGTCTTTGACTCTTTCTGGGAAAGTTACGCTCACGCTGGTCTGGTCCTTTCACCGTTGTTCGTGTTTTTCCTTATGGTGCAGTTGAAGTCCATCATGATACAAAAGGAACATTCAAAGTTAATGGACAGAGGCTGAAGCATTATGTGGAGGGTGACTTTGAGCAATGCAAGAGCACAATCACACTAGCTAGTGTTTGAGTGTTTTCTTTGCTGAAGAATATGGTCCGGCTGAAGACGTTAAACTTAGCGCTATTTGAGAGGCAACCCAAAGTGCACAGTAAGGAAATGAATTTTGCAACAATTGAATTTGATTGCCAAATCAGGTGCCATCTTTTCCATTTTTGCTTTCCTTGTGTTTTAAGTATTTCCTTACATTTTCACCTTTATTTGATCTATTCATTGCATGATTTTTAATTGCAAACATTGAGGGCAATGTTTGATTTTAAGTTGCAAACATTGAGGGCATATGTTAGATCTATTCTTTAGCTTTGCATTTGTTTAAAAAAAAAAAACGAAAATTCGTTCCTATTTTCTAATTTTGAGTTGTTTGAGTCGCTTCCTTATTCAGTAACAAGATTTAGAAATGATTTATGCATGGTCAATTTGAATTAATGAGATATTAAGTTTGATCATAATATTATCCTTGTATTAACTAGGTTTCATTATTTGTTCTCACAATTCAAAAGCACTTAATGTCATGATTGATCAGAATCTTAAATTGATGAATTTACATAGTTAGAAATATTATGTAAGTGTAGACTCATGTAACCTTAATTGTGAGCTTTTGAACCCCTTGTCCTTCAATTATGAGTGTTACGTGATTATTCTACATCATTTCTTGTCATATTTTCGTTCTAATGATCTCATTATAGTTTATTTTGGCCAATTGATTTGATTATTCATGCTTTGGATGTAATTTTGGTTTTATGATGCACAAGAAGTGATTCTAGGCCTTGTTTGTATCGTTTGAGCCTTTCTAGCCGACCTTTCGCATGTTTCCTTAGATAACCACTTTGAGCTTTAAAATAATCTCTATCTTTCTTAAAACCAGTAACAACCAATCTCAATAGCCAATTTTCCATTATCTTTATCCTTATTCTAATCTTTTGAGCTACAAATGAATGGTATTGACATATGTTTCATCATAAATTTGAAGGTTGTTACTTCTTGTATGGGTGGTTGATTTAACAATGCATTATCTATTTGATGCACGGCCGTGAAAAAAAAAATGTGTTCATTTTTGTAACCATGCTTTTACTGAGTAATCGGGACTCGTGCCTAAGTAAGCATTGAGTTTTAGCGTCAAAAGGTGGAGTAAGGTTAAAAAAAAAATTATTATTATTAAGGCCGAATGTGAAAGGAAAAAGAGAAAAGAGAAAAAGAAAAGAGGATAATGTGCTTTGAAAAGAAGAAGCAAAGAATATGAAGAAGTGGTGGTGGTGAAATGTGTTTGCAAGAAAATATGAGAATTTGATAATAGATGCATATGTTATCGAGCTCTTATAACTTTGTTATACCCGTTATCTATTCTTTCTTAATAATATCCTACTTGTTGGCTTATTACAACCTTAAAAGAAAGTCCTACGTTGATCTTGTGTGTTATATGATTAGATTGCATTCATTGTTATGATAGTCAAGTTATTGGCATTTCTTTCATGAGATCACCATCATCACATCGAAAAATAGCGTGTTCTTTCTATTATATGTGAGCTTTGTTATCCATTAAAAATCTAAGCATAATGCTTGTCTCACATACTTTTGAGTTTTAACCCAAATTTCGAGTGTTTTTTTTAATAGTGATCATCTTTGTGAGATTTGGAGTTTAAACTTCTACACATGCTATACTCTAATTTTGTGAAGATGACATGAGAGATGATGATTGATTAATGGCTATCACACACTACACATGAGCATAACATATGAAGCATTGTTAATACTTGGATGATTGATTGATTAATTTTGAATCTTGTTGTGTTCTTGTTGACCATGAAAAATGAAGTAAGGAAGCTAGTTTTTGTTGGTGAGTCTTTCATTTTTTTTGGTTTGCTCGAGGACTAGCAAATATTAAGTTTGGGGATATTTGATGTGCTTAATTTTTATACAAAATTTGTCATACTTTCACTCTTAATTTCATGCTAATTCATATTTATTTTACTTAATTATTTGTGTTTTCTTATTTAATTTGTTTATGTTATTACTTTGAGTTTGGTTTTTTATTTTTGTAGGAGAAAAGCCCAAAAAGCCCAAGAAATGGAAAGAAAACAACAAGGCCCGTTTGTACTGAATATAGTCCGTATTTTTGAGTGTATCTTTATACTCAAGAATCGTATTTGACTAATTTAAAATAATTTGAAAACTAGACATAATGATTAACAAACCCACCTGTCATGGAAGGAAGCAAAAAGTCAAGTTTAGTGGCCTAAATTTCGGTTTGAATGGAGACAAGTGGGAGACAGCTTTTCCTTAACAAGTGGGATTGAATTTGGAGCGTTTTTGAAGACTAAATGGGCAATTGAAAGGGGGGGAACGACCAGAAGGGAGAGAGAACGAAAGTTAAGGTTTTCTTTTACCATTTTTGGAGATTTTAGAAGCTTGAAGAAAGAGGGGAAGGAAGAGGAAGTGAAGCTTGCTGGAATCGGAAGTCATTGATCTACATAGAGTTTTTCTTCCTCAACTCTTTACTTTTCTCTTTTTGAAATTTTCATTATGATTCTCAATTTGATTATGGTGTGTTGTAATTTCATTATGAACTAATTTCTCTTAACTAGGGCAAAGATGTAACCTAGCTAAGAACATTAATTTCCAGAATTTGTGTTGTTCATGATTTATTGTTTATATTGAGTGTTCATTATTGTGCTTAATGCTTTTGAATATTTGGCCAATATTTGAATGATTTGTGAACTATATTGATCTAAGAAGTGATTTATGTGTTTTGATTATGTAATGAACACAATGAATTACATGCTAGATAGAGATATACTATCATGATTCATGCAGAATTAAGTTAATTATCATTATACTTAATGAACTTTCATGTATTTCAATTCACATAGAGATATAGTGAATTAGTATGTGCAAGTATTTTTGGTATATCTTGAGAAAGAATATCAAATAAATTAGGATAATTTTCTGTCAATATTGGTAACAAATTGAAACAATACAATTAAAAAAATCGAATTCAATTAGCTATGGTGAAGTCTACTGCCCTAGTGTTTTAATCAATTGAAATTCACAATTTATTTTAATTAGTTTAAATTAAATTTTCGCAATTTCTTGTTAATCAAAATTTATTAATCGAATTCTTCAATTAAATTTAGGATTACTTATCTTCGGTAATTAAGAAATTAATCAATCCTCGTGGGAACGATACTTGACTTATCATTTTATTACTTGTTAACGATAACGTGCACTTGCGTTATTAAAATTACACAACAGTTTTAGTCAATTGAAATTCACAATTTCGTTTATTTAGTTTAAATTAAATTTCCGTAATTTCTTGTTAATCAAAGTTTATTAATCGAATTCTTCAATTAAATTTAGGATTACTTATCTTCGGTAATTAACAAATTAACCAATCCTCGTGGGAACGATACTTGACTTATCATTTTATTACTTATTAACGATAACGTGCACTTGCGTTATTAAAATTACACAACATCAAGCCACTCAACGCCCCCATATTCAACTTCAAATTGGAGTACCAAGCAGATGGAGAAAGGTGATTTTAGTAGACAACCAGCAGACTTGGCTAAGGAAAAGGACAAAGTAGGTGATCCAATACCTTCAAGAAGGTCTCGAGATATCAACTAGTGAGAGTACTTCCTTACCACCACAAATTGAGAAGCTTTTGGAAGAATTTGCTGGTGTGTTTCCAGAAGAGCTACCACCAATTAGAGGAATCGAGCATCAAATTGATCTCATATCGGGGGCTGCCTTACCAAATACACCAGCTTACAGGAGTAATCCAGAGGAGGCCAAGGAGTTGCAGCGGCAGGTATCCAAGTTGTTAGAGAGGGGTTATGTGAGCGAGTTGATACGCCCTTGTTCAGTGCCAGCCTTGTTAGTGTCTAAGAAGGATAGGACTATGAGAATGTGTGTGGATAGTTGAGCAATAAATAAAATAACAATGAAGTATCGTTATCCTATTCCTAGGTTGGATGATATGCTTGATGAGTTGCATGATTATAAGGTAAACACCTTAGAATCATGATTCAAAGATGGATCTAAAGAGTGGATACCATCAAATTCGAATGAAAGAGGGAGACAAGTGGAAGATTGCATTCAAAACAAAACATAGACTGTATGAGTGGCTAGTTATGCCATTTGGCTTATCTAATGCACCAAGCACCTTCATGCGACTAATAAATCATGTGCTTTGTAAGTATATTGGCAAATATGTAGTGGTTTATTTTGATGATATTTTGATTTATAGCAGGAACTTTGAGGAACATTTGGAGCACTTTAGGGAATTCTTTGAAGTACTTCGACAAGAGATACTATTCGGCAATTTAAAGAAGTGTCAATTCTGTCAAGACCGAGTTATCTTACTCGGTTATGTGGTTTCGCAGCAAGGGGTTGAAGTTGATGGGGAGAAGGTAAAAGCTATTAAGGAGCGGCTTGTGCCTACTAATGTGTCGGAGGTGAGGAGTTTCCATGGGTTAGCATCTTTTTACAGAAGGTTCATGAAAAATTTCAGTACTATTCTTGCTCCTTTGACTTAATGCATTAAAAAGGGTGGAAAGTTTAGATGGACCAAGCCGGCTTAGAAGAGTTTTGAGTTGATTAAGGAGAAGTTGTGTTCAGCTCCTATTTTAGCTCTTCCTGATTTTTCAAAGACTTTTGAAGTGGAGTGTGATGCATTTGGAGTGGGAATTGGAGCTGTTCTTATGCAAGATAGACGACCTGTAGCATATTTTAGTGAAAAGTTGAGTGGGGCGAGCCTGAATTATTCAACATATGATAAGGAGTTCTATGCACTAATTAGAGCTTTAGAGACTTGGCAGCACTACTTGTTGCCCAAGGAGTTTGTTATTCACACAGATCATGAATCCTTGAAGCATTTGAAGGGGTAAAACAAACTGAATCGCAGACATGCCAAGTGGGTAGAGTTCTTAGAGACTTTTCCTTATGTCATCAAATACAAAAAAGGAAATGTAAATGTGGTAGCTGATGCGCTATCAAGGAGGTATACTATGATCTCCATGCTAAATGTTAAGTTAATGGGTTTTGAATTGATCAAAAATCAGTATTTCGATGATCCAAACTTTGCTTCCATTTACTTGGCATGTGAGAAAGGGGCAATTAAGGGGTCTTATAGGCATGAAGGATATTTGTTCATATATGGAAGATTATGCATTCCTAATGGATCCGTTAAGGAACGTTTGGTAAGGGAGGCACATGGTGGTGGTTTGGCTGGACATTTTGGTGAGAAGAAGACTTTGAAGTTAGTTAAAGAGCATTTCTATTGGCCGGGAATGATTAGAGGTGTGCATCGCATATTACAGAGTTGTGTGACTTGTAAGAAGGCAAAGAGTAACAAGTCTGTTCATGGATTGTATATGCCATTACTTGTATCAAATCAACCTTGGATTGACGTGAGTATGGATTTCGTACTTGGGTTGCCAAGGACAGAAAGAGGGAAAGATTCGGTTATGGTTGTTGTCGATAGGTTCTCAAAGGTGACTCACTTAGTTCCTTGTCGCAAAACCGATGATGCTTCTCATGTGACAGATTTATTCCTTTGAGAAATTGTGCGATTGCATGGAATACCAAAGAGTATAGTGTCTGATCGGGATGCGGAAATTTTGAGTTACTTCTGGAAAACTTTATGGAAATAGCTTGGCACGAGATTGTTTTTTAGTACAGCTTGTCATCCTCAAACAGATGGCCAAACTAAAGTGCTAAATCGTACACTCTCTTATTTACTTAGAACTATTGTTAACAAGAATTTGAAGAATTGGGATGATTGTTTAGCTTTTGTTGAATTTGCGTATAATAGAAGCATGCACAGTGCAACTAAGCAGTCACCATTTGAGGTGGTTTATGGAATTAATCCAATTACGTCACTTGATTTAGCACCAATTCCGACCAGTGAGTGAGTATGTGTGGACAGAAAGAAAAAGGCTGAACTGATTAAACAATTGCATGAAGGTGTAAAGCGGCACATAAAGAAGAGAAATGCAGCTTATGCAAAAACGGCAAATAAAGGAAGAAAGCCGATTCAGTTTGTTCTAGGTGATCTTATGTGGATTCATCTTCGTAAAGAAAGATTTCCAAACCAAAGGAAGTCCAAACTTATGCCACGGGCAGATGGGCCTTTCAAAGTGTTAGAGAAGGTGAATTACAATGCCTACAAGATTGATTTGCCGAGGGAATATAATGTATCAGCCACATTCAATGTCAGGGATCTAACACCATATATGGGGAATAGCGAGGAGTTGGATTTGAGGACAAATCCTATTCAACCGTGGGTAAGATGATGTGATTTGTGGAGATGTAGAGGCTGCCCAAGGATGTATGGTTCCTAGTGTTGGGCCAATCACTTGTTCCATGGCTAAGAAACTTCGAACGACACTTGAATTACTTCTTAGAGTGAACACAGCCCATTCGGAAAATCTGGAGGCTAAAGCATTAAAGCCCAAAGTGTTAACCTTACTCACTTGCTTGGAAGATTAGGCATTCTTATTTAATTTTTTTTTTAATCTTTTATTATTGTTATGTTCTTAATTAGCCCAGCCCATGTCACTTGCTTGGAAGGTTAAGTTATTTTTGAATTTTTATTTAATAAGGGTGCATAGCCTAGTCCATTGTAATATTTTCTAGGTTAGAATTTATTGTTTTGGCAGCCGCATGGTTTTAGATTGCTATTTAAAGGTTTGAACAATATGTTGGAGGGGGTGATTATTTTCTGGGAAAAAATTGCAGAACGCAATTTTACTTTAATTAAATAGATTCTTATCACTCACATTCTTCTATCTGAGTGTGGCGAATCAAGCTAGCTTTCATTTATTTGTGGCGATATCTTCTTATCAAATAGGTAGTTGCTAGCCTTCTACACTTCACTTGTTGAGATCAAATTCCTAACATACCTTAATCAATTCAGAATTCTACAAAAAATCACAGCAAACGTTAGTTTTGTGTTTTTTCGGCACATCATAAGTCACATAAAGCATTTTCAAAACAACACTCTCCAATAGTGCAAGGTATTGTAAAACTCTCTGGATCTTTCAACTTTGGTGGCAATTTATTTTGCAAGATGGCACTGCACTCTTCATTTAACATAACCATTTCATTTTCCTCTAATTTCCTTTTGTTAGATACAATCTCCTTTATGAACTTAGCATAGCTTGGCATTTTTTCTAATGCATCTCCAAAAGGAATGTTAATATGCAATTTTTTAAACACATCAAGGAATGTAGAAAATTGCTTATCTGATTTATTTTTCCGAAAATGTTAAGGAAATGGAATTGGTGGCACATATGCTGGAGGTCCATAAGACATGAAAGATCTTCTCTCTTCAATTTCCAATTTCGAACTTTCTCCAATTTTAGCAACATTCTTCTCAAATTCGTGCTTATTCACCCCCTCCTTGCTTGTGGTTTCACTAATTTGTTGCGTTTGTGGTGTCTCATTCAATTTGTTTTTCTGGTCCATTAGTTGTTTTTCACTCAGAAGTGTAATTGCCATTACTTGTTTCTTCGGATTCGTCTCCGTATTGCTTGGTAAGGAACCTTGCTGCCTTTCCGCTAACAAATTTGTAATTTGACCCGTCTGAACCTCAAGGTTTCATATAGATGCTGATTGATTTTGCAATGTCATCTCGGTTTTTGTCATGAACTTGAAAGTATTCATAGTGAGCTGAGCAAGTACGTCTTCCAAATTCACTTTCTTTTCTGGTGGCTGAAAATTGGGTAGTTTCATAAAATTCTGATCGTTGCTCCACGAAAAATTTGGATGATGTTTCCAAGCTGGATTGTAGGTGTTTGTGTAAGCATTTTGTTGGTGCCTTTGTAAATTCAACACAAAGTTTGCTTGCTTGGAAGATAAAGAAGCGAACGGATTGCCAACTTGACAATTAACACTTGCATGGTTTCCTCCACATAATTCGCACAACTGAACCTGAGAATGGATAGCATTAACATTCAAAGTGCCAAGTGGTCTTGACAAAGTAGCAACTTGGGCTGTCAAGGCGGTGATGGCATCAATTTCGTGCACTCCAGCAACTCTTCGTTGTGTTGAACGATCTGAGGGCCATTAATAATTGTTAGAAGCCATTTCTTCCAGCAACGCGTATACTTCATCATGTGTTTTGCTCATCAATGCACCACCTGCTGCAGCATCAATCATTGTTCTAGTTGTGCAACTTAATCCATTATCAAAAATTTGAACGTGTAACCATGTTGGCAGCCCATGATGTGGACACCTCCTTAGCGTATCCTTATACCTTTCCTATGCTTCATATAGAGATTCCATGTCAAATTGAGAAAAGGATGTAATATCATTTCGCATCTTTGCCGTCTTCACAGGGGGGAAGAATTTCGCTAAGAATTTCTGAGCTAATTCATTCCAAGTTGTAATGCTTTCGGGAGGAAGTGAATTTAGCCATCCTTTTGCCTTATCCCTAAGTGAGAACGGAAAGAGTCTCAGCCTTATAGCATCTTCCTAAACACCATTATGCTTGAAAGTATCACAAATTTTCAGAAAATTTGTTACATGTGCATTTGGATCATCAATCAGCAAACCGCTGAATTGGACGGAAGATTGAATCATTTGAATTATTGCAGGCTTAATCTCAAAGTTGTTATCTTGAATTGTAGGTCGCCTAATGCTGGATGAAGTACCATTAATTGTAGTAATAGCGTAATCCCTCAATGCTCTATTATTTTCAGCCCTAACAATGTCAACCACATTTTCTGCCATGATAAGACTACACAACAAGTTTTATTTTATTTTATTTTTTTTGTTAACACATCGATTTGGATTAATTCTGATTTTAGTTTAAAGTTTGTTTCTATTGTCAATTCAGGTGCTTTATTTAGTGCATGAGACGTTCCGAAAGTTCTAATCTTGCTCCTTTGGATAGAGAGATAGAACGGACGTTTCGCAAGTGCACGTTATCGTTAACAAGTAATAAAATGATAAGTTAAGTATCGTTCTCACGAGAATTATTTAATTTGTTAATTACCGAAGATAAGTAATTCTAAATTTAATTGAAGAATTCGATTAATAAATTTTGATTAACAAGAAATTGCGAAAATTTAAATTAAACTAACAAGAATGCAAAGCACTCGGCCAAGAAAAAGAATGACACTTGGCAAATTAAGGCTATGTTGGGTATACTAGTTCAATTCAATTTCTAAATTGGAAAGGACCCAAAAAAAAAGGGAGGGGGGGGGGGGGGGGGGGGGGGCGCTCCTGAATCCAACGAAAATTAAGGCAATTAGCAAAAGAAAAAAAAAAGGAAAACCATATTGCTTCAAGGAGTTTGACCAAATCATGCCTACATTCCAAAACAAGCTAGATTAACTTTCTAATCTTTTCATAATTTTTGCTTGACTTTCTTATTTCTATACTGATTTTTTCTCCCTTTTCTTAGTATTTTCCTTCTTTAGTTCTAAAATTTATTTCCTAATTATGCCCTTTAATTTGTTGCCTATCTAAATTCGTTTAGGGTAGTTATTTTGCTTCTGAATATTTTATTTCCATATTAGAGTTTCTCCTAATTTTATTTTCTATTCTAGGTATTTAGATCCTCCTTAATTTTAATTTTACCTTGGTTTTATTTTACTTTTCATTGCAATTTAGTAAGTTTGTATAAAATTTTGACTTTTACAACTAATCTTAATAAGAGAATTAGAGTGGAAAAAGGCTTAGTGTGAGCTCATCTAGAGAAAAGCCATAAATAAATGTGTAACACGAGCGAACCTGAGTGATAACATTACTTGAGTGAAACACGTGAGGGAGCGAAGTGAGGAATTATTCTTTTGCTTTACTAACCTTGTCTTGTAGTGTAATACAACATGAGTGGACAAGCAAGAAATCCACAAGGTGAGATAGATCGATTCCAAGCCTTAACCGAGATGTTGCAAGCAATGGATAGAAAATATGGTGAGATGCTTGATAGAATGGAGAGACTGAAGGTTGCGGTCACAATGGGACAACCACCTAATGCTCCTAATCCAACCATGCAAGCTAGGTGAATTCCACAAAGAGTTCAAGTAGATGATGATTTTGACAATAGTGAATCACTTCGTGACAATAGAGAGGAAGAGGAGGTGAGACCAAGGGCAAGAAACAACCACAATAACAGCAATAATGGGGTCAAACTGAAAATTCCATCATTTCATGGAAGAATAGATCCCAAGGCATATTTGGATTGAGAAAAGAAGACTGAATTAGTGTTTGATTGCAACGACTACGCTGAATCCAAGAAGTTGAAGCTTGCTGTGGCTGTGTTTGAAGATTATGCTATTACTTGGTGGGATGATACCAAGCAAAAGCGAAGAAAAAATAGGGAGAGGCCCATTGAAGAGTGGAGAGATCTGAAATCCATCATGCGAAGGAGATTTATACCAAGCTACTACTATAAAGAATTGTACAATCGACTTCAAAATCTCACTCAAGGGTCCAAGAGTGTTGAGGATTATTACAAGGAGATGGAGGTAGCTATGATATGAGCAAATGTAGAGGAAGATAATAAAGCTACAATGGCAAGATTCCTCAATGGTTTGAACAAGGAAATTTCTAATGTGGTTGAATTGCAGCCATATATGGAGCTAGAAGACTTGCTTCACCTCGCTTTGAAGATTGAGAAGGAACTGAAAAAGAGAAGTGGTACAAATCGTTCTTTCTCCGATATTTATTCATTCAAATCAAATTGGAGGAAAGATGACAAGGCTTCATCATCCAAGCCTAAAATCAAATCTAAAGAGGCTTTGAAAACATCCAACCTGAGCAACGACAAAGATAAACTTGACTTTACTATTAACACCAGAAATATTAAATGTTTTAAGTGTAAAGGTGTACGACATTATAAGCGAGATTGTCCAAATCAAAGAAACATATTCTTGCTTGATGGTGAGTACTATTAAACTAGTGAAGAAGAGAATGGAGAAGAGATGATGCCACCACTTGAAGTTGCCAGTGACGAGGAAGAGGATGAGCAACTTACTATTGCTAGTAAGGCTCTTGTAGCAAGAAGAGTTTTGAATATACAAGTCCAACAGGAAGAATATGGCCAAAGAGAGACTCTCTTCCATACTAGGTGCCTCGTAAAGGATATGGTTTGTGATGTGATAATTAATGGTGGTAATGTAACTAATGTTGCTAGTACTACTCTTGTAGAAAAGTTGGGGTTACCTACTTTAAAACATCCACGTGCTTACAAGTTGAAGTGGCTTAATGATTGCGGGGAAATTAGGGTGACAAAGCAAGTTCTTGTTGCCTTCAAAATAGGCAAGTATAGAGATGAGTTGTTATTTGATGTGGACCCTATGCATGCTGGTCATCTTTTGTTAGGACGACCTTGGCAATTTGATAGAAGGGTGTTTGATGTGCTTAATTTTTATACAAAATTTGTAATACTTTCACTCTTAATTTCATGCTAATTCATATTTATTTTACTTAATTATTTGTGTTTTCTTATTTAATTTGTTTATGTTATTACTTTGAGTTTGGTTCTTCATTTTTGTAGGAGAAAAGCCCAAAAAGCCCAAGAAATGGAAAGAAAACAACAAGGCCCATTTGTACTGAACATAGTCCGTATTTTTGAGTGTATCTTTATACTCAAGAATCGTATTTGACTAATTCAAAATAATTTGAAAACTAGACATAATGATTAACAAGCCCACCTGTCATGGAAGGAAGCAAAAAGTCAAGTTTAGTGCCCTAAATTTCGGTTTGAATGGAGACAAGTGGGAGACAGCTTTTCCTTAACAAGGGGGATTGAATTTGGAGCGTTTTTGAAGACTAAATGGGCAATTGAAAGAGGGAAACGACCAGAAGAGAGAGAGAACAAAAGTTAAGGTCTTCTTTCACCATTTCTGGAGATTTTAGAAGCTTGAAGAAAGAGGGGAAGGAAGAGGAAAGTGAAGCTTGCTGGAATCGGAAGTTATTGATCTACATAGAGTTTTTCTTTCTCAACTCTTTACTTTTCTCTTTCTGAAATTTTCATTATGATTCTTAATTTGATTATGGTGTGTTGTAATTTCATTATGAACTAATTTCTCTTAACTAGGGCAAAGATGTAACCTAGCTAAGAACATCAATTTCCAGAATTTGTGTTGTTCATGATTTATTGTTTATATTGAGTGTTCATTATTGTGCTTAATGCTTTTGAATATTTGGCCAATATTTGAATTATTTGTGAACTATATTGATCTGAGAAGTGATTTATGTGTTTTGATTATGTAATGAACACAATGAATTACATGCTAGATAGAGATATACTATCATGATTCATGCAGAATTAAGTTAATTATCATTATACTTAATGAACTTTCATGTATTTCAATTCACATAGAGATATAGTGAATTAGTATGTGCAAGTATTTTTGGTATATCTTGAGAAAGAATATCAAATAAATTAGGATAATTTTCTGTCAATATTGGTAACAAATTGAAACAACACAATTAAAGAAATCGAATTCAATTAGCTATGGTGAAGTCTACTGCCCTAGTGTTTTAATCAATTGAAATTCACAATTTCGTTTAGTTAGTTTAAATTAAATTTCCGCAATTTCTTGTTAATCAAAATTTATTAATCGAATTCTTCAATTAAATTTAGGATTACTTATCTTCGGTAATTAACAAATTAATCAATCCTCGTGGGAACGATACTTAACTTATCATTTTATTACTTGTTAACGATAACGTGCACTTGCGTTATTAAAATTACACAACAAGTTTTTGGCGCCGTTGCCGGGGATTGTTTTAAATTTTGTTAATATCGATTTGGATTAATTCTGATTTTAATTTGGAGTTTGTTTTTATTGTAAATTCAGGTGCTTCAGTTAGTGCATGAGACGTTCCGAAAGTTCTAATCTTGCTCCTTTCGGATAGAGAGATAGAACGGACGTTTCGCAAGCAAAACAAAGAGCGAAAACAAGCATCAAGAACACAGCAAATTGACATCATGGCAGAAAACGTGGCTGATATGGTTGGGGCTGAAAATAATAGAGCATTAAGGGATTACGCTATTCCGACTATTAATGGCACTTCATCCAGCATTAGGCGGCCTACAATACAAGCTAACAACTTCGAGATTAAGCCTGCAATTATTCAAATGATTCAATCCTCCGTCCAATTCAGCGGTTTGCCGAATGATGATCCGAATGCACATATCGCAAATTTTCTGGAAATTTGTGACACTTTCAAGCATAATGGTGTTTCGGATGATGCTATAAGGCTGAGACTCTTTCCGTTCTCCCTTAGGGATAAAGCGAAAGGATGGCTAAATTCACTTCCTCCCGGAACCATTACAACTTGGAATGAATTAGCTCAGAAATTCTTAGCGAAATTTTTCCCTCCTGCGAAGACGGCGAAGATGCGGAATGATATCACATCCTTTTCTCAAATTGACATGGAATCTCTATATGAAGCATGGGAAAGGTATAAGGATATGCTAAGGAGGTGTCCACATCATGGGTTGCCAACATGGTTGCAAGTTCAAACTTTTTACAATGGATTAAGTTGCACAACTAGAACCATGATTGATGCTGCAGCAGGTGGTGCATTGATGAGCAAAACACATGACGAAGCATACGCGTTGCTAGAAGAAATGGCGTCTAATAATTATCAATGGCCTTCAGATCGTTCAACACAAAGAAGAGTTGCCGGAGTGCACGAAATTGATGCCATCACAGCCTTGACAGCCCAAGTTGCTACTTTGTCAAGACAACTTGGTACTTTGAATGTTAATGCTATCCAATCTCATGTTCAGGTGTGCGAATTATGTGGAGGAAATCATGCAAGCATTGATTGTCAAGTTGGCAGTCCATTCGCTTCTTCATCTTCCGAGCAAGCGAACTTTGTATCGAATTTCCAAAGACAGCAACATAATCCTTATTCGAACACTTACAATCCAGCTTGGAAACATCATCCGAACTTTTCATGGAGCAACAATCAGAATGTGATGAAACCACCTCCCGGATTTCAGCCGCAAGAGAAGAAAGTGAATTTAGAAGACGCACTTACCCAGCTCACCATGAACACCTCTAAATTCATGACCAAGACTGAGACAACATTGCAAAATCAGGCTGCATCCATACGAAATCTTGAAATACAAATGGGTCAAATGGCAAATTTATTAGCGGAAAGGCAGCAAGGTACCTTACCAAGCAATACGGAGACGAATCCAAAGGAGCAAGTGAAAGCAATTACACTTCGTAGTGGAAAACAACTCGGTGAGCTGAAAAACAAGTTAGAAGAAGCAACGGAAGAACAAGTGGAATTCTGTCCATCAAATGTAACATCCACAATTGACAAGGACAACGACAAGATCTCTGAAAATGCCAACAAAACATCCACGGGAGCAAGTTCTTCCATTCCGCAAGCTGAAAGAGCAAGTCTTAGCAAGAATTATGTGCCACCGATTCCATTCCCTCAACGTCTGCGAAAAAATAAATTGGATAAGCAATTTTCTAAATTCATTGATGTATTTAAGAAATTGCATATTAACATTCCTTTTGCAGATGCATTGGAGCAAATGCCAAGCTATGCCAAATTTATGAAGGAGATTTTATCCAACAAGAGAAAATTGGAGGAAAATGAAACAGTGATGTTAACGGAAGAGTGCAGCGCTATCTTGCAAAATAAATTGCCACCAAAGTTAAAGGATCCAGGGAGTTTTACAATACCTTGCACAATTGGAGAATGTTATTTTGAAAAAGCTTTATGTGATTTAGGTGCAAGCATTAATTTAATGCCTTTTTCTATTTTCAGAAAATTAGGGCTTGGCGAAGCAAAGGCGACAACCGTCTCCTTACAGTTAGCGGATCGATCAATTAAGCATCCAAGGGGTGTAATTGAAGATGTATTAGTCAAGGTGGATAAATTTATTTTTCCAGCCGATTTTATTGTCTTGGATATGGAAGCTGATCGAGAAATCCCACTTATATTGGGACGGCCATTTTTAGCTACGGGGAGAACTTTGATTGATGTACAACAAGGGAAATTAATCTTACGAGTTCAAGATGAGCAAGTTGTCTTCAATGTGTTCAAAGCAATTAAGTATCCATCCGAAACTGATTGTTGCTTTCAAATTGACGCTCTAGACAAGATGGTGGCTGAGACATTCAAACATGGGCATCCAAATGAACCACTTGAAGCTTGTATTGTGCATGCCGAATCTACCAAAGCGGAAAATGCAGAAATCGTAGAATATGCACATTATTTGGGAGCTGCCCCACCGTATTCTCTTCGAAGGCAGAATTTTGAAGAACTTGATAGAAATCATTCCCAACCGTTGTCCTCCACTCCTAATCTCGAGCTCAAGCCACTGCCATCTCACCTTCGATATGCATACTTAGGTGAAAACTCAACGTTTCCAGTCATAATTTCAGCTTCTTTGAGTGAATTGGAAGAGGAAAAACTACTTCGAGTTTTAAGAGATCATAAGGCTGCATTGGGATGGTCCATTTCCGATATTAAAGGTATAAGCCCTTCAATTTGCATGCACAAAATCTTAATGGAAGAAAATTTTAGACCAGTAGTTGAGCATCAACGCCGCTTGAATCCTAACATGAAAGAGGTGGTAAGGGCTGAAGTTCTGAAATTGTTAGATGCTGGGATGATTTACCCAATTTCCGACAGTCCATGGGTGAGTCCGGTGCAAGTGGTTCCAAAGAAAGGAGGAATGACGGTTGTCAAGAATGACAACAACGAACTTATTCCGACAAGAACAGTCACGGGATGGCGAGTATGTGTCGATTATCGGAAGTTAAATGATGCTACTCGCAAGGATCATTTTCCATTGCCTTTTATTGATCAAATGCTAGAGAGACTTGCTGGTCATTCGCATTATTGCTTTCTAGATGGCTATTCCGGGTACAACCAGGTTCCTATTGCTCCGGAAGATCAAGAGAAGACGACATTCACTTGCCCGTATGGTACTTTTGCATTTCGAAGAATGCCATTCGGTTTATGTAACGCTCCTGCAACTTTCCAACGTTGCATGACAGCTATTTTCTTTGACATGCGATGTGAGCAAACCAACTTAGTGTTGAATTGGGAAAAATGTCATTTTATGGTTCAAGAAGGCATCGTTTTGGGTCATCGCATTTCAGTAAAAGGAATTGAAGTTGATCGAGCAAAAATTGAAGTCATTGAAAAGTTGCCACCGCCTACTTCTGTGAAGGCTGTTCGAAGCTTTTTGGGACACGCCGGATTTTATCGACGCTTCATAAAGGATTTCTCTAAAATTTCTAAACCTCTTTGCAATCTCTTGATTAAAGACATACCTTTTGATTTTTCTAATGATTGTTTGCAGGCATTTAACACTTTGAAGAAGAGGCTTATTTCCGCACCTATTATTGTGGCTCCGGATTGGGATTTGCCATTTGAACTTATGTGCGATGCAAGCGATCATGCTTTGGGAGCTGTTTTGGGGCAGCGAAAAAGTAAAGCTTTGCATGTCATTTATTACGCAAGTAGAACCTTAACGGATGCCCAATTGAATTATGCTACCACAGAGAAGGAGTTTTTGGCTGTTGTGTTTGCGTTTGACAAGTTCCGCTCTTATTTAATTGATTCGAAGGTGATAGTTTACACAGACCATTCAGCCATCAAATACTTACTTGCGAAAAAAGATGCAAAACCAAGGCTCATTAGATGGGTGCTTTTACTGCAAGAATTCGACTTGGAGATTCGCGATAAGAAGGGATCCGAAAATTTAGTTGCTGATCATTTATCTCGATTGGAACAAAAAGAAATTGAAGATGATGCAGAAAGTTCGATTAATGAGGTATTCCCGGATGAACAACTTTTTTCTCTTCAAGAATTGGATGCACCTTGGTATGCAGATTTTGTAAATTATTTGGCCAGCAACATTATTCCGGCTGATTTGTCATACCAACAAAAGAAGAAATTCTTTGCGGATGTCAAGCATTATTATTGGGAGGACCCATTCTTGTATAAACAATGCCCAGATCAAATAATTAGGCGTTGTATTCCGGAAGACGAGATGGTGAGCGTTTTGCAACATTGCCATTCTTCGGAATATGGGGGGCATTTTGGAGCAACAAAAACAGCGGCAAAGGTACTACAATCTGGTTTCTTTTGGCGTACATTGTTCAAGGATTCATACTCATTTGTTGCTGCTTGTGATCGATGTCAAAGAATTGGAAATATTTCTCGAAAAAGTGAAATGCCACTGAATAATATTCTTGAGGTTGAACTGTTTGATGTTTGGGGGATAGACTTCATGGGTCCATTTCCGTCATCTTTTTCGAACCAATACATATTGGTGGCTGTAGATTACGTTTCGAAATGGGTGGAAGCAGTGGCTGTACGCAACAATGATGCTAAGGCTGTTACAAATTTCCTACGCAAGTATATTTTTACCCGATTTGGCACTCCTCGAGCAATTATTAGTGATGGCGGTAAACATTTTTGTAATCGTCAATTCGAAGCTTTATTGGGAAAATATGGTGTCACTCATCGGATAACGACAGCTTATCATCCTCAAACGAGTGGTCAAGTGGAGATATCAAATAGAGAATTAAAGAGGATACTTGAAAAAACGGTTAGCAATTCAAGAAAAGATTGGTCGAAAAGGTTAGATGATGCATTGTGGGCTTATCGCACAGCTTTCAAAACTCCAATCGGAATGTCTCCATACAGGCTAGTGTTTGGAAAAGCATGTCATCTTCCGGTTGAACTTGAGCACAAAGCGTATTGGGCAGTGAAAAGATTGAATTTTGACATGAAAGCTGTAGGAGAAAAACGGTTGCTTCAATTGAGTGAGATGGAAGAGTTTCGTAATGATGCCTATGAGAATGCACGAATTTATAAGGAGCGTACGAAGAAGTGGCATGACAAGCATATTATGAGGCGAGATTTTCTGGTTGGTCAGAAAGTTCTCCTTTATAATTCTCGTCTTCGACTCTTTCCGGGAAAGTTACGCTCACGCTGGTCTGGTCCTTTCACCGTTGTTCGGGTTTTTCCTTATGGTGCAGTTGAAGTCCATCATGATACAAAAGGAACATTCAAAGTTAATGGACAGAGGTTGAAGCATTATGTGGAGGGTGATTTTGAGCAATGCAAGAGCACAATCACATTAGCTAGTGTTTGAGTGTTTTCTTTGCTGAAGAATACGGTCTGGCTGAAGACGTTAAACTTAGCGCTACTTGGGAGGCAACCCAAAGTGCACGGAAGGGAAATGAGTTCTGCATCAATTGAATTCAATTGCCAAATCAGGTGCCATCTTGTCCATTTATGCTTTCCTTGTGTTTTAAGTATTTCCTTACATTTTCACCTTTATTTGATCTATTCATTGCATGATTTTTAATTGCAAACATTGAGGGCAATGTTAGATTTAAGTTTGGGGGTGAGATTTTATGTTTTGCTTTGACTATAGTTAATTTCTTTAGCTTTGCATTTGTTTGAAAAAAAAAAAAAAAAAAAAACGAAAATGTTCCTATTTTCTGTTTTTGAGTTGTTTGAGTTGCTTCCTTATTCAGTTAAAGATTTAGAAATGATTTATGCATGGTCAATTCGAATTAATGAGATATTAAATTTGATCATAATATTATCCTTGTATTAACTAGGTTTCATTATTTGTTCTCACAATTCAAAAGCACTTAATGTCATGATTGATCAGAATCTTAAATTGATGAATTCACATAGTTAGAAATATTATGTAAGAAAGTGTAGACTCATGTAACCTTAATTGTGAGCTTTTGAAACCCTTATCCTTCAATTCTGAGTGTTACGTGATTATTCTACATCTTTTCTTGTCATATTTTCGTTCTAATGATCTCATTATAGTTTATTTTGGCCAATTGATTTGATTATTCATGCTTTGAATGTAATTTTGGTTTTATGATGCACAAGAAGTGATTCTAGGCCTTGTTTGTATCGTTTGAGCCTTTCTAGCTGACCTTTCCCATGTTTCCTTAGTTAACCACTTTGAACTTTAAAATAATCTCTATCTTTCTTAAAACCAATAACAACCAATCTCAATAACCAATTTTCCATTATCTTTATCCTTATTCTTATCTTTTGAGCAACAAATGCATGGTATTGACATATGCTTCATCATAAATTTGGAGGTTGTTACTTGTTGTATGGGTGGTTGATTTAACAATGCATTATCTATTTGATGCACGGCCATAAAAAAAAAAATGTTATTAAGGCCGAATGTGAAAGGAAAAAGAGAAAAGAGAAAAAGAAAAGAGGATAATGTGCTTTGAAAAGAAGAAGCAAAGAATATGAAGAATTGGTGGTGGTGAAATGTGTTTGCAAGAAAATATGAGAATTTGATAATAGATGCATATGTTATCGAGCTCTTATAACTTTGTTGTACCCGTTATCTATTCTTTCTTAATAATATCCTGCTTGTTGGCTTCATTACAACCTTGAAAGAAAGTCCTACGTTGATCTTGTGTGTTATATGATTAGATTGTATTCATTGTTATGATAGTCAAGTTATTGGCATTCCTTTCATGAGATCACCATCATCACATCGAAAAATAGCGTGTTCTTTCTATTATATGTGAGCTTTGTTTTCCATTAAAAATCTAAGCATAATGCTTGTCTCACATACTTTTGAGTTTTAACCCAAATTTGGAGTGTTTTTTTTAATAGTGATCATCTTTGTGAGATTTGGAGTTTAAACTTCTACACATGCTATACTCTAATTTTGTGAAGATGACATGAGAGATGATGATTGATTAATGGCTATCACACACTACACATGAGCATAACATATGAAGCATTGTTAATACTTGGATGATTGATTGATTAATTTTGTATCTTGTTGTATTCTTGTTGACCATGAAAAATGAAGTAAGGAAGCTAGTTTTTGTTGGTGAGTCTTTTATTTCTTTTGTTTGCTCGAGGACTAGCAAATATTAAGTTTGGGGGTATTTGATGTGCTTAATTTTTATACAAAATTTGTAATACTTTCACTCTTAATTTCATGCTAATTCATATTTATTTTACTTAATTATTTGTGTTTTCTTATTTAATTTGTTTATGTTATTACTTTGAGTTTGGTTCTTCATTTTTGTAGGAGAAAAGCCCAAAAAGCCCAAGAAATGGAAAGAAAACAACAAGGCCCATTTGTACTGAACATAGTCCGTATTTTTGAGTGTATCTTTATACTCAAGAATCGTATTTGACTAATTCAAAATAATTTGAAAACTAGACATAATGATTAACAAGCCCACCTGTCATGGAAGGAAGCAAAAAGTCAAGTTTAGTGCCCTAAATTTCGGTTTGAATGGAGACAAGTGGGAGACAGCTTTTCCTTAACAAGGGGGATTGAATTTGGAGCGTTTTTGAAGACTAAATGGGCAATTGAAAGAGGGAAACGACCAGAAGAGAGAGAGAACAAAAGTTAAGGTCTTCTTTCACCATTTCTGGAGATTTTAGAAGCTTGAAGAAAGAGGGGAAGAAAGAGAAAGTGAAGCTTGCTGGAATCGGAAGTTATTGATCTACATAGAGTTTTTCTTTCTCAACTCTTTACTTTTCTCTTTCTGAAATTTTCATTATGATTCTTAATTTGATTATGGTGTGTTGTAATTTCATTATGAACTAATTTCTCTTAACTAGGGCAAAGATGTAACCTAGCTAAGAACATCAATTTCCAGAATTTGTGTTGTTCATGATTTATTGTTTATATTGAGTGTTCATTATTGTGCTTAATGCTTTTGAATATTTGGCCAATATTTGAATTATTTGTGAACTATATTGATCTGAGAAGTGATTTATGTGTTTTGATTATGTAATGAACACAATGAATTACATGCTAGATAGAGATATACTATCATGATTCATGCAGAATTAAGTTAATTATCATTATACTTAATGAACTTTCATGTATTTCAATTCACATAGAGATATAGTGAATTAGTATGTGCAAGTATTTTTGGTATATCTTGAGAAAGAATATCAAATAAATTAGGATAATTTTCTGTCAATATTGGTAACAAATTGAAACAACACAATTAAAGAAATCGAATTCAATTAGCTATGGTGAAGTCTACTGCCCTAGTGTTTTAATCAATTGAAATTCACAATTTCGTTTAGTTAGTTTAAATTAAATTTCCGCAATTTCTTGTTAATCAAAATTTATTAATCGAATTCTTCAATTAAATTTAGGATTACTTATCTTCGGTAATTAACAAATTAATCAATCCTCGTGGGAACGATACTTAACTTATCATTTTATTACTTGTTAACGATAACGTGCACTTGCGTTATTAAAATTACACAACAGTGTTGTATAATGGTTACACAAATCACTACACTTTTGAGAAATATGGGAAAAAAATTGCTCTTGTACCACTTTCACTTAAAGAAGTTTATGAGGGTGAGTGATGTACAAATTTTAATATGCTTGCAAGTGCATAAATCATTAATAGCTAATGATAAATTCACCTCATGATCGATCTCTCAAGGAATTGTAGTGGTTTAGATTCTTATTTATTTTCTTTATGTTACTAAATTTAATAAATAATAAAGTCCTAAACACTCATTCAATTTGTAGTTTGATGCGATGTTAAACAAATAAATTGACTTGCTAAAAAAACAAAAATAATGATAATAAATTAAATCCAATGAAATCAAATGGGAGTTGGTTAGCTATCTACTCATGCATTGAAATATTAAGTGAATTGAACAATTATTCCAATGTTTAGATTATTGATCTTTTTCATTATAGTTAGAGAAATCCAATGATCATGGCAATTATCACTTGCAATTAACTAAGTATATCTTGATGTGAGACTTTTACTTAATTAATTGAATTAATTACAAGAAAATGATATGACCATTTAAATTAAACCAAATCAATGGATCCAATTTAAACACTTGTTCAAAAGAGCTTAATTAAGGTAAGATGATGTTTCTAACACCTTAATTCTCATTTGTTAATTTTAATTATAAACAATAGATTATCAGTCTATAATTCATAATCTAAGATATGAAGAACAATGAACAAGTAATAATCTTAAACATTCATTAAACATAATTCACAAAATAACCAACACAATCATAGTAGCTAAACCAAACTTCCACTATGTATTTAGCCTTCCATTATCAAGTTCAAATCAATGAAATTAAGTATGAAAGTGAAAAACACATAGAAAAACAAACAAAGATTGAAATAAACTTATCTTTATCAAAGATTTTCCCTTGGGTTTGAAATGATTGATCATCTTCTTCAATCCTTTAGTGGAAATTGCTTGATGAAAAGTACAAAAACAACACAAACACTAGCTGCAAATTTTTGGGTGACAACGCTTGGATTACAATAAGCAAAGAAATTAAATAAGGAAAGAACTACCTAAGAGAAATGAAATCAAGAATAGCATGCCTTCCTCTTTAAAACCACCATTTATATAGGCAAGATAAAAGATGCGTTACATGTGAAGACACATGCATGTTGCAGTTTCATCATATCTCTGTCTGCCAGATTGTAGCTCACTTATGGTTATCTCCTATCTTTATCAAAGATTTTCCCTTGGGTTTGAAATGATTGATCATCTTCTTCAATCTTTTGGTGGAAATTGCTTGATGAAAAGTACAAAAACAACACAAACACTAGCTGCAAATTTTTGGGTGACAACGCTTGGATTACAATAAGCAAAGAAATTAAACAAGGAAAGAACTACCTAAGAGAAATGAAATCAAGAATAGCATGCCTTCCTCTTCAAAACCACCATTTATATAGGCAAGATAAAAGATGCGTTACATGTGAAGACACATGCATGTTGCAGTTTCATCATATCTTTGTTTGCCAGATTGTAGCTCACTTATGGTTATCTCCTACGCCGAATTAGAGAAAGTAGTCTCTATACAATGTTTGAATAATTGAATAAGCTTTCTCATGCTTTAAGAATCATGTCATTTCGATGTCGGTAACATGAGATATGATCAAAAGATTAAAGCATGCTCAAATTGCCATTTTGACAGCCATTGTCTGAATTATGTCCATCTTAGACAGCCCAGATGCACGATCTGAAAAATATGGATCACATGAACATTTTAGCTGTCTTTCTCTTGGTTCCATCACTTCAAGAATCAACTTGATTAATGGTGTATTCAGAAGGTTATGGCCAAAAGACAGAAAGGTGTTCGTTGGTCTAGGTTGCACATAGATGAACAATGCTCAATTACGTTCCTTCACACTTTCGGCTCCTACCCATTCTAAATTTTGATAAGATCCCACTAGACGATCTGCCCTGAACTCTTGAATCAGTTGTTATACACACCTAAGAAACTAGAAAACAAGTTGTAAATGATCAGATTAGAACCTAAGGAAACTAAGTCCTTAAAATTCTAATCTTGAAGATACCACAAAGGTTGATCACTCCCTTAATAAGTCAAAACATTGCATTCTGCCAAGAGCACAAGAAAGCAAAGCAAAGCTTGCTAAAATATCTTAATATTATTAATGATATGATCAAATTCGTTTTACATACTTGTAGCCTTTATATAGGCATGTAAACATCATAATCCTAAATAAAAAAAGGTGTCCAAAATTAAGCAGGAATAGAAATTCTAAGTTAAGTTGGAAAATAAGACTATAATCCTAATCCTATAAGGGAACCTTTAATAACAATTCTAAACAAACAAGGAAACTTATTCCATATAGATTAAGGAATCTTCAAAAGCTTAAATTCTCCATGCGGCATAAGGAAGTAGACGTAGAGCGATTTTTTTCTTCTTGTAGTTCACTTGAATTTTTATCATATAATCAGTCCATCTCTTATAGTTCAACTCACTTGAAAAGCTTAATGGATTATGTGAATGTTGCCTTTGAGTTCCTCCGAGCTTTTGTGAGAGTTTCCTCTCTTGTATGCATGATTACGCACCTTTGTTCACATCAAATTTGCAAATTGTATCTGCACATGAATTATGTATAATTGAGTTATCTTTCACTTGCCAAAAGAATCATACCATTTGAAGATGTCTACACAAAGTTATGGCCATGATAGTGATTCATGCTCAAGTGAATTGTATGCAAGTGGATACTTTATATCTTTAATTGCAACTTGTATTCCTTTAACACCTATACACAAAAAATATATGACATGAGAAATACATAAAGGACATAATAAGAATAAAAAAAGGGTGTAGATGTCACCTGGAAATTTGAAGGGCTTATACTCTTGATGTTGCAAAATTTCTCTCTTTTTTTTTTTATTAGAAAAGAAAAGAAAAAGGCAAAAATATTACCAAACATGAGTGAGTTGCCTCCCGCTAAGCTCTTTCTTTAACGTCTTAGCAAGACATTGCAGTTTCTTATCAAGGATTGCACAACTCAATGTATTCCACCTCTCCCTTTTTATGAACTCCCTCCAAATATGGCTTCACACGATGCCCATTTACTTTGAATGTCGCTTGAGTTTTTGGATTTAATAACTCTATTGCACCATGGGAAAAAACTCGAACTATTGGAAACGATCCACACCATTTTGACCTCAGCTTTCCTGAAAACAGTTTAAGACGAGAGTTAAATAAAAGAACATTCATTCCAGGATGAAGAGACTTAGGAATTAGGCCTTTGTCATGATAACGCTTGGTGCATTCTTTATAGATCTTTGCATTCTCATAGGCTTCATCTCGAATCTCTTCTAATTCATTAAGTTGAAGCAAACGTTTCTCTTTAATTGCCCAATATGCCTTATGCTTAAGCTCAACAGGTAAGTGGCATGTTTTTTCGAAAACCAATCGATAAGGGCTCATACCAATAGGTGTCTTATATGCTCTGCGGTATGCCCATAATACATCGTTCAATTTGATTGCCCAGTCTTTCCTTGAAGGTCGTACTGTCTTCTCCAAAATTGCCTTGATTTGGCAGTTGCTAACTTCAACTTGGCCTGAAAGTTGTGGATGACATAGAGTTGCCACTTTGTGTTTGATGTTGTATTTCTTCAATAAGCTGTCAAAGAGTTTATTGCAAAAATGACTTCCTCCATCTCTTATTATTGCCCTTGGTGTCCCAAACCTGCTAAATATCACATCCTTCAAAAATTTCACAACACAATTAGCATCATTGGTTCGGGTTGGTATAGCCTCAACCCACTTGGAAACATAATCAACCGCAACTAATATGTACTCAAAATCAAGTGAAGGTGGAAAAGGTCCCATGAAATCAATGCCTCATACATCAAAAAGTTCAACAACAAGATTATTCATTAAGGGCATCTCATTCTTTTTACCAATGTTACCACTCCTTTGACATTTATCACAACACATGCAAAAATTATGAGCATCTTTAAAGAGAGTTGGCCAATAAAAACCAGATTGCAATACCTTGAGAGCTATTTTCTTACCACAAAAATGACCTCCACAATGAAGCTCATGGCAAAAAGTTAGGATACTCTCATGCTCATCCTCAGGCACACATCTTCGAATGATTTGATCTTGGCAAAGCTTGAACAAATACGGATCATCCCAAAAATATTGTCTGTAAGAAAATAAGAATCTCTTCTTTTCTTGAAAAAAGAGGTTAGGTCGCAACACACCACAAGCAAGGTAATTGACAATATCCACATACTAAGGTTCATGACCTAAAGCAAACAATTGCTCATTAGGAAAAGTTTCAACAATTGATTTTTCTTCTTTGTGTTCATGCGTGCCAAAATCTGAAAGTAACCTAGAAAGGTAATCAACAACAACATTTTTACTACCTTTCTTATCCCTTATTTCTAGGTCAAATTCTTGCAAAAGTAATACCCATTGAATTAGTCTTAGCTTTGCATTTGGTTTAGTCAATAAATATTTAAATGCGGCATGATCTGAGTGTATAATGACTTTAGATCCTACCAAGTAAGACCAAAATTTGTCCAATGCAAACATGACAGCTAAAAACTCTTTTTCAGTGGTGGAGTAATTTAGTTGGGCATCATTAAGTGTTGATACGAATCTCTAGCATATTAAACTTGAGACCCAATATCTTTACGCATTGAAGCAACTTTTTGGAAAGCTAAATCAGATTTAACCAAGTCCGCGACTCAATTTCAACTTGCAAAATAGAACCTTGGAATAAAATACCTTCAAAGTAATTAGCTTTGATTGTAAGAATCTTGATTCAAGTAAGAATCAAAACAAGAGAAAACACTCTTAATTTTAGCTTTCATTCAAAACGTAATTTGTCCCTATTTTGAGTACATGGCCAAATATATAAGATACAAGAATAAGTAACCCTAATATGAGTGTTTGGCTACAAAACTAAACTTATTCTAACTTAAAATAAGATAAATCGAATTTGGGCTTAATGATTAACATAAAAAGCCCAAATATCAACAAATTAAATAACATATATTTATAAATAAAACTAAGTTAGATAATGGGCTTAAATAGCAAAGTTAGCATAAATGGCAAATGGAATCCGAATTTTGCATCTTGATGAAGATTCCATTCGAATTGTATGCTTCTTTAGTCTTGAAGCATCATTCGAATATGGCCTTGTACAGATTTGAGAATTCGAATCTCATAAAGCATCAATCTTCAAGTTTTGCCTTCTTGTACTTGTGTCAAAATTACCAAGTTTTGATTGTTGTCTTCAAGTCCGAGCTTGATATTTGACTCTTCTGTGCACTCTTGAATTGTTGCAAGATCATCCCACAAGCCTTGAATCATCCCATTCAATGCATCCTTGAATTTCTTCATTCTTGCTCTTGTAATGGGACCACTAGGTAGCTGAATTGGATCTTTGCTCTTGTGTGCATTCTTATTTGCATAATTCCCTCCCTCCTTGATGTGCTTAATTTTTATACAAAATTTGTCATACTTTCACTCTTAATTTCATGCTAATTCATATTTATTTTACTTAATTATTTGTGTTTTCTTATTTAATTTATTTATGTTATTACTTTGAGTTTAGTTCTTTATTTTTGTAGGAGAAAAGCCCAAAAAGCCCAAGAAATGGAAAGAAAACAACAAGGCCCATTTGTACTGAACATAGTCTGTATTTTTGAGTGTATCTTTATACTCAAGAATCGTATTTGACTAATTCAAAATAATTTGAAAACTAGACATAATGATTAACAAGCCCACCTGTCATAGAAGGAAGCAAAAAGTCAAGTTTAGTGGCCTAAATTTCGGTTTGAATGGAGACAAGTGGGAGACAGCTTTTCCTTAACAAGGGGGATTGAATTTGGAGCGTTTTTGAAGACTAAATGGGCAATTGAAAGAGGAAAACGACCAGAAGAGAGAGAGAACAAAAGTTAAGGTCTTCTTTCACCATTTCTGGAGATTTTAGAAGCTTGAAGAAAGAGGGGAAGGAAGAGGAAGTGAAGCTTGCTGGAATTGGAAGTTATTGATCTACATAGAGTTTTTCTTTCTCAACTCTTTACTTTTCTCTTTCTGAAATTTTCATTATGATTCTTAATTTGATTATGGTGTGTTGTAATTTCATTATGAACTAATTTCTCTTAACTAGGGCAAAGAAGTAACCTAGCTAAGAACATCAATTTCCAGAATTTGTGTTGTTCATGATTTATTGTTTATATTGAGTGTTCATTATTGTGCTTAATGCTTTTGAATATTTGGCCAATATTTGAATTATTTGTGAACTATATTGATCTGAGAAGTGATTTATGTGTTTTGATTATGTAATGAACACAATGAATTACATGCTAGATAGAGATATACTATCATGATTCATGCAGAATTAAGTTAATTATCATTATACTTAATGAACTTTCATGTATTTCAATTCACATAGAGATATAGTGAATTAGTATGTGCAAGTATTTTTGGTATATCTTGAGAAAGAATATCAAATAAATTAGGATAATTTTCTGTCAATATTGGTAACAAATTGAAACAACACAATTAAAGAAATCGAATTCAATTAGCTATGGTGAAGTCTACTGCCCTAGTGTTTTAATCAATTGAAATTCACAATTTCGTTTAGTTAGTTTAAATTAAATTTCCGCAATTTCTTGTTAATCAAAATTTATTAATCGAATTCTTCAATTAAATTTAGGATTACTTATCTTCGGTAATTAACAAATTAATCAATCCTCGTGGGAACGATACTTAACTTATCATTTTATTACTTGTTAACGATAACGTGCACTTGCGTTATTAAAATTACACAACACTCCTCAAGATGATTCGTCCACGAATCGTCACCATCTATATCAAAAGGAGAAAGATCAGCCACTTTAAAAGTTGCACTCATAGTATACTCACCCGAAAGATCCAATTTGTAGGCATTGTCATTGATCTTCTCAATGACTTGAAAGGGACCATCTCCTCTTGGATGAAGCTTTGATTTTCTTTGAGTTGGAAGCCTTTCCTTTCGCATATGTACCCAAACCCAATCACCAAGTTCGAATACAACTCGCTTTCTTCCTTTATTTACTTGGCTTGCAATTCGTTGATTCTTCTTCTCAATGTTCTTGCGCACATCCTCATGTAGTTTTTTCACCAAATCTGCCTTCTTCTTTCCATCCAAGCTAGTTCTTTCATCACAAGGTAAAGGAACTAAATCCAAAGGGGTTAGTGGGTTAAAGCCATAAACAATTTCAAAAGGTGAAAAGCCAGTAGTAGAATGCATAACTCTATTATATGCGAATTCAACAAATGGAATGCACTCTTCCCAATTCTTCAAATTCTTTTGGACAATAGCACGCAACAAAGTTCCTAAAGTCCTATTCACAACTTCTGTTTGACCATCAGTTTGTGGATGACAAGTAGTAGAAAATAACAATTTAGTACCCAATTTATCCCACAAAACTTTCCAAAAATGACTTAGAAACTTTACATCCCTATCACTAACAATAGTTTTTGGAATGCCATGCAAACGTATTACTTCCTTAAAGAACAGATTTGCAATGTTAGTGGCATCAGCTGTTTTATTATAAGGTATAAAATGTGACATCTTTGAAAACCTATCCACCACTACAAAAATAGAATCTTTCCCCCTTTTTAATCTAGGTAAATCAAAAACAAAATCCATAGAAATGTTAGTCCAAGGTTCACTAGAAACAGGTAAAGGAGTATACAAACCTTGATTCAAAACTTTAGATTTAGTTCGTTTGCACGCAACACATCTATCACAAACTCTTTGCACATCTTTTCTCATTTTAGGCCAATAGAAGTGTTCATTTAAAGTATCTAAAGTTTTTGTCATGCCAAAATGCCCCATTAAACCACCCCCATCAGACTCTTTTACAAGTAACTCTCTCATAGAACAAATAGGTATGCATAATTTATTCTCCTTAAACAAAAAACCCATGCATTCTACAGAACTTACCATATGCAACTTTCTCACATGCTTTAAAAATGCTAGAAAAGTTAGAATCATCATTATAAAGAGATTTAATATGTTCAAATCCAAGCATTCTTGCATCTAAAGCATTAAGTAAAGTATACCTTCTTGAAAGTGCATCGGCCACAACATTGTCCTTACCTTATTTGTATTTAATCACATAAGAAAAAGTCTCAATAAATTCGACCCATTTGGCATGTCTTCCATTCAACTTACCTTGCCCTCATATGAACTTCAAAGATTGATGATTAGTATGAATAACAAATTTCTTGGGCCATAGGTAATGCTGCCAATTTCCAAAGCTCTAACCAAAGCATAGAGCTCTTTATCATAAGTAGGATAATTCAATGAAGTGCCATGGAGCTTTTCACTAAAGTAGGCGATTGGCCTCTTTTCTTGCATAAGAACAGCCCCAATACCTAATCCTGATGCATCACACTTAATTTCAAAAGTATTAGCAAAGTTAGGCAAAGCAATAATAGGTGCCTTACAAAGCTTATCTTTCAATAAATTAAATGCATTCGCTTGTTCTTTATCCCACTTAAAAATACAACTCTTTTTAATTATCTCTGTGAGAGGTGCCGCAATGGTACTGAAATCTTTTACAAACCGTCTATAAAAACTAGTCAATCCATGAAAACTTCTTACCTCACTTTTTTAGGAGTCGACCAATATTTTATAGCACTTACTTTCTCTTCATCAACCTCAACACCTTGAGCACTTACCAGGAAACCTAAAAACACAATTCGATCTAAACAAAAAGAACACTTTTTAAGGTTAGCATATAACTTTTCTTCTCTCAAAATATCAAGTACAACCCTTAAATGTTCTAAATGTTCGTTCGAATTTTCCAATTAAATCTTTCAAAACATGGTTCATAAGCCTCATGAAAGTGCTAGGTGCATTAGTTAAGCCAAAAGGCATAACCAGCCATTCATATAAGCCATATTTTGTTTTGAATGCAGTTTTCTACTCATCACCCTCTCTCATGCGAATTTGATGATACCCACTTTTCAAATAAATTTTGCTAAAGATAATAGAACCATGCAATTCATCAAGCATATCATCTAACCTAGGAATAGGATAACGATACTTTACTGTAATACTATTAATTGCATGACAATTGACACAGATACGCCAAGTACCGTTGATGTGCTTAATTTTTATACAAAATTTGTAATACTTTCACTCTTAATTTCATGCTAATTCATATTTATTTTACTTAATTATTTGTGTTTTCTTATTTAATTTGTTTATGTTATTACTTTGAGTTTGGTTCTTCATTTTTGTAGGAGAAAAGCCCAAAAAGCCCAAGAAATGGAAAGAAAACAACAAGGCCCATTTGTACTGAACATAGTCCGTATTTTTGAGTGTATCTTTATACTCAAGAATCGTATTTGACTAATTCAAAATAATTTGAAAACTAGACATAATGATTAACAAGCCCACCTGTCATGGAAGGAAGCAAAAAGTCAAGTTTAGTGGCCTAAATTTCGGTTTGAATGGAGACAAGTGGGAGACAGCTTTTCCTTAACAAGGGGGATTGAATTTGGAGCGTTTTTGAAGACTAAATGGGCAATTGAAAGAGGGAAACGACCAGAAGAGAGAGGGAACGAAAAGGAAGGTTTTCTTTTACCATTTTGAAGATTTTAGAAGCTTGAAGAAAGAGGGGAAGAGGAAGTAAAGTTGGAATCGGAAGTGAAAGCTTGCTGGAATCGGAAGTCATTGATCTACATAGAGTTTTTCTTCCTCAACTCTTTAATTTTCTCTTTTGAAATTTTCATTATGATTCTCAATTTCATTATGGTGTGTTGTAATTTTATTATGAACTAATTTCTTTTAACTAGGGCAAAGATGTAACCTAGCTAAGAACATCAATTTCCAGAATTTGTGTTGTTCATGATTTATTGTTTATATTGAGTGTTCATTATTGTGCTTAATGCTTTTGAATATTTGGCCAATATTTGAATGATTTGTGAACTATATTGATCTGAGAAGTGATTTATGTGTTTTGATTATGTAATGAATACAATGAATTACATGCTAGATAGAGATATACTATCATGATTCATGTAGAATTAAGTTAATTATCATTATACTTAATGAACTTTCATGTATTTCAATTCACATAGAGATATAGTGAATTAGTATGTGCAAGTATTTTTGATATATTTTGAGAAAGAATATCAAATAAATTAGGATAATTTTCTGTCAATATTGGAAACAAATTGAAACAACACAATTAAAGAAATTGAGTTCAATTAGCTATGGTGAAGTCTACTGCCCTAGTGTTTTAATCAATTGAACTTCACAATTTCATTTATTTAGTTTAATTTAAATTTCCGCAATTTCTTGTTAATCAAAATTTAATAATCGAATTCTTCAAATAAATTTAGGATTACTTATTTTCGGTAATTAACAAATTAACCAATCCTCGTAGGAACGATACTTGACTTATCATTTTATTACTTGTTAACGATAACGTGCACTTGCGTTATTAAAATTACACAACAAGTTTTTGGCGCCGTTGCCGGGGATTGTTTTAAATTTTGTTAATATCGATTTGGATTAATTCTGATTTTAATTTGGAGTTTGTTTTTATTGTAAATTCAGGTGCTTCAGTTAGTGCATGAGACGTTCCGAAAGTTCTAATCTTGCTCCTTTGGATAGAGAGATAGAACGGACGTTTCGCAAGCAAAACAAAGAGCGAAAACAAGCATCAAGAACACAGCAAATTGACATCATGGCAGAAAACGTGGCTGATATGGTTGGGGCTGAAAATAATAGAGCATTAAGGGATTACGCTATTCCGACTATTAATGGCACTTCATCCAGCATTAGGCGGCCTACAATACAAGCTAACAACTTCGAGATTAAGCCTGCAATTATTCAAATGATTCAATCCTCCGTCCAATTCAGCGGTTTGCCGAATGATGATCCAAATGCACATATCGCAAATTTTCTGGAAATTTGTGACACTTTCAAGCATAATGGTGTTTCGGATGATGCTATAAGGCTGAGACTCTTTCCGTTCTCCCTTAGGGATAAAGCGAAAGGATGGCTAAATTCACTTCCTCCCGGAACCATTACAACTTGGAATGAATTAGCTCAGAAATTCTTAGCGAAATTTTTCCCTCCTGCAAAGACGGCGAAGATGCGGAATGATATCACATCCTTTTCTCAAATTGACATGGAATCTCTATATGAAGCATGGGAAAGGTATAAGGATATGCTAAGGAGGTGTCCACATCATGGGTTGCCAACATGGTTGCAAGTTCAAACTTTTTACAATGGATTAAGTTGCACAACTAGAACCATGATTGATGCTGCAGCAGGTGGTGCATTGATGAGCAAAACACATGACGAAGCATACGCATTGCTGGAAGAAATGGCGTCTAATAATTATCAATGGCCTTCAGATCGTTCAACACAAAGAAGATTTTCCGGAGTGCACGAAATTGATGCCATCACCGCCTTGACAGCCCAAGTTGCTACTTTGTCAAGACAACTTGGTACTTTGAATGTTAATGCTATCCAATCTCATGTTCAGGTGTGCGAATTATGTGGAGGAAATCATGCAAGCATTGATTGTCAAGTTGGCAGTCCATTCGCTTCTTCATCTTCCGAGCAAGTGAACTTTGTATCGAATTTCCAAAGGCAGCAACATAATCCTTATTCGAACTCTTACAATCCAGCTTGGAAACATCATCCGAACTTTTCATGGAGCAACAATCAGAATGTTATGAAACCACCTCCCGGATTTCAGCCGCAAGAGAAGAAAGTGAATTTAGAAGATGCACTTACCCAGCTCACCATGAACACCTCTAAATTCATGACCAAGACTGAGACAACATTGCAAAATCAGGCTGCATCCATACGAAATCTTGAAATACAAATGGGTCAAATGGCAAATTTATTAGCGGAAAGGCAGCAAGGTACCTTACCAAGCAATACGGAGACGAATCCAAAGGAGCAAGTGAAAGCAATTACACTTCGTAGTGGAAAACAACTCGGTGAGCTGAAAAACAAGTTAGAAGAAGCAACGGAAGAACAAGTGGAATTCTGTCCATCAAATGTAACATCCACAATTGACAAGGACAACGACAAGATCTCTGAAAATGCCAACAAAACATCCACGGGAGCAAGTTCTTCCATTCCGCAAGCTGAAAGAGCAAGTCTTAGCAAGAATTATGTGCCACCGATTCCATTCCCTCAACGTCTGCGAAAAAATAAATTGGATAAGCAATTTTCTAAATTCATTGATGTATTTAAGAAATTGCATATTAACATTCCTTTTGCAGATGCATTGGAGCAAATGCCAAGCTATGCCAAATTTATGAAGGAGATTTTATCCAACAAGAGAAAATTGGAGGAAAATGAAACAGTGATGTTAACGGAAGAGTGCAGCGCTATCTTGCAAAATAAATTGCCACCAAAGTTAAAGGATCCAGGGAGTTTTACAATACCTTGCACAATTGGAGAATGTTATTTTGAAAAAGCTTTATGTGATTTAGGTGCAAGTATTAATTTAATGCCTTTTTCTATTTTCAGAAAATTAGGGCTTGGCGAAGCAAAGGCGACAACCGTCTCCTTACAGTTAGCGGATCGATCAATTAAGCATCCAAGGGGTGTAATTGAAGATGTATTAGTCAAGGTGGATAAATTTATTTTTCCAGCCGATTTTATTGTCTTGGATATGGAAGCTGATCGAGAAATCCCACTTATCTTGGGACGGCCATTTTTAGCTACGGGGAGAACTTTGATTGATGTACAACAAGGGAAATTAATCTTACGAGTTCAAGATGAGCAAGTTGTCTTCAATGTGTTCAAAGCAATTAAGTATCCATCCGAAACTGATTGTTGCTTTCAAATTGATGCTCTAGACAAGATGGTGGCTGAGACATTCAAACATGGGCATCCAAATGAACCGCTTGAAGCTTGTATTGTGCATGCCGAATCTACCAAAGCTGAAAATGCAGAAATCGTAGAATATGCACATTATTTGGGAGCTGCCCCACCGTATTCTCTTCGAAGGCAGAATTTTGAAGAACTTGATAGAAATCATTCCCAACCGTTGTCATCCACTCCTAATCTCGAGCTCAAGCCACTGCCATCTCACCTTCGATATGCATACTTAGGTGAAAACTCAACGTTTCCAGTCATAATTTCAGCTTCTTTGAGTGAATTGGAAGAGGAAAAACTACTTCGAGTTTTAAGAGATCATAAGGCTGCATTGGGATGGTCCATTTCCGATATTAAAGGTATAAGCCCTTCAATTTGCATGCACAAAATCTTAATGGAAGAAAATTTTAGACCAGTAGTTGAGCATCAACGCCGCTTGAATCCTAACATGAAAGAGGTGGTAAGGGCTGAAATTCTGAAATTGTTAGATGCTGGGATGATTTACCCAATTTCCGACAGTCCATGGGTGAGTCCGGTGCAAGTGGTTCCAAAGAAAGGGGGAATGACCGTTGTCAAGAATGACAACAACGAACTTATTCCGACAAGAACAGTCACGGGATGGCGAGTATGTGTCGATTATCGGAAGTTAAATGATGCTACTCGCAAGGATCATTTTCCATTGCCTTTTATTGATCAAATGCTAGAGAGACTTGCTGGTCATTCGCATTATTGCTTTCTAGATGGCTATTCCGGGTACAACCAGGTTCCTATTGCTCCGGAAGATCAAGAGAAGACGACATTCACTTGCCCGTATGGTACTTTTGCATTTCGAAGAATGCCATTCGGTTTATGTAACGCTCCTGCAACTTTCCAACGTTGCATGACAGCCATTTTCTTTGACATGGTGGAGAGATTCATTGAAGTGTTCATGGATGACTTTTCAGTTTTTGGTTCATCTTTTGATAATTGTTTGAATAACTTGGCTTTAGTTTTGCAGCGATGTGAGCAAACCAACTTAGTGTTGAATTGGGAAAAATGTCATTTTATGGTTCAAGAAGGCATCGTTTTGGGTCATCGCATTTCAGTAAAAGGAATTGAAGTTGATCGAGCAAAAATTGAAGTCATTGAAAAGTTGCCACCGCCTACTTCTGTGAAGGCTGTTCGAAGCTTTTTGGGACACGCCGGATTTTATCGACGCTTCATAAAGGATTTCTCTAAAATTTCTAAACCTCTTTGCAATCTCTTGATTAAAGACATGCCTTTTGATTTTTCTAATGATTGTTTGCAGGCATTTAACACTTTGAAGAAGAGGCTTATTTCCGCACCTATTATTGTGGCTCCGGATTGGGATTTGCCATTTGAACTTATGTGCGATGCAAGCGATCATGCTTTGGGAGCTGTTTTGGGGCAGCGAAAAAGTAAAGCTTTGCATGTCATTTATTACGCAAGTAGAACCTTAACGGATGCCCAATTGAATTATGCTACCACAGAGAAGGAGTTTTTGGCTGTTGTGTTTGCGTTTGACAAGTTCCGCTCTTATTTAATTGGTTCGAAGGTGATAGTTTACACAGACCATTCAGCCATCAAATACTTACTTGCGAAAAAAGATGCAAAACCAAGGCTCATTAGATGGGTGCTTTTGCTGCAAGAATTCGACTTGGAGATTCGCGATAAGAAGGGATCCGAAAATTTAGTTGCTGATCATTTATCTCGATTGGAACAAAAAGAAATTGAAGATGATGTAGAAAGTTCGATTAATGAGGTATTCCCAGGATGAACAACTTTTTTCTCTTCAAGAATCGGATGCACCTTGGTATGCAGATTTTGTAAATTATTTGGCCAGCAACATTATTCCGACTGATTTGTCATACCAACAAAAGAAGAAATTCTTTGCGGATGTCAAGCATTATTATTGGGAGGACCCATTCTTGTATAAACAATGCCCAGATCAAATAATTAGACGTTGTATTCCGGAAGACGAGATGGTGAGCGTTTTGCAACATTGCCATTCTTCAGGAATATGGGGGGCATTTTGGAGCAACCAAAACAGCGGCAAAGGTACTACAATCTGGTTTCTTTTGGCATACATTGTTCAAGGATTCATACTCATTTGTTGCTGCTTGTGATCGATGTCAAAGAATTGGAAATATTTCTCGAAAAAGTGAAATGCCACTGAATAATATTCTTGAGGTTGAATTGTTTGATGTTTGGGGGATAGACTTCATGGGTCCATTTCCGTCATCTTTTTCGAACCAATACATATTGGTGGCTGTAGATTACGTTTCGAAATGGGTGGAAGCAGTGGCTGTACGCAACAATGATGCTAAGGCTGTTACAAATTTCCTACGCAAGTATATTTTTACCCGATTTGGCACTCCTCGAGCAATTATTAGTGATGGCGGTAAACATTTTTGTAATCGTCAATTCGAAGCTTTATTGGGAAAATATGGTGTCACTCATCGGATAGCAACAGCTTATCATCCTCAAACTAGTGGTCAAGTGGAGATATCAAATAGAGAATTAAAGAGGATACTTGAAAAAACGGTTAGCAATTCAAGAAAAGATTGGTCGAAAAGGTTAGATGATGCATTGTGGGCTTATCGCACAGCTTTCAAAACTCCAATCGGAATGTCTCCATACAGGCTAGTGTTTGGAAAAGCATGTCATCTTCCGGTTGAACTTGAGCACAAAGCGTATTGGGCAGTGAAAAGATTGAATTTTGACATGAAAGCTGTAGGAGAAAAACGGTTGCTTCAATTGAGTGAGATGGAAGAGTTTCGTAATGATGCCTATGAGAATGCACGAATTTATAAGGAGCGTACGAAGAAGTGGCATGACAAGCATATTATGAGGCGAGATTTTCTGGTTGGTCAGAAAGTTCTCCTTTATAATTCTCGTCTTCGACTCTTTCCGGGAAAGTTACGCTCACGCTGGTCTGGTCCTTTCACCGTTGTTCGGGTTTTTCCTTATGGTGCAGTTGAAGTCCATCATGATACAAAAGGAACATTCAAAGTTAATGGACAGAGGTTGAAGCATTATGTGGAGGGTGATTTTGAGCAATGCAAGAGCACAATCACATTAGCTAGTGTTTGAGTGTTTTCTTTGCTGAAGAATACGGTCTGGCTGAAGACGTTAAACTTAGCGCTACTTGGGAGGCAACCCAAAGTGCACGGAAGGGAAATGAGTTCTGCAATCAATTGAATTCAATTGCCAAATCAGGTGCCATCTTTTCCATTTATGCTTTCCTTGTGTTTTAAGTATTTCCTTACATTTTCACCTTTATTTGATCTATTCATTGCATGATTTTTAATTGCAAACATTGAGGGCAATGTTAGATTTAAGTTTGGGGGTGAGATTTTATGTTTTGCTTTGATTATAGTTAATTTCTTTAGCTTTGCATTTGTTTGAAAAAAAAAAAAAAAAAAAAACGAAAATGTTCCTATTTTCTGTTTTTGAGTTGTTTGAGTTGCTTCCTTATTCAGTTAAAGATTTAGAAATGATTTATGCATGGTCAATTCGAATTAATGAGATATTAAATTTGATCATAATATTATCCTTGTATTAACTAGGTTTCATATTTGTTCTCACAATTCATAAGCACTTAATGTCATGATTGATCAGAATCTTAAATTGTTAAATTCACATAGTTAGAGAATATTATGTAAGAAAGTGTAGACTCATGTAACCTTAATTGTGAGTTTTTGAAACCCTTATCCTTCAATTCTGAGTGTTACGTGATTATTCTACATCTTTTCTTGTCATATTTTCGTTCTAATGATCTCATTATAGTTTATTTTGGCCAATTGATTTGATTATTCATGCTTTGAATGTAATTTTGGTTTTATGATGCACAAGAAGTGATTCTAGGCCTTGTTTGTATCGTTTGAGCCTTTCTAGCTGACCTTTCGCATGTTTCCTTAGTTAACCACTTTGAACTTTAAAATAATCTCTATCTTTCTTAAAACCAATAACAACCAATCTCATTAACCAATTTTCCATTGTCTTTATCCTTATTCTTATCTTTTGAGCAACAAATGAATGGTATTGACATATGCTTCATCATAAATTTGGAGGTTGTTACTTGTTGTATGGGTGGTTGATTTAACAATGCATTATCTATTTGATGCACGGCCATAAAAAAATAAAAAAAATAAAAAGAATGTGTTCATTTGTGTAACCATACTTTTACTGAGTAACCGGGACTCGTGCCTGAGTAAGCATTGAGTTTTCGCGTCAAAAGGTGGAGTAAGGTTAAAAAAAAAAAAAATTGTTATTAAGGCCGAATGTGAAAGGAAAAAGAGAAAAGAGAAAAAGAAAAGAGGATAATGTGCTTTGAAAAGAAGAAGCAAAGAATATGAAGAAGTGGTGGTGGTGAAATGTGTTTGCAAGAAAATATGAGAATTTGATAATAGATGCATATGTTATCGAGCTCTTATAACTTTATTGTACCCGTTATCTATTCTTTCTTAATAATATCCTACTTGTTGGCTTCATTACAACCTTGAAAGAAAGTCCTACGTTGATCTTGTGTGTTATATGATTAGATTGCATTCATTGTTATGATAGTCAAGTTATTGGCATTCCTTTCATGAGATCACCATCATCACATCGAAAAATAGCGTGTTCTTTCTATTATATGTGAGCTTTGTTTTCCATTAAAAATCTAAGCATAATGCTTGTCTCACATACTTTTGAGTTTTAACCCAAATTTGGAGTGTTTTTTTTTAATAGTGATCATCTTTGTGAGATTTGGAGTTTAAACTTCTACACATGCTATACTCTAATTTTGTGAAGATGACATGAGAGATGATGATTGATTAATGGCTATCACACACTACACATGAGCATAACATATGAAGCATTGTTAATACTTGGATGATTGATTGATTAATTTTGTATCTTGTTGTATTCTTGTTGACCATGAAAAATGAAGTAAGGAAGCTAGTTTTTGTTGGTGAGTCTTTTATTTCTTTTGTTTGCTCGAGGACTAGCAAATATTAAGTTTGGGGGTATTTGATGTGCTTAATTTTTATACAAAATTTGTAATACTTTCACTCTTAATTTTATGCTAATTCATATTTATTTTACTTAATTATTTGTGTTTTCTTATTTAATTTGTTTATGTTATTACTTTGAGTTTGGTTCTTCATTTTTGTAGGAGAAAAGCCCAAAAAAGCCCAAGAAATGGAAAGAAAACAACAAGGCCCATTTGTACTGAACATAGTCCGTATTTTTGAGTGTATCTTTATACTCAAGAATCGTATTTGACTAATTCAAAATAATTTGAAAACTAGACATAATGATTAACAAGCCCACCTGTCATGGAAGGAAGCAAAAAGTCAAGTTTAGTGCCCTAAATTTCGGTTTGAATGGAGACAAGTGGGAGACAGCTTTTCCTTAACAAGGGGGATTGAATTTGGAGCGTTTTTGAAGACTAAATGGGCAATTGAAAGAGGGGAACGACCAGAAGAGAGAGAGAACAAAAGTTAAGGTCTTCTTTTCACCATTTCTGGAGATTTTAGAAGCTTGAAGAAAGAGGGGAAGGAAGAGAAAGTGAAGCTTGCTGGAATCGGAAGTTATTGATCTACATAGAGTTTTTCTTTCTCAACTCTTTACTTTTCTCTTTCTGAAATTTTCATTATGATTCTTAATTTGATTATGGTGTGTTGTAATTTCATTATGAACTAATTTCTCTTAACTAGGGCAAAGATGTAACCTAGCTAAGAACATCAATTTCCAGAATTTGTGTTGTTCATGATTTATTGTTTATATTGAGTGTTCATTATTGTGCTTAATGCTTTTGAATATTTGGCCAATATTTGAATTATTTGTGAACTATATTGATCTGAGAAGTGATTTATGTGTTTTGATTATGTAATGAACACAATGAATTACATGCTAGATAGAGATATACTATCATGATTCATGCTAGATAGAGATATACTATCATGATTCATGCAGAATTAAGTTAATTATCATTATACTTAATGAACTTTCATGTATTTCAATTCACATAGAGATATAGTGAATTAGTATGTGCAAGTATTTTTGGTATATCTTGAGAAAGAATATCAAATAAATTAGGATAATTTTCTGTCAATATTGGTAACAAATTGAAACAACACAATTAAAGAAATCGAATTCAATTAGCTTTGGTGAAGTCTACTGCCCTAGTGTTTTAATCAACTGAAATTCACAATTTCGTTTAGTTAGTTTAAATTAAATTTCCGCAATTTCTTGTTAATCAAAATTTATTAATCGAATTCTTCAATTAAATTTAGGATTACTTATCTTCGGTAATTAACAAATTAATCAATCCTCGTGAGAACGATACTTAACTTATCATTTTATTACTTGTTAACGATAACGTGCACTTGCGTTATTAAAATTACACAACAGGTGGCATCATCTCTTCTCCATTCTCTTCTTCACTAGCTGAATAGTATTCACCGTCTAGCAAGAATATGTTTCTTTGATTTGGGCAATCTTGCTTGTAATGTCCTACACCTTGACACTTAAAACATTTAATATTTCTGGTGTTAATAGTAGAGTCAAGTTTACCCTTGTCCTTGCTTGGGTTGGATGTTTTCGAAGCCTCTTTAGATTCGGTTTTAGGCTTGGATGATGAAGCCTTGTCATCTTTCCTCCAATTTGATTTGAATGAAGAAGTATAGGAGAAAGAACGATTTGTACCTCTCTTTTTCAGTTGCTTTTCAACCTTCAAAGGAGGTGAAACAAGTCTTCTAGCTCCATATATGGTTGCAATTCAACCACATTAGAAATTTCCTTGTTCAAACCATTGAGGAATCTTGCCATTGTAGCTCCATTATCTTCCTCTACATTTGCTCATGTCATAGCTACTTCCATCTCCTTGTAATAATCCTCAACACTCTTGGAACCTTGAGTGAGATTTTGAAGTCGATTGTACAATTCTCTATAAGTAGTAGCTTTGTACAAATCTCCTTCGTATAATGGATTTCAAATCTCTCCACTCTTCAATGGGCCTCTCCCTATTTCTTCTTCGCTTTTGCTTGGTATCATCCCACCAAGTAATAGCATAATCTTCAAAGACAGCCACAGCAAACCTCAACTTCTTGGATTCAGCGTAGTCGTTGCAATCAAACACTAATTCAGTCTTTTTTTCCCAATCCAAATATGCCTCGGGATCTATTCTTCCATGAAATGATGGAATTTCAGTTTGACCCCATTATTGCTGTTATTGTAGTTGTTTCTTGCCCTTGGTCTCACCTCCTCTTCCTCTCTATTGTCACGAACTGATTCACTATCATCAAAATCGTCATCTACTTGAACTCTTCGTGGAACTCACCTAGCTTGCATGGTTGGATTAGGAGCGTTAGGTGGCTGTCCCATTGTGATCGAAACCTCCAGTCTCTCCATTCTATCAAGCATCTCACCATATTTTCTATCTATTGCTTGCAACATCTCGGTTAAGACTTGGAATCGATCTATCTCACCTCGTGGATTTCTTGCTTGTCCACTCATCTTGTATTACGCTGCAAGATAAGGTTAGTAAAGCAAAAGAATAATTCCTCACTTTGCTCCCTCACTTGTTTCACTCAAGTAATGTTATCGCTCAAGTTCGCTCGTGTTTCACATTTATTTATTGCTTTTCTCTAGATGAGCTCACACTAAGCCTTTTTCCGCACTAATTCTCTTATTAAGATTAGTTGTAAAAATCAAAATTTTATACAAACTTATTAAATTACAATGAAAAGTAAAACAAAACCAAGGTAAAATTAAAATTAAGGAGACCTAAATGCCTAGAATAGAAAATGAAATTAGGAGAAACTCTAATATGGAAATAAAATATTCAGAAGCAAAATAACTACACTAAACGAATTTGGATAGGCAAAAATTAAAAGGGATAACTAGGAAATAAATTTCAGAACTGAAGAAGGAAAATACTGAGAAAAGGGAAAGAAAAAAAATCAGTATAGGAATAAGAAAGTCAAGCAAAAATTATGAAAAGATTAGGAAGCTAATCCTAGCTTGTTTTGGAATGTAGGCCTGATTTGGTCAAACTCCTTGAAGCAATCAAGTTTTCCTTTTTTTTTTCTTTTTTTCTTTTGCTAATCTCCTTAATTTTTGTTGGATTCAGCACCCCTTTTTTTTTTTTTTTGGGTCCTTTCCAATCTAGAAATTGGATTGAACTAGTATACCCAACATAGCCTTAATTTGCCAAGTTTCCTTCTTTTTCTTGGCCAAGTGCTTTGCTTTCTCTTCTTCTTCCTTTCTCTTTTTGTTTTTAATTCTTTTGACCTCCAAACATCTAGGATTTCCGAAGAAAAAAAAAAGGAATAGAAAAAAACAAAACGAAACAAATAGACAAGGACTTTGCAAATCAACTAAATTGGAGTTTTGATGCAACCCAAATTCAATTTGCTGCAAAATGAAAGAATGCACTCTTTTATATATATATATATATATATATTTGACACGAAACGAAAATAAAATATAATCAAAAGAAATAGACACGAGAATTAAAAGAAACGAAACAGAAAACTAGAGAAAACGATATAACCTGATTTAGAGCCAAAGCTCTGATACCAAACTGATACGAACCTCTAGCATATTAAACTTGAAACTCAATACTTTACGCATGGAAGCAACTCCTTGAAAAGCTAAATCAGATTTAACCAAGTTCGCGACTCAATTTCAACTTGTGAAATAGAACCTTGGAATAAAATACCTTCAAAGTAATAAGCTTTGATTGTTAGAATCTTGATTTAAGTAAGAATCAAAACAAGAGAAAACACTCTTAATTTTAGCTTTCATTCAAAACTGTAATCTGTCCCTATTTTGAGTACATGGCCAAATATATAAGGATACAAGAATAAGTAACTCTAATATGAGTGTTTGGCCACAAAACTAAACTTATTCTAACTTAAAATAAGATAAATCGAATTTGGGCTTAATGATTAACATAAAAAGCCCAAATACACAACAAGTTAAATAACATATGTTTATAAATAAAACTAAGATAGATGATGTGCTTAATTTTTATACAAAATTTGTCATACTTTCACTCTTAATTTCATGCTAATTCATATTTATTTTACTTAATTATTTGTGTTTTCTTATTTAATTTGTTTATGTTATTACTTTGAGTTTGATTCTTTATTTTTGTAGGAGAAAAGCCCAAAAAGCCCAAGAAATGGAAAGAAAACAATAAGGCCCGTTTGTACTGAACATAGTCCGTATTTTTGAGTGTATCTTTATACTCAAGATTCGTATTTGACTAATTCAAAATAATTTGAAAACTAGACATAAATTTCGGTTAGTGGCCTAAATTTCGGTTTGAATGGAGACAAGTGGGAGACAGCTTTTCCTTAACAAGGGGGAGTGAATTTGGAGCGTTTTTGAAGACTAAATGGGCAATTGAAAGGGGGAACGACCAGAAGGGAGAGAGAACGAAAGTTAAGGTTTTCTTTTACCATTTTTGGAGATTTTAGAAGCTTGAAGAAAGAGGGGAAAGAAAAAGGAAGTGAAGCTTGCTGAAATCGGAAGTCATTGGTCTACATAGAGTTTTTCTTTCTCAACTCTTTACTTTTCTCTTTCTGAAATTTTCATTATGATTCTCAATTTGATTATGGTGTGTTGTAATTTCATTATGAACTAATTTCTCTTAACTAGGGCAAAGATGTAACCTAGCTAAGAACATCAATTCCCAGAATTTGTGTTGTTCATGATTTATTGTTTATATTGAGTGTTCATTATTGTGCTTAATGCTTTTGAATATTTGACCAATATTTGAATGATTTGTAAACTATATTGATCTGAGAAGTGATTTATGTGTTTTGATTATGTAATGAACACAATGAATTACATGCTAGATAGAGATATACTATCACGATTCATGCAGAATTAAGTTAATTATCATTATACTTAATGAACTTTCATGTATTTCAATTCACATAGAGATAGAGTGAATTAGTATGTGCAAGTATTTTTGGTATATCTTGAGAAAGAATATCAAATAAATTAGGATAATTTTCTGTCAATATTGGTAACAAATTGAAACAACACAATTAAAGAAATCGAATTCAATTAGCTATGGTGAAGTCTACTGCCATAGTGTTTTAATCAATTGAAATTCACAATTTCGTTTAGTTAGTTTAAATTAAATTTCCGCAATTTCTTGTTAATCAAAATTTATTAATCGAATTCTTCAATTAAATTTAAGATTACTTATCTTCGGTAATTAACAAATTAATCAATCCTCGTGGGAACGATACTTGACTTATCATTTTATTAATTGTTAACGATAACGTGCACTTGCGTTATTAAAATTACACAACAATAGATAATGGGCTTAAATAGCAAAGTTAGCCCAAATGGCAAATGGAATTCGAATTTTGCATCTTGATGAAGATCCCATTCAAATTGTATGCTTCTTTAGCCTTGAAGCATTATTCGAATATGGCCTTGTACAGATTTGAGAATTCGAATCTCATAAAGCTTCAATTTTCAAGTTTTGCCTTCTTGTACTTGTGTCAAAGTTACCAAGTTTTGATTGTTGTCTTCAAGTCCAAGCTTGTTATTTGACTCTTCCGTGCACTCTTGAATTGTTGCAAGATCATCCCACAAGCCTTAAATCATCCCATTCAATGCATCCTTGAATTTCTTCATTCTTGCTCTTGTAATGGGACCACTAGGTAGTTGAATTGGATCTTAGCTCTTGTGTGCATCCTTATTTGCATCAAGTGTTTTACTAGTATAATAAATCACATATAAATGCTTTTCCACTATTTGCCCCAAAACAGCCCCTATACCATAATCAGATGCATCACACATAATCTCAAAAGGTAATAACCAATTGGGTGCCATGATAATAGGTGCTGATGTTAATTTTTCTTTCAAAGTATTAAAGGCAAGAAGACAATCATCATCAAAAACGAAAGGAACATCCTTAGACAACAAGTTACATAATGGACGACTTATTTTAGAGAAATCTTTAATAAATCGCCTATAAAATCCAGCATGTCCTAAGAAACTCCTAATTCCCTTGATTGAAGTAGGGGGTGATAATTTAGCAATCAAATCAATTTTTGCCTTATCAACTTCAATACCTTTACTAGAAACAACATGTCCTAATACAATGCCTTGTTGCACCATAAAATAACTTTTTTCCCAACTAAGTGTCAAATTACACTCAATACATCGTTCAAGTACCAAAGTTAAATTATGCAAACAATCATCAAATGAGGTTTCAAAAACTGAGAAATCATCCATAAATACCTCAATGAAGTTCTCCACCATATCTGAGAAAATTGACATCATGCATCTTTGGAATGTTGCAAGTGCATTGCACAAACCAAATGGCATTCTTCTGAAGGCAAATGTCCCAAACGGGCAAGTGAACGTTGTCTTCTGTTGATCTTCTGGTGCGATCGGTATTTGATAATAACCTGAAAGACCATCAAGAAAACAATAAAATTCATGTCCAGGTAATCTTTCCAACATCATATCAATAAAAGGAAGTGGAAAATGATCTTTCTTTGCAGCCGAATTCAACTTTCTATAATCAATGCACATTCTCCACCCTGTAGTTATCCTAGTAGGCACTAGCTCATTATTTTCATTCCTCACCACAGTAATGCCTGATTTTTTAGGAACAACATGAACCAGACTAACCTATCTATTGTCAGAAATAGGGTATATTACCCCTGCATCTAAGAATTTCAAATTTTCTTTCTTTACTACCTCTTGTAGATTAGGATTTAGTCTCCTTTGGGCTTCTCTCACTGGTTTGGCATCATCCTCTAAAATAATCTTATGCATGCACATAGCAGGACTAATACCTTTAATGTCATTTATGCTCCAACCTATTGCTTTCTTAAGTCGGGTAAGTTCCCTCACAATTCTATCTTCTTGGATTTGGGTTAAGGTAGATGCAATAATAACAGGGTATGTGTCCCCCTCTCCCAAAAATATATACTTAAGGTGTTGAGGCAATTCTTTAAGGTCAAACTTAGGTGGAGTGATTTTTTCCCTAGGTAAGGACTTTGGCAAATCTAAGGGTTTGCTAGGCTCTTCTTGTGGTGAAATTGGTATGGCTATGTCTAGCATTTTATGATACCCCTTAGTTTCTTCTTCAAGTATTCATACCCTTTCAACAACAAGTGCCACTTCAAGCTTATTCTCTATCTCTTCCTACAAAAAAGTGTCATGAACAAGTAAGTCAAAACTATCAATAAAAGAACACTCATCATTAGAAGAAATAGAAGGAATTGGTAAAGAATTGAACACTTTAAATTGTACAGTTTCCCCTAAAACTGTCATCGTTAACCTCCAATTATGGACATCAATAATTGTCTTGGTTGTTGCCATGAACGGTCTGCCAAGAAGAATTGTATGCTCTTTATCCTTAGATGAGGTTTCTTCCATCTCCAAAATCACAAAATCCACAGGTACAATAAACTTGTCTATTTGTACCAACAAATTTTCAACTATTCCCTTTGGATATTTAACTGACCTATCAGCAAGTTGAAGTGTCATAGTTGTTGGTTTAAGTTCTCTCAAACCTAGTTACAAATATATTGAATATGGCATGAGATTGATACTTGCTCCTAAGTCTAGCATAGCTTTAGCAATCTTCTTATCTCCCATTGTAATGCTAATGTTGAAGCTTCATGGATCTTTCAATTTAGGAGGCAAATTTTGTTAAAGCACTGTACTAGCTACTTCTGAAACCATGACTTTTTCATTGTTCTCATATCTCCTCTTTTTGGTGTTGAGTTCCTTGAAAATTTTTGCATACGATGGTATATTCCTAATAACATCCAAAAGAGGTAAGTTAATATTAACTTTAGAAAGCATGTAAAAAATCTCAGAAAATTGTTTATCCTGTTTATTATCCCGTAAACGATTAGGATAAGGAATTGGTGGTCTATAAGGCTCGGCTGCTTTATGAAGTGATGGAGTTGGAAGTGACTTTTTCTCTTTGATTTTTTCGGAAGGCTTAGAAGATTGAGGATCCTTAGCTTGTCCTTTATTGGAAACTTCTAACTCACTTTTTTCTTCTCCTGCATCAAATGGTAAGTCATTAGAACTTTTATCATCAAAACATTTGTTAATAATCTTACCACTTCGAAGGACAGTAATGGCTTTTGCTTGCTCAGGTTGACTAGGTAATTTTCCATTTTGATGTCCTTGCATATGTTCCGCAAGTTGCCCAACTTGTATTTCCACCCTTTTTATAAAAGATTCTAAGGAATCTAATCTTTGGTTATGTCTCTCATGGTTCTCTTTACTAACTTGAATGAAAGTGTTCAAACTCTCTTCCAAGGTTGGTCTTCTAGGTTGATCAGGTGGTATGGTTTGGTTTTAATGTTGAATTGATCGTGAGTTTTGAGCATATGTTGGATTGTTGTTAGTCTTCTAAGAGAAATTTGGATGATTTCTCCACCGAAGGTTATATGTGTTGACAAAAGGATCATGTCTTGGCCTAAGTTGGTAAGACTCCATCAAATTAACTTGTTCTTGTTCACCATCTACATAAGAATCATAAGACGAAGAACAAATGTTAGCATTATGCCCATAAACACCACAAACTCCACATACCTTGTGATTCGGTTGGATATTAGTTGTGAGAAGTTTGACTTGCTTAGTCAATTCAGCAAGTTGCATTGCCATTTCATTGTTAGAACTCAACTCATTTACCCCAACTCTTCTTCCTCTTGCACTCTTTTGTTGGGAATTAGCACCAAGCATTTCATACAATTCGTACGTCTCTTCAGCAGTCTTTTCTCCCATTGCTCCACTAGTGGCATTATCAATGGTATATTGACATTGTTGTGTCAGTCCATCATAAAAAAATTAATTTTGTAGCTGTAGTGAAAAGTGATGGTGAGGACATTGGATGAGAAGCATCTTGAATCAGTCCCATGCCTTGTGGAAGGGCTCTCCCTCCATTTGAGAAAAAGTGGCAATCTTAGTCCTCAACTCAGTGGTTTTTTGGTGGGAATAGAATTTTCCCATGAATTTGTTGTAGATTGCATCCCATGTAGTCAAAGATCCAGATGGAAGAGTCATCAACCAAGCTTTAGCTCTATCTTTTAGTGTGTAGGGAAAATATCTCATCCTTAGTTGATCCTCGGTCAACCCTTGCAAAGGAAAAGTTTGCAATGTTGCATAAAAGTCCCTAATGAAAATCAAAGGGTCTTCGTTAGGAATTCCATAAAAAGAAGGTAACATAGAAAAATGTATGTTCTTGATCTCATAGTTTTGTGTTGCAGCCAGTAATTATATGCAAGATGTAGAATTGTCAATGATTGGCCTTGCATATTCTTTTATAACCATTTGCCTTGCAACTATTCTTTGGGGTTTCATTCATGTTGTTTTAACAATTTCTTCTTCTCCCTCAAGTTGTAATTGATTTTCTTCTATTAATTTTCTCATGTTTCTCCTTATTCTTTGAATGTTATCGTTTTCTTGTACAAGTTCTCCCTTTAATGATCTTCTTCCGTGCATGCACTTAAAAAGAAATTGTGATACCAAGAAACGAAGAAAAACACTAAACAAAGAATTTTTTTTTTTAAAAAAAAAAAAAGCAAAGACCAAAATAAATGGCTCACTCAAAGCATGAATTAAACAAATTCAATAATAACAAATAATTTAAGGAAAACAAAATGCTAGAACAATAACAATAATAATAATAATACAAATGAAAAAGAGGTGGTAAAACATTCCCCTAAGAATAACAAATATAAAAGCAATTAACAAAACAAATAACTAAATTAGGTGGCAAAGCCTACCATGAACAAAATAAGCAATTAATAATATAAAGAAACAAGTAAGGTTATTAAATAGCAAATAAATAAATAAGCAAATGAATAAAAGAAGAAAAGAAAAAAATTAATAATATAGAAAATTTAGCAATAAGGAAAACAATTAAAGAATTTAAACGCCAATTCTTCGGCAATGGCGCCAAAAACTTGATGTGCAAATTTTAATATGCTTGCAAGTGCACAAATCATTAATAACTAATGATAAATTCACCTCAAGGTCGATCTCTCAAGGAATTGTAGTGGTTTAGATTCTTATTTATTTTCTTTATGTTACTAAATTTAATAAATAATAAAGTCCTAAACACTCATTCAATTTGTAGTTTGATGCGATGATAAACAAATAAATTGACTTACTAAAAAAATAAGAATAATGATAATAAATTAAATCCAATGAAATCAAATGGGAGTTGGTTAGCTATCTACTCATGCATTGAAATATTAAGTGAATTGAACAATCATTCCAATGTTTAGATTATTGATCTTTTTCATTGTGGCTAGAGAAATCCAATGATCATGGCAATTCTCACTTGCAATCAACTAAGTATATCCTTGATGTGAGGCTTTTACTTAATTAATTGAATTAATTACAAGAAAAAAATATTACCATTTAAATTAAACCAAATCAATGCATCCAATTTAAACACTTGTTCAAAAGAGCTTAATTAAGGTAAGATGATGTTTCTAACACCTTAATTCTCATTTGTTAATTTTAATTATAAACAATAGATTATCAGTCTATAATTCATAATCTAAGCTATGAAGAACAATGAACAAGTAATAATCTTAAACATTCATTAAACATAATTCACAAAATAACTAACACAATCATAGTAGCTAAACCAAACTTCCACTATGTATTTAGCCTTCCATTATCAAGTTCAAATCAATGAAATTAAGTATGAAAGTGAAAAACACATAGAAGAACAAACAAAGATTGAAATAAACTTATCTTTATCGAAGATTTCCCCTTGGATTTGAAATGATTGATCGTCTTCTTCAATCCTTTGGTGGAAATTGCTTAATGAAAAGTACAAAAACAACACAAACAGTAGTTGTGAATTTTTGAGTGACAACACTTGGATTACAATAAGTAAAGAAATAAAACAAGGAAAGAACTACCTAAGAGAAATGAAATCAAGAATAGCATGCCTTCCTCTTCAAAACCACCATTTATATAGGCAAGATAAAGGATGCTTTACATGTAAAGACACATGCATGTTGCAGTTTCATCATATCTCTGTCTGCCAAATTGTAGCTCACTTATGGTTATCTCCCACGCCAAATTAGAGAAAGTAGTTTTTATACAATGTTTGAATAATTGAATAAGCTTTCTCATGCTTTAAAAATCATGTCATTTCGATGTCAGTAACATGAGATATGATCAAAAGATTAAAGCATGCTCAAATTGCCATTTTGACAGCTATTGTCTGAATTATGTCCATCTTAGACAGCCCAGATGCACGATATGAAAAATATGGATCACATGAACATTTTAGCTGTCTTCCTCTTGGTTCCATCACTTCAAGAATCAACTTGATTAATGGTGGATTCAGAAGGTTATGGCCAAAAGACAAAAAGGTGTTTGTTGGTCCAGGTTGCATATGGATGAACAATACTCAATTACGTTCCTTCACACTTTCGGCGCCTAACCATTCTGAATTTGTGAATTGTATCTGCACATGAATTATGTATAATTGAGTTATCTTTCACTTGCCACAAGAATCATGCCATTTGAAGATGTCTATGTTGTGTAATTTTAATAACACAAGTGCACGTTATCGTTAACAAGTAATAAAATGATAAGTCAAGTATCGTTCCCACAAGTATTGGTTAATTTGTTAATTACCGAAGATAAGTAATCCTAAATTTAATTGAAGAATTCGATTAATAAATTTTGATTAACAAGAAATTGCGAAAATTGAATTTAAACTAATTAAACGAAATTGTGAATTTCAATTGACTAAAATACTAGGGCAGTAGACTTCACCATAGCTAATTGAACTCAATTTCTTTAATTGTGTTATTTCAATTTGTTACCAATATTGATAGAAACTTATCCTAATTTATTTGATATTCTTTCTCAAAATATATCAAAAATACTTGCACATACTAATTTACTATATCTCTATGTGAGTTGAAATACATGAAAGTTCATTAAGTATAATGATAATTAACTTAATTCTGCATGAATTATGATAGTATATCTCTATCTAGCATGTAATTCATTGTGTTCATTACATAATCAAAACACATAAATCACTTTTTAGATCAATATAGTTCACAAATCATTCAAATATTGGCAAAATATTCAAAAACATTAAGCACAATAATGAACACTCAATATAAACAATAAATCATGAACAATACAAATTCTGGAAATTGATGTTCTTAGCTAGGTTACATCTTTGCCCTAGTTAAGAGAAATTAGTTCATAATGAAATTACAACACACCATAATCAAATCGAGAATCATAATGAAAATTTCAGAAAGAGAAAAGTAAAGAGTTGAGGAAGGAAAACTCTATGTAGATCAATGACTTCCGATTTCAGCAAGCTTCACTTCCTTTTCCTTCCCCTATTTCTTCAAGCTTCTAAAATCTCCAAAATAGTAAAAAAAAAAAAACTTAACTTTCGTTCTTCTTCTAGTCGTTCACCCCTTTCAGCTGCCCATTTAGTCTTCAAAAACGCTCCAAATTCAATCCCCCTTGTTAAGGAAAAGCTGTCTCCCACTTGTCTCCATTCAAACCGAAATTTAGGCCACTAAACTTGACTTTTTGCTTCCTTCTATGACAGGTGGGTTTGTTAATCATTATGTCTAGTTTTTAAATTATTTTGAATTACTCAAATACGATTCTTGAGTATAAAGATACACTAAAAAATACGGACTATATTCAGTACAAACGGGCCTTATTGTTTTCTTTCCATTTCTTAGATTTTTTGGGCTTTTCTCCTACAAAAATAAAGAATCAAACTCAAAGTAATAACATAAACAAATTAATTAAGAAAACACAAATAATTAAGTAAAATAAATATGAATTAGCATGAAATTAAGAGTGAAGGTATGATAAATTTTGTATAAAAATTAAGCACATCAAATACCCCCAAACTTTATATTTGCTAGTCCTCGAACAAACAAAAGAAATAAAAGACTCACCAACAAAAACTAGCTTCCTTACTTCATTTTTCATGGTCAACAAGAATACAACATGATACAAAATTAATCAATCAATCATCCAAGTATTAACAATGCTTCATATGTTATGCTCATGTGTAGTGTGTGATAGCCATTAATCAATCATCATCTCTCATGTCATCTTCACAAAATTAGAGTATAACATGCGTAGAAGTTTAAACTCCAAATCTCACAAAAATGATCACTATTAAAGAAAAATACTCGAAATTTGGGTTAAAACTCAAAAGTATGTGAGACAAGCATTATGCTTAGATTTTTAATGGAAAACAAAGCTCACATATAATAGAAAGAACACGCTATTTTTTGATGTGATGATGGTGATCTCATGAAAGGAATGCCAATAACTTGACTATCATAACAATGAATGCAATCTAATCATATAACACACAAGATCAACGTAGAACTTTCTTTCAAGGTTGTAATGAAGCCAACAAGTAGGATATTATTAAGAAAGAATAGATAACGGGTACAACAAAGTTATAAGAGCTCGATAACATATGCATCTATTATCAAATTCTCATATTTTCTTGCAAACACATTTCACCACCACCACTTCTTCATATTCTTTGCTTCTTCTTTTCAAAGCACATTATCCTCTTTTCTTTTTTCTCTTTTCTCTTTTTCCTTTCACATTCGGCCTTAATAATAATTTTTTTTTTAACCTTACTCCACCTTTTGACGCGAAAACTCAATGCTTACTTAGGCACGAGTTCCGGTTACTCAGTAAAAGCATGGTTACACAAATGAACACAAATTTTTTTTTTTTTCATGGCCGTGCATCAAATAGATAATGCATTGTTAAATCAACCACCCATACAACAAATAACAACCTCCAAATTTATGATGAAGCATATGTCAATACCATTCATTTGTAGCTCAAAAGATAAGAATAAGGATAAAGACAATGGAAAATTGGCTATTGAGATTGGTTGTTACTGGTTTTAAGAAAGATAGAGATTATTTTAAAGCTCAAAGTGGTTAACTAAAGAAACATGCGAAAGGTTGGCTACAAAGGCTCAAATGATACAAACAAGGCCTAGAATCACTTCTTGTGCATCATAAAACCAAAATTACATCCAAAGCATGAATAATCAAATCAATTGGCCAAAATAAACTATAATGATATCATTAGAAGGAAAATATGACAAGAAAAGATGTAGAATAATCACGTAACACTAAGAATTGAAGGATAAGGGGTTCAAAAGCTCACAATTAAGGTTACATGAGTCTACACTTTCTTACATAATATTCTCTAACTATGTAAATTCATCAATTTAAGATTCTGATCAATCATGACATTAAGTGCTTTTGAATTGTGAGAACAAATAATGTAACCTAGTTAATACAAGGATAATATTATGATCAAACTTAATATCTCATTAATTCAAATTGACCATGCATAAATCATTTCTAAATCTTGTAACTGAATAAGGAAGCGACTCAAACAACTCAAAAACAGAAAATAGGAACGAATTTTCGTTTTTTTTTTTAAACAAATGCAAAGCTAAAGAAATTAACTATAATCACAGCAAAACATAAAATCTCACCCCCAAACTTAAATCTAACATTGCCCTCAATGTTTGCAGTTAAAAATCATGCAATGAATATATCAAATAAAGGTGAAAATGTAAGGAAATACTTAAAACACAAGGAAAGCAAAAATGGAAAAGATGGCACCTGATTTGGCAATTGAATTCAATTGTTGCAGAATTCATTTCCCTTCCGTGCACTTTGGGTTGCCTCCCAAGTAGCGCTAAGTTTAACGTCTTCAGCCGGACCATATTCTTCAGCAAAGAAAACACTCAAACACTAGCTAATGTGATTGTGCTCTTGCATTGCTCAAAATCACCCTCCACATAATGCTTCAACCTCTGTCCATTAACTTTGAATGTTCCTTTTGTATCATGATGGACTTCAACTGCACCATAAGGAAATACCCGAACAACTGGTGAAAGGACCAGACCAGCGTGAGCGTAACTTTTCCCGGAAAGAGTCGAAGACGAGAATTATAAAGGAGAACTTTCTGACCAACCAGAAAATCTCGCCTCATAATATGCTTGTCATGCTACTTCTTCGTACGCTCCTTATAAATTCGTGCATTCTCATAGGCATCATTACGAAACTCTTCCATCTCACTCAATTGAAGCAACCGTTTTTCTCCTACAGCTTTCATGTCAAAATTCAATCTTTTCACTGCCCAATACGCTTTGTGCTCAAGTTCAACTGGAAGATGACATGCTTTTCCAAACACTAGCCTGCATGGAGACATTCCGATTGGAGTTTTGAAAGCTGTGCGATAAGCCCACAATGCATTTTTCGACCAATCTTTTCTTGAATTGCTAATCGTTTTTTCAAGTATCCTCTTTAATTCTCTATTTGATATCTCCACTTGACCACTCGTTTGAGGATGATAAGCTGTCGCTATCCGATGAGTGACACCATATTTTCCCAATAAAGCTTCGAATTGACGATTACAAAAATGTTTACTGCCATCACTAATAATTGCTCGAGGAGTGCCAAATCGGGTAAAAATATACTTGCGTAGGAAATTTGTAACAGCCTTAGCATCATTGTTGCGTACAGCCACTGCTTCCACCCATTTCGAAACGTAATCTACAGCCACCAATATGTATTGGTTTGAAAAAGATGACGAAAATGGACCCATGAAATCTATCCCCCAAACATCAAACAATTCAACCTCAAGAATATTATTCAGTGGCATTTCACTTTTTCGAGAAATATTTCCAATTCTTTGACATCGATCACAAGCAGCAACAAATGAGTATGAATCCTTAAACAATGTACGCCAAAAGAAACCAGATTGTAGTACCTTTGCCGCTGTTTTTGTTGCTCCAAAATGCCCCCCATATTTCGAAGAATGGCAATGTTGCAAAACGCTCACCATCTCGTCTTCCGAAATACAACGCCTAATTATTTGATTTGGGCATTGTTTATACAAGAATGGGTCCTCCCAATAATAATGCTTGACATCCGCAAAGAATTTTTTCTTTTGTTGGTATGAAAAATCAGCCGGAATAATGTTGCTGGCCAAATAATTTACAAAATCTGCATACCAAGGTGCATCCGATTCTTGAAGAGAAAAAAGTTGTTCATCCGAGAATACCTCATTAATCGAACGTTCTGCATCATCTTCAATTTCTTTTTGTTCCAATCGAGATAAATGATCAGCAACTAAATTTTTGGTTCCCTTCTTATCTTGAATCTCCAACTCGAATTCTTGCAGCAAAAGCACCCCATCTAATAAGCCTTGGTTTTGCATCTTTTTTCGCAAGTAAGCTTTTGATGGCTGAATGGTCTGTGTAAACTACCACCTTCGAACCAATTAAATAAGAGCGGAACTTGTCAAACGCAAACACAACAGCCAAAAACTCCTTCTCCATGGTAGCATAATTTAATTGAGCATCCGTTAAGGTTCTACTGGCATAATAAATGACATGCAAAGCTTTACTTTTTCGCTGCCCCAAAACAGCTCCCAAAGCATGATCGCTTGCATCGCACATAAGTTCAAATGGCAAATCCCAATCCGGAGCCATAATAATAGGTGCGGAAATAAGCTTCTTCTTCAAAGTGTTAAATGCCAGCAAACAATCATTAGAAAAATCAAAAGGCATGTCTTTAATCAAGAGATTGCAAAGAGGTTTAGAAATTTTAGAGAAATCCTTTATGAAGCGTCGATAAAATCCGGCCTGTCCCAAAAAGCTTCGAACGGCCTTCACAGAAGTAGGCGGTGGCAACTTCTCAATGACTTCAATTTTTGCTCGATCAACTTCAATTCCTTTTACTGAAATGCGATGACTCAAAACGATGCCTTCTTGAACCATAAAATGACATTTTTCCCAATTCAACACTAAGTTGGTTTGCTCACATCGCTGCAAAACTAAAGTCAAGTTATTCAAACAATTATCAAAAGATGAACCAAAAACTGAAAAGTCATCCATGAACACTTCAATGAATCTCTCCACCATGTCAAAGAAAATAGCTGTCATGCAACGTTGGAAAGTTGTTTTCCACTGCGAAGTGTAATTGCTTTCACTTGCTCCTTTGGATTCGTCTCCGTATCGCTTGGTAAGGTACCTTGCTGCCTTTCCGCTAATAAATTTGCCATTTGACCCATTTGTATTTCAAGATTTCGTATGGATGCAGCCTGATTTTGCAATGTTGTCTCAGTCTTAGTCATGAATTTAGAGGTGTTCATGGTCAGCTGGGTAAGTGCATCTTCTAAATTCACTTTCTTCTCTTGCGACTGAAATCCGGGAGGTGGTTTCATCACATTCTGATTGTTGCTCCATGAAAAGTTCGGATGATGTTTCCAAGCTGGATTGTAAGTGTTCGAATAAGGATTATGTTGCTACCTTTGGAAATTCGATACAAAGTTCGCTTGCTCGGAAGATGAAGAAGCGAATGGACTGCCAACTTGACAATCAATGCTTGCATGATTTCCTCCACATAATTCACACACCTGAACATGAGATTGGATAGCATTAACATTCAAAGTACCAAGCTGTCTTAACAAAGTAGCAACTTGGGCTGTCAAGACAGTGATGGCATCAATTTCGTGCACTCCGGCAACTCTTCTTTGTGTTGAACGATCTGAGGGCCATTGATAATTATTAGACGCCATTTCTTCCAGCAACGCGTATGCTTCGTCATGTGTTTTGCTCATCAATGCACCACCTGCTGCAGCATCAATCATTGTTCTAGTTGTGCAACTTAATCCATTGTAAAAAATTTGAACTTGCAACCACGTTGGCAACCCATGATGTGGACACCTCCTTAGCATATCCTTATACCTTTCCCATGCTTCATATAGAGATTCCATGTCAATTTGAGAAAAGGAAGTGATATCATTCCGCATCTTCGCCGTCTTCACAGGAGGAAAAAATTTCGCTAAGAATTTCTGAGCCAATTCATTCCAAGTTATAATGGTTCCGGGAGGAAGTGAATTTAGCCATCCTTTCACCTTATCCCTAAGGGAGAACGGAAAGAGTCTCAACCTTATAGCATCATCCGAAACACCATTATCCTTGAAAGTGTCACAAATTTCCAGAAAATTTGCGATATGTGCATTCGGATCATCATTCAGCAAACCGCTGAATTGGACGGAGGATTGAATCATTTGAATAATTGCAGGCTTAATCTCGAAGTTGTTAGCTTGTATTGTAGGCCGCCTAATTCTGGATGAAGTGCCATTAATAGTCGGAATAGCGTAATCCCTTAATGCTCTATTATTTTCAGCCCCAACCATATCAGCCACGTTTTCTGCCATGATGTCAATTTGCTGCGTTCTTGATGCTTGTTTTCGCTCTTTGTTTTGCTTGCGAAACATCCGTTCTATCTCTCTATCCAAAGGAGCAAGATTAGAACTTTCGAAACGTCTCATGCACTAAATGAAGCACCTGAATTTAAAATAAAAACAAACTTCAAATTAAAATCAGAATTAATCCAAATTGATATTAACAAAAATTAAAACAATCCCAGGCAACGGTGCCAAAAACTTGTTGTGTATTTTTAATAACGCAAGTACACGTTATCGTTAACAAGTAATAAAATGATAAGTCAAGTATCGTTCCCAAGAGGATTGGTTAATTTGTTAATTACCGAAGATAAGTAATCCTAAATTTAATTGAAGAATTCGATTAATAAATTTTGATTAACAAGAAATTGCGGAAATTGAATTTAAACTAACTAAACGAAATTGTGAGTTTCAATTGACTAAAACACTAGGGCAGTAGACTTCACCATAGCTAATTGAACTCAGAAAGAGAAAAGTAAAGAATTGGGGAAGAAAAACTCTATGTAGATCAATGACTTCCAAATCCAGCAAGCTTCACTTCCTCTTCCTTCCCCTCTTTCTTCAAGCTTCTAAAATCTCCAAAAATGGTAAAAGAAAACCTTAACTTTCGTTCTCCCTCTCTTCTGGTCGTTCCCCCCTTTCAATTGCCCATTTAGTCTTCAAAAACGCTACAAATTCAATCCCCCTTGTTAAGGAAAAGCTGTCTCTCATTTGTCTCCATTCAAACCGAAATTTAGGCCACTAAACTTGACTTTTTGCTTCCTTCCATGACAGGTGGGTTTGTTAATCATTATGTCTAGTTTTCGAATTGTTTTGAATTAGGCAAATACGATTCTTGAATATAAAGATACACTCAAAAATACGGACTATATTCAGTACAAACGGGCATTATTGTTTTCTTTCCATTTCTTGGGCTTTTTGGACTTTTCTCCTACAAAAATAAAGAACCAAACTCAAAGTAATAACATAAACAAATTAAATAAGAAAACACAAATAATTAAGTAAAATAAATATGAATTAGCATGAAATTAAAAGTGAAAGTATGATAAATTTTGTATAAAAATTAAGCACATCAGTCTACACAAAGTTATGGCCATGAAAGTGATTCATGCTCAAGTGAGTTGTATGCAAGTGAATACTTTATATTTTTAATTGCAACTTGCACTCCTTTAACACCTATACACAAAAATACACCACATAAATACTTAGATACAAGTATGATACTCATGCCATCTTGTACAATTATACATATTTGCATGTATTTGATTTCTTGACCATGAAAATATGCAAATTAATAGTATGGCAATGAAATTTCACAATTTATGCACAAAAAAGGACATTAAATTCAAAAGTGATGTAATAATGTCTTATAAAATATATGTGAATGATGTATTTTAAAACACTTATCAGTGGGCTTAAAAGAATGCACAGTGAGAGAGAACACAAGAGTGAGGAAAAAAGAGTGAGTGAAGATGTAACAAAAGAGAATGAGTTTTCAAAGGGAAAGAGTGGCAAAAATAATGAGAAAAAAAAGAAAGTGAGTTCGAATAAAGAGGGGCAGAATTCGAATAAGGGAAAAGGAGTGGAGGAAAAAAAAACAAGTGTAAAAAGAAACAAGTGAGCTTTTATGCAAAAAGGAGTGAAATTAAGGAGGCTTAGTTTTCAAACAAATGTATACTTGTACTTATGTACAAGGAACTTTATTTCAACACTAATAACCTTAATGCTCTTTGCCTAGTGTTTTTGTTTCTCTTTTACAGGCTTATGGAGATGTTTTTCCGAAAGAGATACCCAATGGGTTGCCACCCATTAGGGGTATTGAGCATGAAATCGATTTTATTCTTGGAGCTTAAATTCCAAACAGACCAGCCTATAGGAGTAATCCCGATGAGACAAAGGAGCTTTAAAGGTAAGTTGAGGAGTTGTTAACCAAGGGGCATGTTAGAGAAAGTATGAGTCCATGTGTTGTTCTTGTTTTATTGGTACCTAAGAAAGACGGTTCTTGGCGTATGTGTGTCGATTGTCGTGCAATTAATAACATCATGGTAAAGTATGGTCATCCTATTCCTAGGTTAGATGATATGCCTGATGAATTGTATGGTTCTATTATCTTTAGCAAAATTGATTTGAAAAGTGGGTATCATCAAATTCGTATGAGAGAGGGTGATGAGTGGAAAATTACATTCAAAACAAAATATGGCTTATATAAATGGTTGGTTATGCCTTTTGGTTAACTAATGCACCTAGGACTTTCATTAAGCTTATGAACCATGTTTTGAAAGATTTAATTGGAAATTTGTTGTCGTATACTTTGATGATATCCTTGTGTATTCCAAAAATTCGGACGAACATTTAGAACATTTGAGGGCTGTACTTGATATTTTGAGAAAAGAAAAGTTATATGCTAACCTTAAAAAGTGTTCTTTTTGTTTAGATCGAATTGTGTTTTTAGGTTTCGTGGTAAGTGCTCAAGGTGTTGAGGTTGACGAAGAGAAAGTAAGTGCTAGAAAAAATTGGCCTACTCCTAAATCGGTAAGTGAGGTAAGAAGCTTTTATGGATTGGCTAGTTTTTATAGATGGTTTGTAAAATATTTCAGCACCATTGCGGCACCTCTCATAGAGGTAATTAAAAAGAGTTGTATTTTTAAGTGGGATAAAGAACAAGCAAATGCATTTAATTCATTGAAAGATAAGCTTTGTAAGGCACCTATTCTTGCTTTGCCTAACTTTGCTAATACTTTTGAAATTGAGTGTGATGCATCAGGATTAGGTATTGGGACTATTCTTATACAAGAAAAGAGGCCAATCGCCTACTTTAGTGAAAAACTCCATGGCACATCATTGAATTATCCTACTTATGTTAAAGATCTCTATGCTTTGGTTAGAGCTTTGGAAAATTGGCAGCATTACCTATGGCCCAAGGAATTTGTTATTCATACTGATCATCAATCTTTGAAGTTCATACGAGGGCAAGGTAAGTTGAACAGAAGACATGCCAAATGGGTCGAATTTATTGAGATTTTTCCTTATGTGATTAAATACAAATAAGGTAAGGACAATGTTATGGCCAATGCACTTTCAAGACGATATACTTTACTTAATGCTTTAAATGCGAGAATGCTTGGATTTGAACATATTAAATCTCTTTATGATGATGATTATGACTTTTTTAGTATTTTTAAAGCATGTGAGAAAGTTGCATATGGTAAGTTCTATAGAATGCATGGGTTTTTGTTTAAGGAGAATAAATTATGAATACCTATTTGTTCTATGAGAGGGTTACTACTTGTAAAAAAGCCTCATAGAAGTGGTTTAATGGGGCATTTTGACATGACAAAAACTTTAGATACTTTAAATGAGCACTTCTATTGGCCTCAAATGAGAAAAGATGTGCAAAGAGTTTGTGATAGATGTGTTGCGTATAAACGAGCTAAATCTAAAGTTTTGAATCAAGGTTTGTATACTCTTTTACCTGTTTCTAGTGAACCTTGGACTAACATTTCTATGAATTTTGTTTTGGGTTTACCTAGATCAAAAAGGAGAAAATATTCTATTTTTGTAGTGTTGATAGGTTTTCAAAGATGTCACATTTTATACCTTGCAATAAAACAGCTGATGCCACTAACATTGCAAATTTGTTCTTTAGGGAAGTAGTACGTTTGCATAGCATTCTAAAAACTATTGTTAGTGAAAGGGATGTAAAGTTTCTAAGTCATTTTTAGAAAGTTTTGTAGGGTAAATTGGGTACTAAATTGTTATTTTCTACTACTTGTCATCCACAAACTGATGGTCAAACAGAAGTTGTGAATAGGACTTTAGGAACTTTGTTGCATGCTATTGTCCAAAAGAATTTGAAGAATTGGGAAGAGTACATTCCATTTGTTAAATTTGCATATAATAGAGTTGCGCATTCTCCTACTGGCTTTTCACCTTTTGAAATTGTTTATGGCTTTAACCCACTAACCCCTTTGGATGTAGTTCCTTTACCTTGTGATGAAAGAACTAGCTTGGATGAGAAGAAGAAGGCAGATTTGGTGAAAAAACTACATGAAAATGTGCGCAAGAACACTGAGAAGAAGAATCAACGAATTGCAAGCCAAGTAAACAAAGGAAGAAGGCGAGTTGTATTCGAACCTGGTGATTGGGTTTGGGTACATATGCGTAAGGAAAGGTTTCGAACTCAAAGAAAATCAAAGTTTCATCCAAGAGGAGATGGTCCCTTTCAAGTCGTTGAGAAGATCAATGACAATGCCTACAAATTGGATCTTCCGGGTGAGTATACTGTGAGTGCAACTTTTAATGTGGTTGATCTTTCTCCTTTTGATGTAGATGATGAAGATTCGTGGACGAATCATCTTGAGGAGGGAGGGAATGATGCAAATAAAGATGCACACAAGAACAAAGATCCAATTCAGCTACCTAGTAGTCCCATTACAAGAGCAAGAATGAAGAAATTCAAGCATGCATTGAATGAGATGATTCAAGGCTTGTGGGATGATCTTGCAACAATTCAAGAGTATACGAAAGAGTCAAATATCAAGCTTGGACTTGAAGATAACAATCAAAACTTGGTAATGATGTTTCAAGGCTAAAGAAGCATGCAATTCGAATGGGATCTTTATCAAGATGCAAAATTCGGATTCCATTTACCATTTAAGCTAACTTTGCTACTTAAACCCATTATCTATCTTAGTTTTATTTATAAGCATATGTTATTTAATTTGTTGTGTATTTGGGCTGTTTATGTTAATCATTAAGCCCAAATTTAATTTATCTTAATTTAAGTTAGAATAAGTTTAGTTTTGTGGCCAAACACTCTTATTATGATTACTTCTTCTTGTATCCTTGTATATTTGGCCATGTACTCAAAATAGGCACAGATTAAGTTTTGAATGAAAGCTAAAATTAAGAGTGTTTTCTCTTATTTTGATTCTTACTTGAATTAAGATTCTTACAATCAAAGCTAATTACTTTGAGGGTATTTTATTCTAAGGTTCTATTTCGCAAGTTGAAATTGAGTTGCAGATTTAGCTTTCCAAAGAGTTGCTTCCATGCGTAAAGATATTGGGTCTCAAGTTTAATATGCTAGGGGTTCGTATCACCATAGCTAATTGAACTCAATTTCTTTAATTATGTTATTTCAATTTGTTACTAATATTAACAGAAAATTATTCTAATTTATTTGATATTCTTTCTCAAGATATACCAAAAATATTTGCACATACTAATTCACTATATCTCTATGTGAATTGAGATACATGAAAGTTCATTAAATATAATGATAATTAACTTAATTCTGCATGACTCTTGATTGTATATCTCTATCTAACATGTAATTCATTGTGTTCATTACATAATCAAAACACATAAATCATTTCTCATATCAATATAATTTACAAATCATTCAAATATTGGCCAAATATTCAAAAGTATTAAGCACAATAATGAACATTCAATATAAATAATAAATCATGAACAACAGAAATTCTGGAAATTGATGTTCTTAGCTAGGTTACATCTTTGCCCTAGTTAAGAGAAATTAGTTCATAATGAAATTACAACACACCATAATTAAAATGAAAATCATAATGCAAATTGAAGAAAGAGAAAAGTAAAGAGTTGAGGAGCAAAAACTCTATGTAGATGAATGACTTCAGACTCCAACAAGCTTCAATTTGTCTTCCTCTTCCTTCCCCTCTTTCTTCAAGCTTCTAAAATCTCCAAGATGGTAAGGAAAACCTTCACTTCTGTTCTCCTCCTCTTCTGGTCGTTCCCCCTTTTCAGTTGCCCATTTAGTCTATAAAAACACTTCAAATTCACTCCCTTTTGTTAAGGAAAAGATGTCTCCCACTTATCTCCATTCAAATCAAAATTTAGGCTTCTAAAACTTGACTTTTTGCTTCCTTCCATGACAGTTGGTTTGTTAATCATTATGTCTAGTTTTCAAATTATTTTGAATTAGTTAAATATGATTCTTGAGTACAAAGATATACTCAAAAATAGGGACTATGTTCAGTACAAACGGGCCTTGTTCTTTTCTTTCCATTTCTTTGGCTTTTTGGGCTTTTCTCCTACAAAAATAAAGAACCAAACTCAAAGTAATGACATAAACAAATTAAATAAGAAAACACAAATAATTAAGTAAAATAAGTATTAATTAGCATGAAATTAAGAGTGAAATTATGACAAATTTTGTGTAAAAATTAAGCACATCAGATAACGAGAGACTGCAAAATGAGAAAAGAACAAAAGTGTGAGCTAGAGGAAAAGAAAAAAAAGAAAGTCAGCAAGCAAAAACCAAGAGAGCAAGTGAGGCTGAGATAAAAATAGAAGGAAAGTGTGCAAAAAAGGGAGAAAAAAAAGGGAATGAGTGTATTTGTTGAAAAAAATGAGATTAAGAGTGTCATGATTATAATGCGGTAATTACTTGTACTTATGTAAAAGAATGTTTACTTTTCTACTAATACCCTTAACTCCTATTTGTGTAATGTTGTTGTTTCTTTATTGCAGGAGTTTGCATATAATGGGAAAATGTCCGATTTTATGAAGGATTTACCTGCTAAGTTTTGGGCTAACATTCAAAGGAAGAATGAGCAATATGTCAAGCATGCTAATAAAGATCGTTCGAAGCTTGTTTTTGACCCTAGAGATTAGGTTTGGGTGAACATGCATAAGAAGAGGTTTTTTACACACGAAAAATCAAAATTGCAGCTTAGTGAAGATAGACCTTTCAAAATCTTGGAGAGAATCAATGATAACTGATGTGCCTAATTTTTATACTAGTTTTACTATACTTTCACTCTTATATTTATGTTAGTTTGTGTTTAGTTTGTTTATTTATTTGAGTTTTTCTTATTTACTTTGTCACTTTGACTTTATTTGTAATATTTGTAGGATATATTGGAGAAAAGTCCATCAAAGTCCAACAAATGGAAAGGAACATACTTTGTTTTTTTAGAATAATTTTATACTCAAAAGTCGTATTTGACTAATTCAAAATATTCTGAAAAGAAGACATAAAGATTTACAATGCCATCTTTTATGAAAAAAGCTAATTTTGAAGTTTTAAAGTTAAAATGCCAGCTGGAATTGAGAAAATTGGCAAGACATGTTTTCTTTGACATGTGGGAGTAGTTGTTGACTTTTGTTTTTTACCAAAAAAACATAAAGAAAAGTTGGGCTGAAGATGGAAAACGACTAGAACCAGAAAAGAAGGAGTTTTTCACCATTAGATTGGAGTTTTGAAGCTTGAAGATAGAAGAGAAGACAAAGGGCAAACCAGAGCTTGTTGATAACCAGGATTCACGATCTGCATAAAGTTTTCTTTCTTAACTTTTTAATCTCTTCTTTTTGTAATGAATTTCAGATTCATGATGGTTTGTTTTAAATTCATTATGAGCTAATTTTTATTCTTAAGGCTACGATGTAGCCTCTCCATGACAATTCCGAATTTTATTCTTATATGATCATAATTTTATGATTTCTTTGAGTATACATCATTGAGTTTAATGCTTTCATTTATTTAGCTAATACTTGAATGATTTATTGTGCATGTTAATTTGAGAAATGATGCATGTAATGTAGCTTCGCATGATGTATGCCAGAAATTAAACGAAAGACAGAAATGTGCCAACATGATTTGTGCGGTTTTATGTGAAATATTTTAGAAAGTTTTAAGACTGTTTGTTAAGTTTCCAAAGCTTCACCAAAGATAATTAGTTATCTTTATATGTAAGAAGATGAATAAAATAGCTCTGCGCTACTAAAACCTATTGCCAAATGGATAATTTGGGTTTATGAAGATTTCTTTGTCCTATAGGGAATTAGTTTCTTTATTAAATTAGGATTTTTACTTTTTTAGGTTTACTTATTAGATTAATATTATTATTTTTTTAGTTTCCTTATTAGATTAAGATTGTTGTTAAAGTTTCCTCATTATATTAGGATTGTTATTTAGGTTTTCTTATAGGATTAGAGTTATAGTTTTCTTTTTCGGATTTCTATTCCTACTTAATTTTGGACACTTCTTTTATTTAAGATTATGATGTTTACATGCCTATATAAAGGCTACAAGTATGTATAACGAATTTCATCATATCATTAATAATATTGAGATATTTTTGTTGTGTAATTTTAATAACGCAAGTGCACGTTATCGTTAACAAGTAATAAAATGATAAGTCAAATATCGTTCCCACGAGGATTGGTTAATTTGTTAATTACCGAAAATAAGTAATCCTAAATTTAATTGAAGAATTCGATTAATAAATTTTGATTAACAAGAAATTGCGAAAATTTAAATTAAACTAAATAAATGAAATTGTGAATTTCAATTGATTAAAACACTAGGGCAGTAGACTTCACCATAGCTAATTGAACTCAATTTCTTTAATTGTGTTGTTTCAATTTGTTTCCAATATTGACAGAAAATTATCCTAATTTATTTGATATTCTTTCTCAAGATATATCAAAAATACTTGCATATACTAATTCACTATATCTCTATGTGAATTGAAATACATGAAAGTTCATTAAGTATGATGATAATTAACTTAATTCTACATGAATCATGATAGTATATCTCTATCTAGCATGTAGTTCATTGTATTCATTACATAATCAAAACACATAAATCACTTCTCAGATCAATATAGTTCATAAATCATTTAAATATTGGCCAAATATTCAAAAGCATTAAGCACAATAATGAACACTCAATATAAACAATAAATCATGAACAACACAAATTCTGGAAATTGATGTTCTTAGCTAGGTTACATCTTTGCCCTAGTTAAGAGAAATTAGTTCATAATAAAATTACAACACACCATAATCAAATTGAGAATCATAATGAAAATTTCAAAAAGAGAAAATTAAAGAGTTGAGGAAGAAAAACTCTATGTAGATCAATGACTTCCGATTCCAGCAAGCATTACTTCCTCTTCCTTCCCCTCTTTCTTCAAGCTTCTAAAATCTTCAAAATGGTAAAAGAAAACCTTTCTTTTCGTTCTCCCTCTCTTCTGGTCGTTTCCCCCTTTCAATTGCCCATTTAGTCTTCAAAAATGCTCCAAATTCAATCCCCCTTGTTAAGGAAAAGCTGTCTCCCACTTGTCTCCATTCAAACCGAAATTTAGGCCACTAAACTTGACTTTTTACTTCCTTCCATGACAGGTGGATTTGTTAATCATTATGTCTAGTTTTCAAATTATTTTGAATTAGTCAAATACGATTCTTAAGTATAAAGATATACTAAAAAATACGGACTATGTTCAGTACAAACGGGCCTTATTGTTTTCTTTCCATTTCTTGGGCTTTTTGGGCTTTTCTCCTACAAAAATAAAGAACCAAACTCAAAGTAATAACATAAACAAATTAAATAAGAAAACACAAATAATTAAGTAAAATAAATATGAATTAGCATGAAATTAAGAGTGAAAGTATGACAAATTTTGTATAAAAATTAAGCACATCAATTTTTAACAAGCTTGGCTTTGATTTCCTGTGTTCTTGGTAGAATACAATATCTTGACTTATTAAGGGAGTGATCAATCTTTGTAGTGTCTTCAAGATTGGAATTTTAAGGACTTAGTTTCCTTAGGTTCTAATCTGATAATCTACAACTTGTTTTTTAGTTTCTTGGGTGCATGAAGTTTTAATTAGTGATAAAATTTCTTAGTTAAATGTATTATTTGTTATATTGTGTGTTTGATAGATCACTCTTCGACTCTCATAAGTTAGAACATGACACAAAGTGCTTAGATAAAATTGGGTTGTCACGGATATAATACTTGGTAATTATTTTAAAATTCAATCTTTGTGGGATGATACATGTATTTATTATTTGATACAACTCGTACTCTTGTGGTTAGTGTTGTCGTGATCATACACTCACCCATAAGAAATCACATCCCCTCCATGATGTGTCAAAAAAACACAAAACAAATGTTTTGCTGTGGGTTTTTGTAAAATTCTAAATTGATTAAGATATGTTACGAATTTGACCCTATCAAGTGAAGTGTAGAAGGGTAGCAATTACCTATTTGATAAGAAGAAATCACCACAAATAAATAAAAGTTAGGTTGATTCGCCACACTCAGATAGAAGAAGGTGAGTGACAAGAATCTATTTAATTAAAATGAAATTGCATTCTGTAATTTTTTTCCAGAGAATAACATATTGTTCTGACCTTTAAATAGCATTCCAACAATATGCGGCTACTAAAAAAATAAATAACATATAGAGAAAAATAAATTCTAACCTAGAAAACATTACAATGGGCTGGGTTGTGCACCCTTATTAAATAAAAATCCAAAAATAACTTAACCTAGTAAATAAATGACTTGGGCTGGGCTGATTAAGAACATAACAATAATAGAAGATAAAAAAAACGAAATGAAATAAAAATGCCTAATCTTCTAAGCAAGTGAGCAAGGTTAACACTTTGGTCTTTAATGCTTTGGCCTCTAGATTTTCCGAATGGGTTGTATTCACTCTGAGAAGTAAATCAAGTGTCGTCCGGAGTTTCTTAGCCATGAAACGAGTGATCGGTCCAACACTAGTAACCACACAACCTTGGGCAGCCTCTACATCTCCACAGATAACATCATCTTTCCACGGTTGAATAGAATTTGTCCTAAAATCCAACTCCTCGCCAAATACGGTGTTAGATCCCTGATATTGAATGTGGCTGATACATTATATTTCCCTGGCAAATCGATCTTGTAGGCATTGTCATTCACCTTCTCTAACACTTTGAAAGGCCCATCTGCCCGTGGCATAAGTTTGGACTTCTTTTGGTTTGGAAATCTCTCTTTACGAAGATGAATCTACACAAGATCGCCTGGAACAAACTGAATTGGCTTTCTTCCTTTATTTGTCGCTTTTGCATAAGCTGCACTTCTCTTCTCTATATGCCGCTTTACACCTTCATGTAATTGTTTAATCAATTCAGCTTTTTTCTTTTCGTCCATACATACTCGCTCATTGGTCGAAATTGGTGCTAAATCAAGTGGCGTAATTGGATTAAATCCATAAACCACCTCAAATGGTGAATGCTTAGTTGCACTGTGCATGCTTTTATTATATGTAAATTCAACAAAAGCTAAACATTTATCCCAATTCTTCAAATTCTTGTTAACAATAGTTTTAAGTAAAGAAGAGAGTGTACAATTTACCACTTCAGTTTCGCTATCTGTTTACGGATGGCAAGCTGTACTAAAAGGCAATCTCGTGCCAAGCATTTTTCATAAGGTTTTCTAGAAGTAACTCAAAAATTTAGCATCCCGATAGGACACTATACTCTTTGATATTCCATGCAATCGCAAAATTTCTCGAAAGAATAAATCTGCCACATTAGAAGCATCGTCGGTTTTGCGACAAGGAACAAAGTGAGACACCTTTGAGAACCTATCGACAACAACCATAACCGAATCTTTCCCTCTCTGTGTCCTTGGCAACCCAAGTACAAAATCCATACTCATGTCAACCCAAGGCTGATCTAGTACAAGTAATGGCATATACAATCCATGAGCAAACTACAAGTAGAATACAATATCTTAACTTATCAAGGGAGTGATTAACCATTGTGGCATTTTCAAGATTAGAATTTTAAGGACTTAGTTTCCTTAGGTTCTAATCTGATCATCTACAACTTATTTTCTAGTTTATTAGGTGCACATAACAATTCTTTTTCTTATAAGGGAACCTAAATAACAATCCTAATCTAATAAGCAAACTTTAATAGTAATCCTAATATGATAAAAGAACCTAAATAACAATCCTAATTTAATAAGAAAACTTTAATAACAATCCTAATCTAATAAGAAAACCTAAAAAATAACAATCATAAACAAAGAAATAAACTTATTCCATATAGAATAAGGAATCTTCAAAAGCTTAAATTCTCCATGCGACATAAGGATTTAAAAGTGTATGGCGATTTTTTTTTCTTTTTCTTATAGTTCACTTGAATTTTTGTCATATATTCAGTCAATCTCTTATAGTCCATCTCTTGTATGTATGATTGCGCATCTTTGTTCACATTAAGGCATTTAAACATTTAAAGAAGAAACTAAGTTCTGCCCCAATAATTTATGCACCAAATTGGACACTTCCATTTGAACTAATGTGTGATGCAAGTGATTACGCAATAGGGGCTGTTATCTACTATGCGAGTCGAACATTGACGGATGCTCAATTAAATTATGCCACGACGGAAAAAGAATTGTTTACACTAACCATTTTTCTCTTAAATACTTGTTGGCCAAAAAGTAAGCAAAACCAAGGTTACTTAGATGGATTTTACTTCTGCAAGAATTTGATTTGGAGATCAAAGACAAAAAGGGAATCAAAAATCAAGTAGCCGATCATCTCTCGAGACTTGAGCAGATAACCGAATGAGCATGATAAGAACCCACTAGACGACTTGCCATAAGAACTCTTGAACCAGTTGTTATGCGCACCTAAGAAACTAGAAAATAAGTTGTAGATAATCAAATTAGAACTTAAGGAAACTAAGTCCTTAAAATTCCAATCTTGAAGAAGCCACACAGGTTGATCATTCTTTTGATAAGTCAAGATATTGTATTCTACCAAGAACACAAGAAAGTAAAGCAAAATAAATCTTGCTGAAATATCTCTATATTATTAATGATATGATAAAATTTGTTTTACAACTTGTAGCCTTTATATAGGCATGTAAACATCATAATCCTAAATAATAAGGGTGTCCAAAATTAAGCAAGACTAGAAATCTTAACTTAAGTTGGAAAATAAGACTATAATCCTAATCCTATAAAGGAACCTAAAAAATAATCCTAATCTAATAAGAAAACTTTAATAACAATCCTAATCTAATAAGTAAACATAAAAAAAATAATAATTCTAAAAAACCAAGGAATTTATTCCATATAAAATAAGGTGATGTGATATGTGGAGATGTAGAGGCTGCCCAAGGTTGTGCGGTTCCTAGTGTTGGGCCGATCACTCATTTCATGGCTAAGAAACTTCAGACGACACTTGAATTACTTCTCAGAGTGAACGCAGCCCATTTGAAAAATCTGGAGGTCGAAGCATTAAAGCCCAATGTGTTAACCTTGCTCACTTGCTTAGAAGATTAGATATTCTTATTTAATTTTTATTTTTTATCTTCTATTATTATGTTCTTAATCAGCCTAGCCTATATCATTTATTTACTAGATTAAGTTATTTTTTTATTTTTATTTGGGTGCATAGCCCAGTCCACTGTGATATTTTCTAGGTTAGAATTTTTTTTTTTTTTGCAGCCGCATGTTATTAGATTGCTATTTAAATGTCAGAACAATATGTTGGAGGGGGTGAGTATTTTGTGGAAAAAAATTGCAGAATGCAATTTCACTTTAATTAAATATATTCTTATCACTCACCTTCTTCTATCTGAGTGTGGCAAATCAACCTAGCTTTTATTTATTTGTGGCGATTTCTTCTTATCAAATATGTAATTATTGGCCTTCTACACTTCACTTGTTGAGATCAAATTCGTAACATATCTTAATCAATTCAAAATTCTACAAAAAATACAACAAAAAGTTTGTTTTGTGTTTTTTGGCACATCATAAGGAATCTTCAAAAACTTAAATTATCTATGCGACACGAGGATTTAATAACGTAGGATTATTTTATTCTTCTTCTTACCCATAAATATAAATGATTATCTTTGGTGAAGTTTTGGAAACTTCAAGAACAATCTTAGAACTTTTTAGAATAGCCTCTTTGTCATACACTTCCATAATTAAGCCTTGTAAAACCTCTTTCATCCTCTTTATCCTTTCCCTAGTTATTGGACCGTCGATTCCTCGCAAAGGATCTTGAAACAAATTGGGAGTATTAGTTTGAACCATTTGGACTACACCTTGATCTCTATTATTCCCTTTCTCTTCGAAAGGATTCGTCCTTGAATCACCTACATCAAACAAAGATAAATCAGCAACATTAAAAGTCGCACTAACATTACCATAGTTGTTTGGAAAATCTTGCTTGTAAGTGTTATCATTGATTCTCTTCAAGATTTTGAAAGGTCTATCTTCGCTAGGCTGCAATTTTGATTTTTCGTGTGTAAGAAACCTCTTCTTATGCATGTTCACCCAAACCCAATCTCCAGGGTCAAAACTTAGTTGAATATTGCATGTTCAAACTACGTTATTAGCTTGCTTGGAATACTGTTCATTCTTTCTTTCAATATTAGCCCAAAACTTAACGGGTAAATCCTTCACAAAATCGGAACTCTAAGAGCAATCATTAGCGACGGGGGAAAACATTTTTGTAACCGACAATTTGAAGCACTCTTGAGCAAATATAATGTTACACACAAGGTTGCAACTCCCTATCATCCTCAAACCAGCGGACAAGTGGAAATTTTCAACCGAGAGCTGAAGCAAATATTAGAAAAAACGGTAAGCATTTTAAAGAAAGATTGGTCTTAAAAATTAGACGATGCATTATGGGCTTACCGGACAGCATTCAAATCTCCAATTGGTATGTCCCCTTATTGTCTAGTCTTTGGGAAAGCATGTCACTTACCGGTGGAGCTAGAACACAAAGCTTATTGGGCAATCAAGGCTCTTAATTTTGATATAAAGGCAACAGGTGAGAAGGGATTGTTACAACTCAATGAGATGGATGAATTTCGACATGAAGCTTATGAGAATGTTCGCATATACAAGGAGAGAACTAAGAGATTGCATGACAGACACATTCTAAAGAGAGATTTTGAAATTGGCCAAAATGTTCTACTTTCCAATTCCAAACTACGCCTTTTCCCTGGAAAATTAAGATCCCAATGGTCCGGACCATTTACAGTAACTAAAGTTTTCTCATATTGATAAGAACCCACTAGACGACCTGCCTTAGGAACTCTTGATTTACTTGTTATACACACCCAAGAAACTAAAAAATAAGTTGTAGAAGATTAGATTAGAACCTGTTGTGCAATTTTAGTTACCTTTAAATAAATATCCTAGAATCTAAATTAAAACTCGCAAGTATACGAATTGCATTTAGTACGATAAATATTCCGCGAGATCGATCCCACAAGAAATAGGTTAATCAATGTTTCTCAACTAGTAAATCTTAGATTGAATGATTTATGAGTGATTTGAATAATAAAAGAAAATTAAAATAAACCAATAACTAACGAATTGAAAAGGCAAAATTAATTAAAGGGATAAATTGAGGAAGTTGAGGTGTTAGGGTTCAAGAATCCACCATTAATTATTATTTTTCAGGGTCTAAGTGTAATCTAAAAAATATAATAACTTAAGACGGTAATGGTCTTCTTTCGTGTAATGAAGGATTACACGCATTAATTTTTCATTGATTACAAGTTAACCTTGGTGTGAAATTTAACTCATCTATCCTAAAACATGCAACAATGCTTGGTGTGGGTTATTGTGAACATCCCAAGAATGCATTAAATGTTGTGAAAACAAGAAAACTTTGCATAAACAATCAAATTGGTGTGGTTATCATAACACAATTCATTTATATGTGAAGCATCGAGGTAAGGGATTGGTGTGGTCCTCAAACCTTCTATCAATGTATTACTTATTTGAATCATAAAGATTGCAATTCAAACCCTTGGATTAGTGTGGGCCTTAGTTTGCATTAATATATTACACATTCAAAATCAAGATAAATCATTTAAATAACATAATATAAATGAACATCACCTTTATTAAATTATAAAAATTCAAATTAACATATACTCATAGAAAAATAACAATTAAGGCATCATCTATCACCCTAACTAAGAGTTTTAACTATTTAATTACATGATTAAAAAAACACTAATTAACAAGAAAGAAACATAAGATAGAGAAGATAGAACCAAATTCTTGTCTTCAATCCTTCAATCTTCTTGTAACCTTCTCTTGATGTAGTCCAAGTTCTCTTTTTAAAAAATATAATGCTACCTTTAAAGCTTAAACTAAGGGGTATTTATAGTCTCTCCTAACTAACTCAAATGATGTAAGGAATGACATAAATTACTTACATAATGTAAGCCATGACATAATATACATACATGATGTAAACAATGACATCATGTACATATATTATGTAAGCAATGACATAATATACATACATGATGTAAGCAATGACATCATGTGCATACATGATGTAAGCCATGACACAATATACATACATAATGTTGACATAATGTATTTTCCTTAAGGCAATTTCTTACCTCAGAATTGATGTCCAAATCTCTACATTAATATGGTCATTTTTGGGAAAGTCTTCAACATAAATGTTATAGGAATTTCTCTTAGCCTTTTAGAGACACTAAGATCATGCTTTTTGGAGTTCTCCATCAAAAAGTTATGCTTGAAATACTAAAGGTTGTTTTAATAAATAGAGAAAGAAAGATTTTTCCTTAATTTCCATAATCCCTTCCATTCCTTGATGGTGTAGGCGTGTCATAGCTACTGTCTCGGGAGAGTGGTTTTCCTTTGTTATTTTGTACTCAGCATTAATGAAGTGCGTGCTTGTATTGCGTTGTCTTGCCTTTTCACCGAAATGCTACATTTTTCCTCGATTTAGCTTAATTCTTATGTTTGCTTCAAAATACCTAAAAAATAATAAATGCAACTAAAACATCATAAAATACAATAACTAACTCATAGAATCAATGAATATATGATATGAATATATGTAAGTTAATGAACATATCAGAACTTAAGAAAACTAAATCCTTAAAATTTCAATCTTGAAGACGCTACAAAGATTGATCACTCCCTTAATAAGTCAAGATATTGTATTATATCAAGAACACAAGAAAGCAAAGCTAAGTTTGCTAAAAATATCTTAATATTATTAATGATATGATGAAAATTTGTTTTACATACTTGTATCCTTTAAATAAAAGAAGTGTCCAAATTTGTGTAGGAATAAAAATCCTAACTTAAGTCGGAAAAGAAAACTATAATCCTAATCCTGTAAGGAAACCTAAATAACAATCCTAATCTAATAAAGAAACTGTAATAACAATCCTAATCTAATAAGGAAACATAAAAAATAACAATCCTAATCTAATAAGGAAACCTAAAAAATAACAATCCTAAACAAATAAAGAAACTTATTCCATATAGAATAAGGAAATCTTCAAAAGCCTAAATTATTTATGCGACATAAGGATTTAGAAGTGCAGAGCTATTTTATTCTTCTTCTTACAACCCATTTGAATTCTTGTCATGTATTCAGCCCATCTCTTGTAATTTTTACCCACTAAAAAAGATTGTTGGATCATGTGAATGCTGTCCTTGTGTCCCTTTAAGCTCTTGTGGGAGTTTCCTCTCTTGTATGCATGATTGCGTAACTTTGTTCACATCACATATGGTGCCATTGAGGTTTCTAATGGCTCGAATGCCATATTTAAAGTCAATGGTCAGCGCTTAAAGCCTTACTTCGAAGGAGATTTCAATAAACAAAAAGTTTCCATTGATTTACTTGATTGGTGATTCAAAGAAGATAAATTCAAACTAAATGATTCAGGGAAGTTTACTTATTTATTTATTTTCTGCTTACATTTTGTTTTTCTTTCTTTTTGTGTGTTTTCATTATTCACATTGGGGACAATATGTCCTTTAAGTTTGGGGGTAGGGTATTAATTTTTTGAGTATTTTTTTAAAAAAAATTATAAAAAAAATCAATTTTCGTTGCTTTTGTTTTTATTGATGATCACAAGCCTATGACATTATCTGGTTGAGATTGAGTTTGATTTGTCGATTATGCTAAATTTGTCTTGTTCTGTGCTTAATTTTCTTGAATTCCTTTGATTTTCTTTGAAACTTTCTGCACAATACCATGATCAATAAGTTGCTTTATTAACTTAGAGTATATTTATGTGCACAAGACAACTTCTAAGATCTCACTGAGCTTTAGAACCTATTTGATGATCTCTTGAGGAGAAATCCTAGGCAGCCCACCATTAAAGAAATGATTTAGGCTATCTTTGGAATGTTTGAGCTTTTTTAGCCCATCCAAATCATGTATCTCTAGTCACCCCTTTGAGCCTTAAACATGTTGGCCATTTTCTTTCATTAACCACACATGTTAACCCATAAACATACGTCCTACCCCTTTTTCAAGAAAATTTGCCATTTGTTTGTAGTCGGATAAGAGAGGAAGTTTGTTAAAGAATTAGAAGAGCAAGAGCAGGATTTATTATTTTGGTATTTGTTGAAAAAAAAAAAGAAAATAAAACCCAGAATTACAAAGTAGACAAGTTTGGGGGTTACAAAAAAAAAAAAGAAAAAAAAACCTTGTTAGAAGGTTGAATGAAGCAAGAAATAACAAGACTATGCCTTTATTCAAAAAAAAAGAAAAGAAAAGAAAAGAAAAAAAAGAGTGGATGAATAAATTGCACATGAGTTGCTTTAGAAAGTAATTGTAAAGTGCTTTTTCTCTCTTCAATTGTGAAACTTATGTTGAATTTTCTTGCTTTGAATTTCATACCATTTCTTTTCTTAGCCATTACCCTAAGCCAAACATTACATGCTTTTATTAATACCACTTGATCTTTAGTGGTGTGTTTGTACTACATTAGTGGAGAGTTGGTCAGAAAAATAGGCATATGAAGTTCGAGAATTACATTCTCATAGAGATCATTCATAATTTACTCAAGTTCACATAAATTGATTCGAATTGATAGAGTAGCAAGTTGAGATTGGTTATTCACACACATACTCAAAGGCTTCATTGTAAATGAAAGCATGCTCTTGAATTAATGTTAGAACTTGTTCATTGTTTAGAATTTTCTTTGAATCATTTTCTTTATGCAATTCATGAGGCAACCATTGTGATAAATCAATCTTTTCAATTTGTTTCAATTTTTTTTTCTCTTTTTGCTTGAGGACTAGCAAATATGAAGTTTGGGGGTATTCGATGTGCCTAATTTTTATACAAGTTTTATCATACTTTTACTCGTATATTTATGTTAGTTTGTGTTTATTTTATTTATTTATTTGAGTTTTTCTTATTTACTTTGTCACTTTGAGTTTATTTGTAATGTTTGTAGAAAGTATTGGAGAAAAGTCCATCAAAGCCCAACAAATGGAAAGGAAACAAAAAGACTCGTATTTGTTGAACATACTTTGTATTTTTTAATGTAATATTATATTCAAAAGTCGTATTTGACTAATTCAAAATATTCTGAAAAGAAGAAATGAAGATTTACAATGCTACTACTTATGAAAAAAAGCTAATTTTGAAGTTTTAAAGTCAAAACACCAACTGGAATTGAGAAAATTGGCAAGTTATGTTTTCCTTGACAGGTGGGAGTAGTTGTTGACTTCTTTTCTTACCAAAAACATAAAGAAAGCTAGGCTAAAGCGGGGAGACGACCAGAACTAGAAAGGAATGAGTTTTTCCCCGTTGGATTGGAGTTTTGAAGCTTGAAGATAGAAGAGAAGACCAAGAGAAAATCAGAGCTTGTTGACAACCAGGATTCTCAATTTGCATAGAGTTTTCTTTCTTAACTCTTCAATTTCTTTTCTTGATAATGAATTTCATATTTAGGATGGTTTGTTTTAAATTCATTATGAATTAATTTTATTATTAAGGCTATGATATAGCCTCTCCATGACAATTCCGAATTTTATTCTTATATGATCATAATTTTATCATTTCTTTGAGTATAAATCATTGAATTTAATGCTTTCATTTATTTAGCTAATACTTGAATGATTTGTTCTGCATGTTAATTTGAGAAATGATGTATGAAATTTAGCTTTGCATGATGTATGCCACAAATTGAACGAAGGACAGAAATGTGCCAACGTAATTTGTGCGGTTTTATGTGAAATATTTTGATTTTAATGTGCTCAAATATAATTAAATTTGCATGTCTATATTGCGAATTATTATATGTTGGGTAATTCTACTTCTACTCGAGAGAGGGTTGTATATAAATTAGAATGTTTCGCTTTCATATAGAGTGATAATTGATTGATTGTACAATTAGGATTCGGGATTGGATTGGTTAAGTGAATCGGATGCCTTAATATTTTCCTAATTGATGAAAATTATTCCTTGTAAGTTATTATTTTATTTATTCCAGCAACTGTTATTTTTAATTTAATTTACTTTCAGTTCCTAAAATCAAATTCCACAATTCATTTAATTATCAAATAACTTAGAACTAGAATAATTTCGATAGTTAATAAGTAAATATTCCTTGTAGGTTCGACATCCTATTTTATCACTATATTACTTATTACGATTCCATGCATTTGCGGATTTTCACAACACTTCTTGATGGAAATATAACAATAAATGCTATAAGAAGAATGTGGTTAGATAATAATATCAATGTTTCTTATCATTAAAACAATGAGTTATGAGTCTTAAGGCTAACAATCTCCCCCTTTTTTATGATGAAAAACCATTGATTAGTAAATGAAAAATAACTCATAAATTGAACAAACATTACATATCTAAAATTCATGCTCCCCCTCAATTATAGTATAAGTGAAACATTTAAGTATAAAAGCATGTAATAGACAATCAATAAACATTCTCCCCCTTTTGTTATCATAAAAAAAATATCAAATAAAAGAGGTTAATAACAATTTTTGAAAACATATTTTAGAGGTACTTTAAAGAATTTTGAAAATAAAAGCTCCAACGAAAAATATGAGCAAATGCAATCAAAGGATGGAAGAATATAAGATTAAGTTAGAAAACATTTCTCCTCCTATTTGTTTCAAAAGTGCATACAATGAAATATTTAAATCATAATAACTTATGCACAAATCAAAATACACTTATCATGTGAAATTAATGCCAGACTCAATAAAAATAGAAACACATTTCCTCATAAGTGTATTGCATATCATATGATACTTCCTTCTTTTCATCTCTCTCCCTTTTGGCACTAACAAAGATAATAACAAATAAGATCTTATACAAAATTTCCATATCTATTTTGCTCATTCTTTATCTTTGTCGGGATATAAAAATATAATGGAAAATATAATGCAAAAGAGTGTTATATGAAAATGATATGTATGCATATTCTTCATCCTTTTTGGCAATGTAAAGAGAAACAAAAATGCTTCCACAAACTTCATCCAATGAATAGCACATAGAAAACATCCATAGCATTTATCATCAAAATAATAAATGTATCCAACAAGAGAAAGAGCAAGGGCACTTCTACACACAATCACCATTTTTTTTTTACATGCTCTTCTCCTCCTTTTTATTTCATTCATATCTTCAACACAATATGGATAGTTCAAAATAATGCAATGCATTGATGAAACTGCACTTCAATGCACACAAAATATAATCATTTCTCCCACTTAGAACATTGTACATTATATAAATCTCCAAAGTAGCAAACACACCCTTCATCAACAAAACAATCTTAAATGAATGCATATTCAATGAGAATAAAAAGTGATTCAAGCTATTGAATGTATTCCAAAACACAACACAAGCAAATGAAAATGTATGCTAAAATGACATTTTTCTAGAATCAAACCTTTGATGGTTTAGGTCCTTAAGCATGCTTTTATGGTTTTCCAATTATTCATATTGATTTAGAACTCTCACTTGTTTTCTTTGATGAACTACTAATATGGGGGGAGAATACCTTAAAATATCGGTCAACTAACTTGAGCAATTTGGTAGACCAAATCCTCATAATTTAATTTATCTCGGTTGCCCTGTTTTTGTTCGTTTTTCTGACCTAGCATCATTCATGGAGTCATAACGTTTTATGAGGATATCCAAATTACGTATCATAAACTTTTATGAACTCCTGACATCTAGGGCTTTCTATCCCTATGTAATATGAACCATTTCAAATACCCTATGTTTTCCAGAAAAATTCAAACTTCTAAACTGCTGTATCTTTCCAACAATTTTGACCTATGTGACTTAATTCTTGCATGTCTACTTGTAATGATGTCCGAATTGGGTTTCGTAAAATTATTCAGAAACTATACATTTGTATGTTTCTAACCATGTATCATTTGTCTTATAAGACAATATCAAGAAGTCCCAGATGTCTTGTAGGTTTTCTGTCAGGTTCTCAAAATATCTAAGATGTTTGATTCTAGATACTTAATGTTTGGCTTAAAAGAAATTGAACTAAAAACCATAAAGTGATCAAATTTCGTTTCAAAGTTATTTTGACATAAGCAGGGATGTTTTGCACAAATTTATTAGATCACATGTATTTCAAGAAAAATATACTTATCAACTCAAAATGGCACTTGTCTTGAAAGCTTGGCTAAATTTGGACATTAAACTCAAAACGACATGTATTTGATGTGAGGCTTGTATCCAATACCTCCTTTGTCAAAAGCACATTTTTTAGAACCAAGTAACTTTTCAAAATTCTTTTGATCATTGGTAAATTTCAAAACAATTTCATTTAATTCAATGGTCCTTTTCTTAAGCATCTCATTTTCTTTTGATAAAATATGAAATTTTGAGCTCTCATGGCTTTGTGAAGCACAAAGATTTTGTTCTAGAAAATCAATTTCTTTTTCATGGACATTTCTAGGTTCATCAAAACCATTGACTTTCTTTTGTAAACACTGAATTTGATTTTAAAAAAATTCATTATCATTTTCCAAATTTTCCTTATTTGTTTAGGATTGTTATTTAAGTTTTCTTATTAGATTAGGATTGTTATTAAAGTTTTCTTATTATATTAGGATTGTTATTTAGGTTCCCTTATAGGATTAGGATAGTCTTATTTTGCAACTTAAGTTAGGAATTTTATTCCTAATTAATTTTGGACACCATTTTTATTTAGGATTATGATGTTTACATGCTTATATAAAGGCTACAAGTATGTAAAACGAATTTCATCATATCATTAATAATATTGAGATATTTTCAGCAAGCTTAGTTTTGTTTTCTTGTGTTCTTGGTAGAATATAATATTTTGATTTATCAAGAGAGTGATTAACCTTTGTGGCATCTTTAAGATTAGAATTTTAAGGATTTAGTTTCCTTATGATCTAATCTGATCATCTACAACTTGGTTTTTAGTTTCTTGGATGTGCATAACAATTGATTCAAGAATTCCTAGGGCAGGTTGTCTAGTGGGTTCTTATCACCCTTGGTTCCATAAGTTTAGGATGTCGGTTATGTGTTTGATATTTCAATTTAATGGACTTCATGTTTTGGAGACTAGAAGATATTTGACCAGATGTTGGACTCATGAAGTTTTAAATTTTGGTGAAGTTTTTCCTAGGAAAATGTATAATTTATTCGTTATGTTATTTGATAGATCATTCTTTGACCCTCATGGGTCTAGGCGTGATATAATATCTCAACCAGGACTCTTCTAGCCACAAGCTTTGCTCAATTTTTCCTATCCTAGCATACCCATCAATCATCTAACAATGTAATTGCTTGCTCAATCTTTCTAACAGTACAATGCCCATAAATCATATTCAAGTCCAAGAAGCTATATCTCTCTTGACCATTTTATCAAAGACTAACATGCAAAATAAACATGCCCATGTTTACGTTGCATATTTATTAATTACCCACAGATATATTACTAGCAAAACCCATTTTGTTCATAGCAACTTGAACATTTTTTTTCCTTTGTTTAGTTTAAGCAAACCAACACAAGCATTTAGCACGATGGAAAATGTAAATATATAGCAACGATTTATTTTAAGACACACTATCAGACCTCAGACAAACCAGCTTAACAATCCAATCCATATATTACCCTTGCCATCAATTTGTATGGTACCTCAAATCGATTTGTGGGAGGAGATTGTGGATCAAATTAGGAGTGTATAATGTAAACTAAAGTCCTTTCAAATTGTGATTCACGAGGTTCGAGATTAGGACTTGTACTAGGTGATTGAAGTGATTAAAAGGTTTCACAAACAGCTGACGGAGGTAATACTAAGGAGAAAATAACATGGGGTGGTGTTTATTTCTAATTTTGATTTGTCTATGGTGGCATTTCAGTAATTGTATGTGTCTAAGTTAGTCAAACAACAGTTCAAGGGAGCTATGTAATGCATTCCCAACAGTTTGGTTTATGTGATATAATCCCAAATCTTAGAGGCGGAATGTGATAATAGTCCTGTATATATAAGTAGCAAATATAAAAATTTAAAAGAGGATTTTTCTAGATATGCTTCTAAGCTTTAGAATTTATGTGAATATACTTTCAATAAAATAAGTTACATAATTATTCTAATGTCATATCCGACATTTTCAATTAGAAAACAATTACACTAAGTAATAAACGTTAAGATCTTTGATAAGTGTATAGAATACGCATTTATTGGGTATTTCGAGAGTTGAATTGCTTTATAAATCCTCAAGTTTAGTTAATATTTGATCAATTTTAATGTTTTGCTTAGAAAAGATAGCAAATGGGCATTGAAGATGAAATCGGCTCGAGAAAATAACGTCGAAAAGGTCGGAAAGAAAACAGGGACTAAATCGCAAAGCTGAAGGAACCAAATTGCAAAGAAATCAAAGCTGGAGGGATGGAGCGGCAGCGCCATACCCATGCTCCAATCCCATTTTGACAGCGAGGATAGCGCGACAGCGCCATAGAGGTGCGCGACCGCGCCACCCATTCTGCCCCATGGCGCCCCAGCGCAGATTTTGGGAGCTCCAGTGCCCTCTGGACGTGCTTGGACTATTTTTGGCCATGAGATCATCACCCAATGGCCTGATTTGGGTATCTTTTAGGTTTATATATTTTTAGGATAATAGCCACTAGGGAGAAGCAACCTAAAATAGAAATTGTGAGGTTTTTGAGTGAGAAAGAGGAAGAACAAGTGAAGATCCTAGAGAGAGAAGTTAAGTGATTCAAGTTAGAGCCATTGGAAGAGGATTTGAAGGAGGATCATTGAAGCTTGAATCTTTAGTCTAGTTTTTCTTAACTCATTAACTCTCATTTTGTATTTCATTTTAACTTTAATTGTTGAATTTTATGATTATGGAATACATGTTGATTGTGATGTTGATAATTGTTATAGTTGGCTAGTTTTCCTAATCTAGGGTCTTAATGGATCTTATGATGTGATCTGTGGAGATGTAGAGGCTGCCCAAGGATGTGCGGTTCCTAGTGTTGGGCCAATCACTCGTTCCATGGCTAAGAAACGTGGGACGACACTTGAATTACTTCTTAGAGTGAACACAGCCATTCAGAAAATCTGGAGGCCAACGCATTAAAGCCCAAAGTGTTAACCTTGCTCACTTACTTGGAAGATTAGGCATTCTTATTTAATTTCGTTTTTTTTAATCTTCTATTATTGTTATGTTCTTAATTAGCCCAGCCCATATCATTTATTTACTAGGTTAAGTTATGTTTGGATTTTTATTTAATAAGAGTGCACAGCCCAGCCCATTGTAATATTTTCTAGGTTAGAATTTATTATTTTGGCAGCCGTATGTTTTTAGATTGCTATTTAAAGGTTAGAACAATATGTTGGAGGAGGCGATTAATTTCTGAAAAGAATTGCAGAACGCAATTTCATTTTAATTAAATAGATTCTTATCACTCACCTTCTTCTATCTGAGTGTGGCGAATCAACCTAGCTTTTACTTATTTGTGGCAATATCTTCTTATCAAATAAGTAATTGCTAGCCTTCTACACTTCACTTGTTGAGATCAAATTCGTAGCATACCTTAATCAATTCAGAATTCTACAAAAATCACAGCAAACATTGGTTTGTGTGTTTTTGGCACACCATCTTATCTAAACTATGTTTTAATCAATTGGCATATAATTAATGTTATTATGGTTTGATTCACTTGTATTTATCTTACTTAACATTCTGATTTGTTAATTAATAAATGAATTGGTTAAATTGGAGATGGATAAATTAAGTCTTGGGAAAAATTAATTTGTTTGTCGGGCTAAGTAACACAATCTACATAGTGGTGAGATCGGGAGGTAATTGATATCTAGATAATCTAATTAACTTAGGATTTCAAGAAACTGGGAGGTGAATTGGGCTCTAAGTGTTAAATAATAAGCGTATAATTATTTGAGTTAGATAGGGATATCAACTTGAATCATTGTGCGTAAAACCTTCACTTAAGCTCGGGAGAGGTGTTAAAGTTGACTTAAATCTTGTGATTAGTGAATTATACCAAAATACATTAATAATGGCCAATTAGGAGAAATAATTTATTGATAAGTAAAATCAAGACCCTAGGTAATTTATCGTTGCATCTTTCATCTTTTATAAAATTCTTAAACTCAATTTCTATTCCACATTACTTAATATTTGTGTTTTACTTTATTTTCCATTACAATTTAACGATTTAGTTGCTTAGATAAAATTGACCTTTTAAGGTATAGTACTTAGTATTTAATTTAAATATCAATCCTCGTGGGACAATATCTTTTCTTATCACTTTATTATATGATACAACTCGTGCACTTGCGGTTAACATAATCACGATTAAGTTTTTAGCGCCATTGTCGGGGATTGATAACTTTGAATTATTACTTATACTGTAGTAGCATTGTTTAATCTTAATCTAAGCTTTTATTTTCTTTTGTTTTCATTTATGTTTTTGTTTTGTTTTTGAAATTGCAGGTGTATGTGAAGAACCCACAATCTTGAGTTAGTTGCATTTGATCCGAAAATTGAGCGGATACTTCGTCATTTAAGATGAGAAAGGAGGAACTAAGCTACAAACATGGCTGAAGAAAGAGATCAAAATCCTCTACCACCACAACCACAACAACAACTGATAGCACTCCGAGATTACTTCCGACCAGCTTCAAATTGTCTTCCTCTTCCTTCCCCTCTTTCTTCAAGCTTCTAAAATCTCCAAAATGGTAAGAAAAACCTTCGCTTTTGTTCTCCCCCTCTTCTGGTCGTTCACCCCTTTCAGTTGCCCATTTAGTTTGTTGTATAATTTTTATAACTCAAGTGCACGTTTTCGTTAACAAGTAATAAAATGATAAAGTCAAGTATCGTTCTCACGAGGATTGGTTAATTTGTTAATTACCGAAGATAAGTAATCCTAAATTTAATTGAAGAATTCGATTAATAAATTTTGATTAACAAGAAATTGCGAAAATTTAATTTAAACTAACTAAATGAAATTGTGAATTTCAATTGATTAAAACACTAGGGCAGTAGACTTCACCATAGCTAATTAAATTCGATTTCTTTAATTGTGTTGTTTCAATTTGTTACCAATATTGACAGAAAATTATCCTAATTTATTTGATATTCTTTCTCAAGATATACCAAAAATACTTACACATACTAATTCACTATATCTCTATGTGAATTGAAATACATAAAAGTTCATTAAGTATAATGATAATTAATTTAATTCTGCATAAATCATAATAGTATATCTCTATCTAGCATGTAATTCATTGTATTCATTACATAATCAAAACACATAAATCACTTCTCAGATCAATATAGTTCACAAATCATTCAAATATTGGCCAAATATTCAAAAGCATTAAGCACAATAATGAACACTCAATATAAACAATAAATCATAAACAACACAAATTCTGGAAATTGATGTTCTTAGCTAGGTTACATCTTTGCCCTAGTTAAGAGAAATTAGTTCATAATGAAATTACAACACACCATAATCAAATTTAGAATCATAATGAAAATTTCAGAAAGAGAAAAGTAAAGAGTTGAGGAAGAAAAACTCTATGTAGATCAATGACTTCCGATTCTAGCAAGCTTCACTTCCTCTTCCTTCCCCTCTTTCTTCAAGCTTCCAAAATCTCCAAAATGGTAAAAGAAAACCTTAACTTTCGTTCTCCCTCTCTTCTGGTCATTCTCCCCTTTCACCTGCCCATTTAGTCTTCAAAAACACTCCAAATTCAATCCCTCTTGTTAAGGAAAAGTTGTCTCCCACTTGTCTCCATTTAAACCAAAATTTAGGCCACTAAACTTGACTTTTTGTTTCCTTCCATGGCAGGTGGGTTTGTTAATTATTATGTCTAGTTTTCAAATTATTTTGAATTAGTCAAATACGATTCTTGAGTACAAAGATACACTAAAAAATACGGACTATGTTCAGTACAAACGGGCCTTGTTGTTTTCTTTCCATTTCTTGGGCTTTTTGAGCTTTTCTCCTACAAAAATAAAGAACCAAACTCAAAGTAATAACATAAACAAATTAAATAAGAAAACACAAATAATTAAGTAAAATAAATATGAATTAGCATGAAATTAAGAGTGAAAGTATGACAAATTTTGTATAAAAATTAAGCACATCATAGTCTTCAAAAAAACTCCAAATTCACTCCCCTTTGTTAAGGAAAAACTATCTCCCACTTGTCTCCATTCAAACCGAAATTTAAGCCACTAAAACTTGACTTTTTGCTTTCTTCCATGACAAGTGGGTTTATTAATCATTATGTCTAGTTTTTAAATTATTTTAAATTAGTCAAATACGATTTTTGAGTATAAAGATACACTAAAAAAATACTGACTATATTCAGTACAAATGGGTCTTGTTGATTTCTTGGGCTTTTTGGGCTTTTCTCCTATAAAAATAAAGAACCAAGCTCAAAGTAAAGACAAACAAATTAAATAAGAAAACACAAATAATTAAGTAAAATAAATATGAATTAGCATAAAATTAAGAGTGAAAGTATGACAAATTTTGTATAACAAATAAGCACATCAGAGTAGTCCAAGACTTGATCCGAATGAGGTTGTTTCCATTCTCATTGAGGGATAAGGCTCGGGGTTGGTTGCAATCCTTACAACCGGGTAGTATAAGCACATGGGAAGAATTGGCACAAAAATTTCTTACCAAGTTCCTTCCACCATCTCTTCTTCACAATTGAGAGGTAAAATAGCTCAATTTAGGCAGTTGGACATTGACCTATTGTACGAGTCTTGGCAGCGGTTTAAAGACTTAATCCGAAAGTGTCCTTAACATGGGTGTCAAGATTGGTTCCAAATTCAACTCTTCTACAATGGATTGAATGGGCAAACCCGAACAATTGTGGACGCAACGACTGGTGGTACTTTGTTGTCCAAAACAACTGAAGAGGCTTATGTTTTGCTTAAAGAAATGGCGTGCAACAATTACCAATGGCCGATTGAGAGATCAATTGGAAAGAGAGTTGCGGGAGTTTATGAAGTGGATCACATGGCAACACTTTCAGCTCAAGTTGCTGCATTATTAAACCAAATTAAAAATTTCACCATAAGGGAGGCTTCTTCAAGTCAAGATAAGGTGATGGCTGCAAGTTATTCATGTGTTGATGATGGTTTTGAGCAAGAATAATGTCAATATATCAACAATCGGAACTACAACTTTCGGCCAAGCAACAACTTACGAACTCACTATCATCCCAGACTCTGCAATCATGAGAATTTTTCTTATGGTAATTAATGTAAGCAATGCAATGCTACCACCACAACTAGCGGGATTTCAACAACAGCCCATGGTAAAAAAGAAACCATCCTTGAAAGGATCTCTTGAGCACATTTGTTGTGGAAATAAGGAACCGATTCAGCAAAAATACAATTAGGTTGGACAACATGGAGACTCAAATGATGAATATAGGAGCAACAGTGAAATCCTTGGAGGTACAAGTTGACCAACTAGCTATATCAATTAAGTCTCTTCATGGTGAAAAATTTTCAAGTGATACAGAGGTCAACCCAAGTGAACAATGCAAAGTTATCACTCTTAGGAGTGGTAAAGAGTTAGAGCCACTCAAGTGTAAGGCGAATGAAGCAAAAGAGGATAAAATGAAGGAAAATGAAGTGATTGGGAAGAAAGTTGAATAAGAAGCACTAAAAGAAGTGTCTAAGCTACATGGGATTTCATTTATGAATAATCCTCCCATTATCACTCCACCTTTTCCATTCCCTCAGAGATTTCAAAAAAAAAAAATTGGATGCTCAATTTTCAAAGTTCTTGGAGACGTTTAGAAAGCTTCACTTCAGTATTTCATTTGCAAACACACTTGAACAAATGTTGAATTATTTGAAATTTAAGAAGGAAGTAATGTCTAAAAAACAGTGTTTGGAGGAGTATAAAATGGTGAAATTAACGGAGGAATATAGCTCTATTATTAATGAAAGTTGCCTAAAAAGGAGAAAGATCCAGTAGTTTTACTATTCCGTGTACTATTGGCAAATCAAAGTTTGAGAGAGCTTTGTGTGATCTTGGGCCAAGCATCAATTTAATACTGCTTTCGATTTTTCAAAAGCTAGGACTTGGTGAAGTGAAGCCAACGACTATTTTCTTGCAAATGGTGGATAGGTCCATCGCGTATCCTTATGGAGTTGCAGAAGATGTGTTAGTTAAAATGAATAAATTTATCTTCCCGGTTGATTTTGTGGTACTTGACATGGAGGAAGATCGTAAGATTCTCGTCATACTTGGAAGACCTTACCTACCTATCGGAGGAGCTTTTTTTATGTACAATGTGGCGAGATGACATTGAGGATGAATGAAGAAAATGTCAAGTTTAACATTTACTATGACAAGAAATTTCAAAATAACATAAGCACTTGTCATACAGTGATGTGGTGAATGTGGATAAGAATGGAATGGAAGAGTCTTGAAAAGATGCGTATGAAGAGGCTAAAATTTTCAAGAAGAATAAAAAGAAACCGCATAAGAGATTGACTAATTTGAAATATGGAGATGAGAGCTTGTTTAGTGTAAATGGCCAAAAGCTCAAATTTCATTTCGATGGAGAAGGATCAAATGTTGCAAATGATCCTTTCGAGGATTCTCCTTGATCTAATTAAACGGCTAAGTCCAGCTAGAAATGTTAAATCAAGCGCTACTTGAGAGGCAACCTAAGCGTTTCTTACTTTGAGTTTTTATTTTAAATCGATGTTTGTTTAGTTATTTTGTTTTATTTTTGTTTAATTTCTTATATTTTTCCATGTTTGCATGTGTGTGGATGTGTTTCAAGAAAGTATTTTCTCATGATTAGCACGTTCGGAGTAGCTGGAGTAGTTCGGAGTATTTTCCATGTTTGCGTAGACGCGGAGCAGAAGCCATGGCGCTGCAATGCCACATTGTTGCGTGCCAGTGCCATGCTCGCGCAAACAAACTCTCCCCTTATGTTTTACTGCAAGCATGGTGCTGCAGTGCCATGCTCTCATAAACAACAAACCATGCCCCGCACCAGCCCTCATGCTCACATTTTTTTGCCTAGAGTGTGGCGCAGTCGTGCCATGCTCTCGCACCCATTTCCCTCTCCACACACACAGCCCACCCATTGCCTAAATTTTGCCGAGAGCATGGCGCACCCGTGCCATGTCTTCTTTCCCCCCTCTTGTTTTATTTTGGCCAACCTTCCCCACTACACAAACACATTAACAAGCACTCCCTCATTTCTTCTTCGCCCCAATTTACTCTCTAAACACAAACTCATGCCTAACACTTCAATTCCAAGTCACCAATTCGTTCTCATCACATTGCATCAATTCTCAATATATAATCAAATATCCAGTCCCACTCATAATTTCCAAGTTCTTCTTCGTGTAAAGTCTTCACTTGGAATTTTCTTGGAAACAACTTCTCAACCTTCAAATATAGTCTATCTGCATTCAAATTCAATTTTCACATTAGGAATCACTTAAGGAGAATTTGGGAAGTGCAAGAAAGTGTTCTAGGAGTTGATTTAGTAAGGAAAGAGGTGTAGGAGAAAGTGAACATACCAAGTGTTTGATAAAAGGGTATTAAACTTAATTCTAAGGTCAAATCAACAAAGAGTGGTAACAAAAGAAATGGATCAAAGATGGCCTAAATCATTTTCTTAATGAAGCATCCCATAGGATTTTGCCTCAATTGATAATTTTGGAATTCAATGAAGTCTTACAAGTTTATTTGGTTCACATAAACCTTCTCTAAGTTTCTAAACAATCAAGTAATCATGGTATTACAATTAAATCTTAGGAAATGATCAAGTAGAATGAATTTGGCAGCAAGTTAAGCACATAGATTAAGCCAACATTTATTATTTTCAAAATTTAAGCACTCTCAATCAAAATTATATCATTAGTTGTTTATTTGGATTGGTTAAAGAAAGCTTACAAGACAATTAAAAATTATTCAAAAGATAAAACACGATTGCATGCATATAATATTATTAAGAGGAGAAAAAAGAAACTTAGAGGAAACAAACACACAAAATCAAACAAAAGTACTAACTCGCATGCAAGAACAAGAACTACGAAAACATAAAAATAAAATTTAGATCAAATGTGTGTGAAGTGGCTTAAGCAAAAATTTTGATAAAAAAAATATACACTTTCACAAATATTCCACAAACATTTATAATCATTCCATAAGTTTTCTCCCCCAAACTTAATGTAAACATTGTCCTCAATGTTTTTATTCAAATAAAAAGCAAGTGAAAGAAATCATGCCCTAGAGGATGATGAGAGATTTCACCTCTTAATTCTCTTTGTCATCATTGTGTATTTCAGTTATTGGTGTTATCCGGATATTGTGGAAATTGTGGTCATGAACACTTAAGCTTTCTCTCGGGAAGTTCATCAAGCACTTGGTATGCTCACTTTCTCCTACACCTCTTTCCTACTAAATCAACTCCTAGAACACTTGCTTGCACTTCCCAACTACTCCTTAAGTGATTCCTTTTGTGAAAACTTAAGAGATCTTCAAAAATTATCAGTCAAGCATTATATCGAACACTTGGTGTGCAAAGTTGACTACCCACACAATTTTTCCAAATTCAAAAGTCCTTTCACACATCAAGTGTCACAAAATTTATTGTTGTAAAAGCACATTCCTTTCTGATTCTGGTCTTTTCCCCTTTTCAACTCAGCTTTTTTTTTATGTTTTTGGTAAGAAAAGAAGTCAACAACTACTCTCACCTGTCAAGGAAAACATGCCTTGTCAATTTTCTCAATTTCAACTAGCATTTTGACTTTAAAACTTCAAAATTAGCTTTTTTCCATAAGAGGTAGCATTGTAAATCTTCATGTCTTCTTTTTGGAATATTTTGAATTAGTCAAATACGACTTTTGGATATAAAATTATACTAAAAAATACAAAATATGTTAAAAAAATATGGGCCTTTTTATTTTCTTTCAATTTGTTGGACTTTGATGGACTTTAATTCAATATTTCCTACAAACATTACAAATAAACTCAAAGTGACAAAGTAAATTAGAAAAACTCAAATAAATAAATAAAATAAACACAAACTAACAAAAATATAAGAGTGAAAGTATGGCAAAACTTGTATAAAAATTAGGCACATCATTTATCCCACTCACATTGACTATACTCCGAATTGTCAATACTTCCCACAAAATTCTCCAACAACACCATAACATACCATAATTTCCAAATTTTCAAGTCATCAACTCCCATAATTCATACAACTCAAATTCTAAGTCAATAATAATGAAAATTGGTAAAGCAATAAAGAACTTACTTGAATTTGAATGTGGTAGACTATACTTGAAAGTTGAAAAGTTGTTTCCAAGAAACTTTCAAGTGAAGAATTTGCATGAACAAGAACTTGGAAATTGTGAGTGGGATTGAATGTTTGATTATGTATTAAGAATTGATACAATGTGATGAGAACAAATTGGTGACTTGGAATTGAAGTGTTTGAAGAAGATTGTTAGGCATGAGTTTCTGTTTAGAAAGTAAATTGGGGTGAAGAAGAAATGAGTACTTGTGATGTGAACAAATGTGCGCAATCATGCATACAAGAGAGGAAACTCTCACGAGAGCTCGGAGGAACTCAAGGGCAACATTCACATAATCCATTAAGCTTTTCAAGTGAGTTGAACTATAAGAGATGGACTGAATATATGACAAAAATTCAAGTGAACTATAAGAAGAAGAAAAAAATCGCCATACACTTCTAAATCCTTATGCTGCATAAAGAATTTGAGCTTTTGAAGATTTCTTATTCTATATGGAATAAGTTTCCTTTGTTGGTTAGGATTGTTATTTTTTAGATTTCTTTATTAGATTAGGATTATTATTAAAGTTTCCTTATTAGATTATGATTATTATTTAGGTTTTCTTATCATATTAGAATTGTTATTAAAGTTTCCTTACTAAATTAGGATTATTATTTAAGTTCCCTTATAGGATTAGAATTATAGTTCTATTTTCCAACTTAAGTTAGGATTTCTATTCCTACTTAATTTTGGACACTTCTTTTATTTAGGATTATGATGTTTACATGCCTATATAAAGGCTACACGTATGTAAAATAAATTTTCATCATATCATTAATAATATTGAGATATTTTCAGCAAGCTTAGTTTGCTTTCTTGTGTTCTTGGTAGAATACATTGTCCTTACTTATCAAGGGAGTGATCAACCTTTGTGGCATCTTCAAGATTGAAATTTTAAGGACTTAGTTTTCTTAGGTTCTAATATGATCATTTACAACTTATTTTCTAGTTTCTTGGGTGCACATAACAATTGATTCAAGAGTTCTCAGGACAGGTTGTCTAGTGGGTTCTTATCAACTTGTTAATATGTTTGTATAGTGGGGAGGGTTGGCCAAAACAAAATAAGAGGGGAGAAAGAATACATGGCACGATGCGCCATGCTCTTGAAAAAAATTGGGCAATGGATAGGCTATGTGTATGGAGAGGGAAATGGGTGCGAGAGCATGGCACAGCCACATCAACCTCTCGGCAAAAATATGTGAATGTGGGGGCTTGGTGCGGGGTACACTTTGTTGTTTGCATGAGCATGGCATTGCAGCGCCATGCTTGTAGTAAAGCATAAGGGGAGGGGCTAAGGCAAAGGTGCAGGGAGGGTTTGTTTGTGTGAGCATGGCATTGCAGCGAAGCTTAGCACTATAGTGCTCTAGCGCCATGGCCTTTGCTCCGTATCTACGCAAAGCTTAGCACTGCTTCCAACCACTTCGAATTTGTTGATCATGAGAAAATGCTTTCCTGAAACACACCCACACACATGGAAACAAGAAAAAACATAAGAAGTTAAACAAAATAACTAAATAAAAATCGATTAAAAATAAAAACTCAAAGAAAGAAACGCTTGGGTTGCCTCCCAAGTAGTGCTAAATTTAACGTCCTTAGCTAGACTTGGCCTTTTAATTAGCTAAGGTAGGATCTTTGAAAGGATTATTCTCCACATTTGGTCGTTCTCCATCAAAATGAAATTTGAGCTTTTGGCCATTCACACTAAACAAGCTCTCATCTCCATTCCATTCTTATCCACATTCACTACGTCACTATTGATAACATCTTCCGTATGCCAAGTGCTTATGTTATTTTGAATTTTCTTCTCATGGTAAATGTTCAACTTGAAATTTTCTTCATTTACTCTCAATGTCATCTTGCCACATTGTATATCAACAAAGCTCCTCCAGTAGCTAGGAAAGGTCTTCCAAGTATAATGGGGATTTCTCGGTCTTCCTCCATGTCAAGCACCACAAAATCAATCGGGAAGATGAATTTATCCACTTTGACTAACAAATCTTTTACAACTCCCTAAGGATAAGTGATGGATCTATCCGCCATTTGCAAGAAAATAGTCGTCGGCTTCACTTCACCAAGTCCTAACTTCCAAAAAATCAAAAGCGACATTAAATTGATGTTTGCCTCAAGATCACACAAAGCACTCTCAAAATTTGATTTGCCAACGGTGCACGGAATAGTAAAACTACTCGGATCTTTCTCCTTCTTAGGCAACTTTCGTTAAATAATAGAGCTACATTCCTCCGTTAACTTCACCATCTCATACTCCTCCAAACGCCGCTTCTTAGACATTACTTCCTTCATAAATTTCAAATAATTCGGCATTTGTTCAAGTGCGTCTACAAATGGAATGTTGACGTGAAACTTTCTAAACATTTCCGATAACTTTGAAAATTGAGCATCCATTTTCTGAAATCTTTGAGGGAATAGCAAAGGTGGAGTGATAATGGGAGGATTATTCGAAAATGAAATCCCATGTGGCTTAGACACTTCCTTTAGTGCTTCTTCTTCAACTTTCTTCCCAATCACTTCACTCTCCTTTATTTTATCCTCCTTTGCTTCATTCTCTTAACACTTGAGCGGCTTTAACTCTTTACAACTCCTAAAAGCGATAACCTTGCATTGCTTTCTTGGGTTGACCTCTGTATCACTTGAAAATTTTTCACTATGAAGAAACTTGATTAATGAAGCTAATTGGCCAACTTACACCTCCAAGGATTTCACTGTTGCTCCTATATTCATAATATAAGTCTCTGTGTTATCCAACCTAACTTCATTTTTGTTGAACCGGTTCTTTGTTTACACAACAAATGCACTTAAGAGATCCTTCAAGGATGGTTTCTTTTCGACCATGGGCTGTTGTTGAAATTCCGCTGGTTGTGGTGGTAGCATTGCATTGCTTGCATTACCATAGGAAAAATTCTCATGATTGCAGAGTTCGGGATGATAGTTAGTTGGTAAGTTGTTGCTTGGCCGAAAGTTGTAGTTCCGATTGTTGATATATTTACAATGTTCTTGCTCAAAACTATCATCACCACATAAAGAACTTGCAGCCATTACTTTATCTTGACTTGAAGAAGCCTCTCTTGTGGTGAAATTTTTAATTTGGTTTAATAATGCAGCAACTTGAGCTAAAAGTGCTGCCATTTGATCTACTTCATGAACTCCAACAGCTCTCCTTCCAATTGATCTCTCACTCGGCCATTGGTAATTGTTGCACACCATTTCTTAGAGTAAAGCATAAGCCTCTTCAGCTGTCTTGGACAACAAACTACCATCAGCCGCTGCGTCCACAATTGTTCGGGTTTGTCCATTCAATCTATTGTAGAAGAGTTGAATTTGGAACTAATCTTGATACCCATGTTGAGTGTTGCGTATTTTTATGATCGCAAGTGCACGTGTCGTAAGCAAGTAATAAAATGATAAATCAAGTATTGTTCCCATGAGGATTGGTTAATTTGTTAATTACCTAAGATAAGTAATCCTAAATTTAATTGAAGAATTCTAATAATAAATTTTGATTAACAAAAAATTACGAAAATTTAAATTGAACTAACTAAACGAAATTGTGAATTTCAACTGATTCAAATATTAGGGCAGTAGATTTCACCATAGCTAATTGAACTCAATTTCTTTAATTTTGTTGTTTCAATTTGTTACCAATATTGATAGAAAATTATCCTAATTTATTTGATATTCTGTCTAAAGATATAACAAAAAATACTTGCACATACTAATTCATTATATCTCTATGTGAATTGAAATACATGAAAGTTCATTAAGTATAATGATAATTATCTTAATTCTGCATGAATCATGATAGTGTATATCTCTATATAACATGTAATTCATTGTTCATTATATAATTAAAATACATAAATCACTTCTCAGATCAATATAATTCATAAATTATTTAAATATTGACAAAATATTCAAAAGCATTAAGCACACTAATGAGCACTCAATATGAACAATAAATCATGAACAACACAAATTCTGGATATTAATGTTCTTAAATAGGTTACATCTTTGCCTTAGTTAAGAGAAATTAGTTCATAGTGGAATTACAACACACCATAATCAAATTGAAAATCATAATGATAATTTCATAAAGAGAAGTAAGAGTTGAGGAAGAAAAACTCTATGTAAATCAAGGACTTCAGACTCCAACAAGCTTCAAATTGTCTTCCTTTTCCTTCCCCTCTTTTTTCAAGCTTCTGAAATCTCCAAAATGATAAGGAAAACCTTCACTTTTGTTCTACCCTTTTTCTGGTCATTCACCCCTTTCATTTACCCATTTTGTCTTTAAAAACCATTCAAATTTACTCTCCCTTGTTAAGAAAAAGCTGTCTCCATTCAAACTGAAATTTAAGCTACTAAAACTTGACTTTTTTGCTTTCTTCCATAAAAGGTAGGTTTGTTAATCATTATGTCAAGTTTTTAAATTAGTCAAATATGATTTTTGAGTACAAAAATACATTAAAAAATACTGACTATGTTCAGTACAAATGAACCTTGTTGTTTTCTTTCCATTTCTTAGGCTTTTTGGGCTTTTCTCCTACAAAAATAAAGAATCAAACTCAAAGTAATGACATAAATAAATTAAATAAGAAAAACACAAATAATTAAATAAAATAAATATTAATTAGCATAAAATTAAGAATGAAAGTATGACAACTTTTGTATAAAAATTAAGCACAACAAATACCCTCAAACTTAATATTTGCTAATCCTCAAGCAAACTAGAAAAATAAAAGACTCAACAACAAAAACTATCTTCCTTACTTCATTTTTTTTCTTGGTCAACAAGAATATAACAAGATACAAAATTAATCAATCAATCATCCAAGTATTAACAATGCTTCATATGTTATGCTCATGTGTAGTGTGTGATAGCCATTAATCAATCATCATCTCTCATGTTATCTTCACAAAATTAGAATATAGCATGCGTAGAAATTTAGAACTCCAAATCTCACAAAGATAATCACTATTAAAGAAAAACACTTGAAATTTGGGTTAAAACTCAAAAGTATGTGAGACAAACATTATGTTTAAATTTTTAGTGGAGAACAAAGCTTACATGCAATAGAAAGAAAACTCTATTTTTCGATGTTATGATAGTGATCTCATGAAAGGAATGCCAATAACTTGACTATCATAACAATGAATGCAATATAATCATATAACAAACAAGATCAATGTAGGACTTTCTTTCAAGGTTGTAATGAAGGCAAACAAGTAGGATATTCTTAAGAAAGAATAGATAACAGGTACAATCCAGTCATAAGAACTCAATAACATATGCATCTATTATCAAATTCTCATATTTCTTGCAAACACATTTCACCACCACCACTTCATATTCTTCTCTTTTTCTTTTCAAAGCACATTATCCTCTTTTCTGTTTCACACTTATTTTTTCTAATTTTTCACATTCGGCCTTAAAAATTTTTTTTTCCAAACCCTTACTCTACCTTTTAATGCGAAAACTCAATGCTTACTTAGGCACGAGTCCCGGTTACTTAGTAAAAGCATGGCTTACACAAATGAACACATTTCACTTGTTTCTTTTTCTTCCACTCCTTTTCCCTTATTCGAATTTTGCCCCTCTTCATTCGAACTCATTTTCTTTTTTTTTTTCATTGTCTTTGCCACTCTTTTCCTTTGAAAACTCATTCTCTTTTGTTACATCTTCACTCACTCTTTTTTCCTCACTCTTATATTCTCTCTCACTGTGCATTCTTCTAAGCTCACCCTCATAAACTTCTATAGGTGAAAGTGGTATAAGAGTAATTTTCTTTCCATCCTTCTCAAAAGTGTAGGTGATTTGTGTAACCATTATGCAACACCCTTCTATCAAATTTCCAAGGTCGTCCTAACAAAAGATGACCAGCATGCATAGATACCACATCAAATAACAACTTATCTCTATACTTGCCTATTTTGAAGGCAACAAGAACTTGCTTTGTCACCCTAATTTCCCCGCAATCATTAAGCCACTTCAACTTGTAAGCATGCGGATGTTTTAAAGTAGGTAACCCCAACCTTTCTACAAGAGTAGTACTAGCAACATTAGTTACACTAACACCATCAATTATCACATCACAAACCCTATCCTTTACAAGACACCTAGTATGGAAGAGATTCTCTCTTTAGTCACATTCTTCCTGTTGGACTTGCATATTCAAAACTCTTCTTGCTACAAAGCCTTACCACTTTCAACCATAGTAAGTTGCTCATCCCCTTCCTCATCACTTGCATCTTTAAGTAGTAGCATCATCTCTTCTCTATTCTCTTCTTCACTAGTTGAATATTACTCACCATTAAGCATGGATATGTTTCTTTGATTTGGGCAATCTTGCTTGTAATGTCCTACACCTTGACACTTAAAACATTTAATATTTCTTGTGTTAATAGTAGAATCAAGTTTACCCTTGTCCTTGCTTGGGTTGGATGTTTTCTAAGCCTCTTTAGATTCGATTTTAAGTTTGGATGATGAAGCCTTGTCATCTTTCCTCCAATTTGATTTGAATGAAGAAGTATATGAGAAAGAACGATTTGCACTACCTCTCATTTTCAGTTGCTTCTCAACCTTCAAGGCAAGGTGAAGCAAGTCTTCTAGCTCCATATATGGTTGCAATTCAACCACATTAGAAATTTCCTTGTTCAAACCATTGAGGAATCTTGCCATTGTAGCTTCATTATCTTCCTCTACATTTACTCGTATCATATCTACCTCCATCTCCTTATAATAATCCTCAACACTCTTGGACCCTTGAGTGAGATTTTGAAGTCGATTGTACAAGTCTCTATAGTAGTAGCTTGGTACAAATCTCCTTCGTATGATGGATTTCATATCTCTCCACTCTTCAATGGGCCTTTCCCTATTTCTTCTTTGCTTTTGCTTGGAATCATCCCACCAAGTAATAGCATAATCTTCAAAAACAACCACGCCAACCTTCAACTTCTTGAATTCAGTGTAGTCGTTACAATCAAATACTAATTCAGTCTTTTTTTCCCAATCCAAATATGCCTCGGGATCCATTCTTCCATGAAATGATGGAATTTTTAGTTTGACCCCATTATTGTTGTTATTGCGGTTGTTTCTTGCCCTTGGTCTCACCTCCTCTTCCTCTCTATTGTCACGAACTGATTCACTATCATCAAAATCATCATCTACTTGAACTCTTCGTGGAATTCGCCTAGCTTGCATGGTTGGATTAGGAGCATTAGGTGGCTGTCCCATTGTGACTGAAATCTCCAGTCTCTCCATTCTATCAAGCATCTCACATATTTCTATCCATTGCTTGCAACATCTCGATTAAGGGTTGGAATCGATCTATCTCACCTTGTGGATTTCTTGCTTGTCTGCTCATCTTGTATTACGCTGCAAGACAAGGTTAGTAAAGCAAAAGAATAATTCCTCACTTCGTTTCCTCACGTGTTTCACTCAAGTAATGTTATTGCTCGTGTTTCATATTTATTTATAGCTTTTTTCTAGATGAGCTCATACTAAGCCTATTTCTACTCTAATTCTCTTATTAAGATTTGTTGTAAAAATCAAAATTCTATACAAACTTACTAAATTACAATTAAAAGTAAAATAAAACCAAGGTAAAATTAAAATTGAGGACCTAAATACCTAGAATAGAAAATAAAATTAGGAGAAACTCTAATATAGAAATAAAATATTCAGAAACAAAATAACTACCTTAAACGGATTTAGATAGGCAACAAATTAAAAGACATAACTAGGAAATAAATTTTAGAACTGAAGAATGAAAATATTAAGAAAAGGGAAAGAAAAAAATCAGTATAGAAATAAGAAAGTCAAACAAAAATTATGAAAAGATTAGAAAGCTAATCCTAGCGTGTTTTGGAATGTAGGCCGAATTTGGTCAAACTCCTTTAAGCAATATAGTTTTCTTTTTTTTTTTCTTTTTTTCTTTTGCTAATCTCCTTAATTTTCGTTGGATTCAGTACACTTTTTTTTTTTTTATCCTTTCCAATCTAGAAATTGGATTGAACTAGTATACTCAACACAGCCTTAATTTGCCAAGTTTCCTTCTTTTTCTTGGCCGTGTGCTTTGCTTTCTCTTCTTCTTCCTTTTTTTTTTAATTCTTTTGACCTCCAAACAGTTAGGATTGTCGAAAAAAAAAAAAGAATAGAAAGAAACAAAACAAAACGAATAGATAAGGACTATGCAAATCAACCAAATTGGAGTTTTGATGCAACCCAAATTCGATTTACTGCAAAATGAAAGAATATACTTTTTTTTATATATATTTGGTACGGAATGAAGACAAAATATAATCGAAACAAACAAACATGAAAATTAAAAAAACGAAACAGAAAACTAGAGAAAACGATATAACCTGATTTATAGCCGAAGCTCTGATACCAAACTGATACGAACCCCTAACATATTAAATTTGAGACCCAATATCTTTACGCATTGAAGCAACTCCTTGGAAAGCTAAATTAGATTTAACCAAGTCCGCGACCCAATTTCAACTTGCGAAATAGAAACTTTGGAATAAAATACCCTCAAAGTAATTAGCTTTGATTGTAAGAATTTTGATTTAAGCAAGAATCAAAACAAGAGAAAACACTCTTAATTTTAGCTTTCATTCAAAACGTAATCTGTCCCTATTTTGAGTACATGGCCAAATATACAAAGATACAAGAATAAGTAACCCTAATAAGAGTGTTTGACCACAAAACTAAACTTATTCTAACTTAAATTAAGATAAATTGAATTTGGGCTTAATGATTAACATAAACAGCCCAAATACACAATAAATTAAATAACATATGTTTATAAATAAGACTAAGATAGATAATGGACTTAAGTAGCAAATTTAGCCCAAATGGAAAATTGAATCCGAATTTTGCATCTTGAAGAAGATCCCATTCGAATGCATGCTTGTTTAGCCTTGAAACATCATTCGAATATGGCCTTGTACAGATTTGAGAATTCGAATCTCATAGAAACTTCAATCTTCAAGTTTTGCCTTCTTGTACTTGTGTCAAAGTTACCAAGATTTGATTGTTGTCTTCAAGTCCAAGCTTGATATTTGACTCTTTCATGCACTCTTGAATTGTTGCAAGATCATCTCACAAGCCTTGAATCATCTCATTCAATGCATCCTTGAATTTCTTCATTTGAAATGTTGGAATCTTCATCTTGATGTCGTCCAAATTGCTATCTCTTTTGAAAACAACCTTCTTGCCTTGTTTAGAACTTGATTCCTCCAAATCTGAATCCTCTTCCTCCTTAACCAAACATCTTCTAGTGGTTTTAGAGATAAGTGGGAATTGCATGTCATCCAACCTAGTATTCAACTTCCTAAATTGTTCATTAACAGCCTTTATAAACATTTTCATATCAACTGCCTGCGGTTCTTCTTCATTACTCATGTTTATAACCTGCAAAGCTTTGTTAAAAAAAAAGAAAATGTATTCCTCTCACACTCCCTCACATATATGCACTCAAATTAATTTGTTATCACTTGTATTTCACTTGTATTTCAAAAGTGTTGACACTTTTGCCTTTTACCACACAAACTAACCCTTTTTATGTTCTTAAAAGAATCAAGATCAACAAATGTCAAGTAGCAATCAGTTAGATGGTGGCAAATCTTAAAATTAGAACGTTAAAAACTTAGTTGAGGCAAACGATAATGAAGAAAAAATAATAATTAAAAGAGCCAATAAAATAACAAAACTTCAAAAGGAGGCAAAAGACATGCAAAAGAAATCACTAGAATGCAATAACTTGAAACGCAAAATTAAAAGACACAAACAATCTTACACAATTGATCTCGAATGGAATAAATAGAATATGGAACACGAAATTGAATTAATTTATACGCAAGAATCCTTATTTAATGAGGATTAGTACTAGTTAGTATAAAAAGACAATTGTTCAAGGAAAAGAAATCCTAACTCAAAAAGAATATATACAAGAATCCTTATTTGACAAGGATTAGTACTAAATGGCTTTGAATTTGTTGATTAGTCAAATCCAAAAAACGAAAAGAAGATCTTGTTATAATTTATTTGAATAGAAATATGATCTTGCGTTTCAAGAAATTACTTTTTGGTTGGGAAAAAAATTAAAAATCAAATATGTAATCTTAATAAATAATGCAAAACAGATTGCTCACAGATCAAACAATGCAATCTAACTCCTTTTTTTTTTTCAATTGGATATTCTTTTCAATCCTTTTTTTTTTAATAAAACTGAACACAAACAAAATTGAACCTATTCAGAAACACAAAGAAGTAGAATAGAAAAGTCAAGAAAGTTATGCGAAGACAATACAAGAATTGCACAAAATTCAAAGAAAAAAAAACATAAAATAAGGATAAGTAACCTATTTCTAGAGTCAAAGTTCAGATACCAAATGATAAGAACCCACTAGACGACCTGCCCTAGGAACTCTTGAATCAGTTGTTATACGCACCCAAGAAACTAGAAAACAAGTTGTAGATGATCAAATTAGAACCTAAGGAAACTAAGTCCTTAAAATTCCAATCTTGAAAACGCCACAAAGGTTGATTACTTCCTTGATAAGTCAAACTATTGTATTCTACCAAGAATATAAGAAAGCAAAGCTAAGCTTGCTAAAAATATCTCAATATTATTAGTGATATGATAAAATTCGTTTTACATACTTGTAGCTTTTATATAGGCATGTAAATATCATAATCCTAAATAAAAGAAGTGTCCACAATTAAGTAGGAATATAAATCCTAACTTAAAGTTGAAAAATAAAACTATAATCTTAATCTTATAAAGGAACCTAAATAATAATCCTAATCTAATAAGAAAACCTAAAAAAGTAACAATCCTAAACAAATAAGGAAACTTATTCCATATAGAGTACGAAATCATCAAAAGCCCAAATTATCTATGTGGTACGAGGATTTAGTAATGCAGGGCTATTTTATTCTTCTTCTTGCACATAAAGATAAGTGATTATTTTGGGTGAAGTTTTGGAAACTTCAAGAATAGCCTTAAAACCTTATAGAATAGCCTCTTTGTCATGCACTTCCATGATTAGGCCTTGCAAATCCTTTTTCATCCTCTTTGTCTTTGCCTTAATCATTGGACCACCAATTCCTTGTAAAAGATTTTGAAAAAAATTGAGAATATTAGCTTAAACTATTTGAACTGCACCTCGATCTCCATTAGTTACCCGAATCGATCAACTCATGGATGCAACAGCAAGACACAAACTCCTTAATTTTATGGACGCATTCTCGGGATACAACCAAATCGGCATATACCCACCTGACCAAGCAAAGACCGCGTTCATCACCAACAGAGGTCTGTATTACTCTAAAGTGATGCCGTTTGGATTGAAAAATGCCAGGTGCCACATATCAGAGATTGGTGAAGAAGCTTTTTCGCGATTAGATTGGACAAACTATGGAGGTATATGTGGATGACATGTTGACCAAGTTGAAAAAAGCGACTAACCATATAGCTCACCTCAAAGAAACTTTCAACATATTGTGACAGGCAAAACATGAAATTGAATCCAGAGAAGTGTGTTTTTGGTGTATCCACAGGAAAATTCCTTAGATTTATCATAAATCATCGCAGTATCAAAGCTAACCCAAAAAAAATCAAAGCAATCCTGAGCATGAACCCACCTCGAAATGTTAAAGAAATCTAACAATTAGCAGGAAGAGTGAGAGCATTAAACAATTTCATCTCCAAAACAACAGATAAATGCCGTGCTTTTTTCAAAGCTTTAAAACAGGGTAGGTCTATGAGTGGACGGAGGATTGCGACAGGGCTTTTGAGCGGTTAAAGGAGTACTTGGTTACACCACTTGTTTTGTCCAAACCATAAAAAGGGGAGAAGTTGTTTTTGTACCTTGTAATTTTTCCTAGTAGCTATCAGTTCTGTACTAATACAGGAGGATAACGGAATCCAATGGCTTGTTTACAACACTAACCGAGCCCTTGTCGATATAGAGACGCTACCCCAAGATGGAGAAACTAGCCTTATCATTAGTTATGGCATGTCGATGAGTATAGCCCTACTTCTAAGCGCATACCATGGTGGTTATCATGGACTAATTGCTATGATAAATCTTACAAAAAGTAGAAATGTCAGGGTGATCGGCTTGGTGGACCTTAGAATTAAGCGAATTTGATATCAAATTTCGATCTCATACTACAATTAAAGGTCAGGTCGTCGCCGATTTCATTGCCGAATTCACCAACAACCTGGAGAGTGTAAGTGTAGAGAAAAATACAAATAGTATGGCAACTTGGATGCTGCATATGGACGGTTCATCTAACGCTTAAAGGAGTGGTGCTGGGATCATACTGACGAGCCTAGAAAGAGACGAAATTCCCTATATTTTGAGATTTAATTTCAAGTCTTCAAATAATGAGACAGAGTATGAAGCAGTAATCACTAGAATGAAAGTAGCAAAGAGCGTAGGGGCGAAAAAGTTGAGAATAAAGAGTGACTCACAACTTGTAGTAAAATAGGTGAATGAAATTTATCAAGTGAAAGGCGAAAATATACAAGTTTATGTGGACAAAGTTAAAGAAACGATGAAACTATTCGATGCTGTAGAAATTGAACACATTCCTCAGTAGCAAAACTCAATGGTGGATGCTTTGGCTAGATTAGCCACAACGACAGTAACCAAATCTTTCGGTCCTGCTCTGGTGGAGTATCTTAGGCAGCCTAGTATCACCAAAAAAAAAGTGGTGAAAGTTGATGAAGCTGAGATCGAGAATGGTTGGATGGACAACATCTATAACTACCTCTAGAAGGGAGAACTCCCGTCAGATAACCTGGAAGCAAAGAAGCTAAGATATAAGGTGGCACGGTACACATTTATCGATGGTGTTCTATACTGAGGGGAGAATATGCGCCTGAAAATGAAGGAAGGAGAATATGTGTTTAAAGAAATCCATGAGCGTATTTGCGAGAACCATTCCAATGGAAAAGCTTTAGCTCAAAAGACATTGCGACAAGGGTATTACTGGCCCACTAAGAATAAAGATGTCGTAAGCTTTGTGAAGAAATATGATCGATGTCAAAAAATTGCGGATATATCGAAGAGACATCCCAAGAAGCTATCAAGTCTTTATGGCCTGTGGTCTTTCGCATAATGGGGGATAAACTTGATTGAACCAATGCTAGTGGGAAGGGGTCAGGCGAAATATGCAGTCGTAGCAGTCGTAGCAGTCGATTACTTCACTAAATGGGCTGAAGTAGAGCCCTTATCCACCATTATCGAAGCCAAAATTACGGATTTTATTTGGAAGAATATAGTATGCCATTTCGGAATCCCAAATTGTATCATCTCTGACAATATGAGACAATTTGACAACGTAAAATTCTGGACGTTTTGCGATAATCTAGGAATCAAACAGCGTTTTTCCTCCTTGGCGCACCCTAAGGCCAATGAACAAGTAAAAGCGGTTAAAAAAAATCATAAAGCACTGCCTAAAAACAAAACGAGAGGCAAAAAAAGAGGGATGGGTCGATCACCTAGGCATACAGAACGACTCCTACGACGATAACAGGAGAAACACCTTTTATAATGGCATTTGGTGCTGAGGTTGTAATCCCAGCAAAAATTGGAATACCTACCTATAGAACATAAACTTTCAAAGAAAAGAGAATGATGTCGGAATGAGCAAAAATTTAGACGCAATCGAAGAAATTAGAGAGCAAGCGCAAATTCGGTTAGCCATTCAAAAGCAACAAGTGGAGAGATATTACAACAAAATTGTCAAGGAAAGGCACTTCCAAGATGGCGATCTCGTTTTAAGAAAAGTAACTCGAAATACTCAATCTCTAGGAGACAGATGTTTAGGGGCAAATTGGGAAGGTCTATACCGGGTAGTAGGAAACGGAAGCAATGGTAGTGACCGGTTGGAATATAATAGAGATCGAGGTGCAATCCAAATGGTTCAAACTAATACTCCCAATTCGTTTCAAGATCCTTTGCGAGCAATTGATGGTCCAATTACTAGGGGAATGATAAAGGGAATGAAAGATGCTTAATAAGGCTTAATTATGAAAGTGCATGACAAAGAGGCTATTCTAGAAAGTTTTAAGATTGTAATTAAAGTTTTCTTACTTGTTTAGGATTGTTATTTAAGTTTCCTTATTAGATTATGATTGTTATTAAAGTTTCCTTATTAGATTAGGATTGTTATTTAGGTTCCCTTGTAGGATTAGGATTATAGTCTTATTTTTCAACTTAAGTTAGGATTTCTATTCCTGTTTAATTTTGGACACTCTTTTTATTTAGGATTATGATGTTTACATGCATATATAAAGGCTACAAGTATGTAAAACGAATTTTATCATATCATTAATAATATTGAGATATTTCAGCAAGCTTTGCTTTGCTTTCTTATGTTCTTGGTAGAATACAATATCTTGACTTATCAGGGAAGTGATTAACCTTTGTGGCGTCTTCAAGGTTGGAACTTTGAGACTTAGTTTCCTTAGGTTCTAATATGATCATCTACAACTTGTTTTCTAGTTTCTTGGGTGTGCATAACAACTGATTCAAGGCTTCCTAGAGCAAGTCGTCTAGTGGGTTCTTATCATTTGGTATTAGAGCTTTGACTCTAAAAATAGGTTACTTATCTTTTACTTATCCTTATTTTACATTTTTTTTTATTATTTTTGTGCAATTCTTATGTTGTCTTCGCATAACGTTCTTGGCTTCTTTCATTCTACTTCTTTGTGTTTAGTTTTGTTAAAAAAAAAAAAAAGAGGGATCGAAAAGAATATCTAACAAAAAAAAAAATGGGAGTTAGATTGCATTGTTTGATCAGTGAGCAATCAGTTTTGCGTTATTTATTAAAATTACAGATTTGATTTTTATTCAATTTCGTGTTCAATTTCAAGATCAATCGTGTAAGACTGTTTGTCTCTTTTAGCTTTGCATTTCAATTTGTTATATTCTACTGATATTTTACATGTCTTTTACTTCCTTTTAAAGTTTTTTTATTTTGGTTCTTTTAATTATTATTTTTTTTTTCATTACCGTTTGCCTCAACTAAATTTTTAACGTTCTAGTTTTGAGATTTTCCACCATGTACCCGATTGCTCCTTAACATTTGTTGATCTTGATTCTTTTAGGAACATAAAGGAGGCTAGCTTGAGTAGTAAAAGGTAAAAGTGTTGAGACCACTATCGAAAAAAAAAAACCAAATTAGTGTGAAACAGAAATGATAACAAATTAATTTGAGTGCAAACACATGAGGCAGTGTGAGAGGAATAAATTTTTCTTTTTTTCTAACAAAGTTTTGTAGGTTATAAACATAAGTAGTGAAGAAGAACCGCAAGAAGTTGACATGAAAATGTTCATAAAGGTTGTTAATGAACAATTTAGGAAGTTGAATACTAGATTGGATAACATGCAATCCCTACCTATTTCTAAAACCACTAGAAGACGTGTGCTTGAGGAGGAAGAAGAAAAGGATTCAGATTTGAAGGAATCAAGTTCTAAACAAAGGCAAGAAGGTTGTTTCCAAAAAAGATAGTAATTTGGGCAGCATAAAGATGAAGATTCCAACCTTTCAAGGAAAGAATGATCCCGAACTATACTTGGAGTGGGAAAGAAATGTTGAACATGTATTAGATTGCCATAATTACTCTGAGGAAAAGAAAGTAAAATTAGCAGCTGTGGAGTTCATAGATTATGCAAGCATATGGTGGAATCAATTGGTGATTAATAGGCGTAGGAATGGAGAGAAGCCAATTCGGTCATGGGAATAAATGAAATTGGTAATGTGCAAGAGATTTATACCTAGCCATTACTATAGAGATTTACATAGAAAGTTGCAAGGGTTGGTTCAAGGTTCCATCAGTGTAGAGGACTATTACAAGGAGCTGGAGATAGCCATGATTAGAGCAAATATAGAGGAAAATCGAGAAGCAACAATGGCTAGATTTATTAGCAGCCTGAACAAAGAGATTGCTGATGTGGTTGATTTACGACACTATGTGGAGATGGAGGAGCTATTGCACAAAGCTATTAAAGTGGAGAAGCAAATAAAATCAAAAGAGTTCAGATTTGGTTCGGCTTCTAGTTCTTCATGGATATCTAATTGGAAGGACAACAAAGTTACCTCAAAACCAAAAGAAGAACCAAAGCAAAAGGATTCGATTGTTGTTTCTAAAAGTAAAATTGAAACTGAAATTTCTTCTAAGTCACGTGAAGTTAAGTGTTTTAGGTGCCAAAGATTCGGGCATATTGCTTCTTAATGCCCAAACAAAAGAGTTATGATTGTGTTAGAGAATGGAAAAATAGAAAGTACTAGCTCAAACGAGGACGAGATGCCACCGTTGACAGATTATTCTAATATTGAAATTGAAGAAGCCGTGCATGGTGATTTGTTAATTACAAGGAGAACCCTAAGTATACAACCTAAGGATGATGTTGATGTGGAGTAATGTGACCATATTTTTCACAGAAGATGCCATATGAAAGATAAGGTATGTATTATGATTATATATAGTGGAAGTTGTACTAATGTTGCTAGTACTTTGTTAGTAGAGAAGCTGAATTTGAATACCATAAAACATCATAAACTATACAAATTGGATTGGTTAAATGATTGTGGAGAAATAAGGGTAACGAAGCAAGTTCTAATTCCCTTTTCAATTGGCAAGTATAAGGATGAGGTTTTATGTGATGTGGCACCAATGTATGCTGGTCATTTATTGCTTGGCTGACCATGGCAGTTTGATCGAAAGGTTACACATGATGGGTATAAAAACCGTTATTCATTTGTAATGAATAACCGAACTGTTGTTCTAACCTCTCTTAAACCTTTGCAAGCTTATGAAGATCATATTAGGATAACGAGAGAATGCAAAATGAGAGAGGAACAAAAGTGCGAACAAGTGGAAAAAAAAAAGAAAGAAAGTGAGTAAGTAAAAACTAAGAGAGCAAGTGAGGCCGAGATGAAAATTACAGAGGAAAGTGTGCAAAAAGGAGAGAAAAGAAAGGGAATGAGTATATTTGTGGAAAAAAATAAGATTAAGAGTGTCATGATTACAAGGCGGCAACTATTTGTACTTATGTACAAGAATGTTTACTTTTTCACTAATAACTTTAACCCATCTTTGTATAATGTTGTTGCGTCTATACTGCAAGAGTTTGCATATAATGGGAAAAAGTCCGATTTTGTGGAGGATTTACTTGCTAAGTTTTGGGCTAACATTGAAAGGAAGAATGAACAATATGCCAAGCAAGCTAATAAAGATTGTTTGAAGCTTGTTTTTGACCCTGGAGATTGGGTTTAGGTGAACATGCATAAGAAGAGGTTTCTTACACACGAAAAATCAAAATTATAGCCTACTGAAGATAGACCTTTCAAAATCTTGAAGAGAATCAATAATAATGCATACAAGCAAAATTTTCCAAACAACTATGGTAATGTTAGTGCGATTTTCAATGTTGCTGATTTATCTTTGTCTGATGTAGGTGATTCGAGGACGAGTCTTTTCGAAGAAAAATGGAATAATAGAGATCGAGATGCAGTCCAAATGGTTCAAACTAATACTACCAATTTGTTTCAAGATCCTTTGCGAGGAATCGACGGTCCAATTACTAAGGGAATGATAAAGGGGATGAAAGAGGCTTAATAAAGCTTAATTATAGAAGTGTATGACAAAGAGGCTATTCTAGAAAGTTCTAGGATTGTTGCTAAAGTTTCCTTACTTGTTTAGGATTGTTATTTAAGTTTCCTTATTAGATTAGGATTAAAGTTTTCTTACTTGTTTAGGATTGTTATTTAAGTTTCCTTATTATATTAGGATTGTTATTAAAATTTCCTTATTAAATTAGAATTGTTATTAAAGTTTCCTTATTAGATTAAGATTGTTATTTAGGTTCCCTTATAGGATTAGGATTATAGTCTTATTTTCAAACTTAAGTTAGAATTTCTATTCCTGCTTAATTTTAGACACTCTTTTTATTTAGGATTATGATGTTTACATGCCTATATAAAGGTTACAAGTATGTAAAATGAATTTCATCATATCATTAATAATATTGAGATATTTCAGCAAGCTTTACTTTGCTTTCTTGTGTTTTTGGTAGAATACAATATCTTGACTTATCAAGGGAGTGATCAACCTTTGTGGCGTCTTCAAGATTAGAATTTTTGGGACTTAGTTTCCTTAGGCTCTAATCTGATCATCTGCAACTTGTTTTCTAGTTTCTTGGGTGTGCATAACAACTGATTAAGGGTTCCTAGAGCAGGTCGTCTAGTGGGTTCTTATCAAAACATCTTGATGGAAGCCAGATCAAACGGTCGTGGAACGCAGGAAATCTAAGGAGATATTATCCGTAACAATATTTACGCCCCAAAGGATATCAAAGATTGCCGAGAAGGAACTTTTGACGATGAAGATTGCCGAGAAGGAATCTTTTACAACAAAGATTGCAGAAGAGGAATCTTTGAGATTGCCGAGGAAGAATCTTTTACAAATCACATGTAACTAAGATTGCTGAGGAAGAATCTTAGAGAAATCTTTAATCATAAACGATTACCGAGGAGGAATCCCAACAAGATTGTCGAGAAGAAATCTCATGTAACTTATCCATTCAAGTTTGTAGATTAAAATTCAAGTCCATGGCTCCTTTACACTCATGAATTAAAACTAAATACCTTTATTTTTGTTATCATGAAATTCATTAAAGAAAATTGATGCTAAAAATCTCATACATGAAACTAACTTTATTGATGAGCTATGTGAATATACAGTAATAACTCTTTTAAAAAAAAATATTTCAAAGTTCCAGGAGCCTCAGAGGGCGGATTAGTGTCGGGAGCATTAGTCTTAGAGGCCAAATGGGCTCAGTTGAAGGAGTAGGATTTGTGGGAGAGGGAGCTTCGTCAAGTAGAGTACTCTCATCCCCTGTTTCTTTCTCGGCAGCCAAGAACTTATTCAAATCGAAGGAGAATTTCATCCAGTACATCTTAAAAGAAGGATCTCTTCTATAAAGTTCCCCTTGAGTGCTCGGATAGACAAGCAGAAAAGTGCTAACACCCTCTCTTTCTAAGCATGCCACCGAAGTCGTATGCTCAGCCTTTTCCCTTTCCAACTCCTTGTTCACTAGCTTCAATGAGGATTCAAGTTGCTTTCGGATAACTTTATGATAATCTACCTCTGCTTTATGGACAACTACCTTGGTATCTACTTTAGCAGCCCTATCCTTGTAATGATTGGCTTCGACAATTGCCGATAACGTTTCTAAGCCAAAACGACATTCCTGGCGTCTAGCCTCTAAGAACAAACAAATACGAAAAAAACTGAAGTAAATGGAAAAAGTTAGTAATGTGCACAAAAGATGACACAATAAACAAACTAAAACATGAGAAAGTCACCTGATTGAAAGCTCTCTCTATGTCTTCCCAAAACTCGTCAAGGGGTTTTTGGATAACCTACGTAATATCCTCAACCTTGACGGAAGTGGATAAGCTTTCTACCGCGTCGGCGAGGAAAGCAGGAATTGGTGTCGAGAGCACAAACGACGGTAAGTCCACATTAGTAACAATCAACATCTTTACCAACAAAGAAGTCTTTGCAAATTTCAGAGGAGGAGGGAGAGTGTCTTTAATTACGCTTGAAAAGGAACCCTTTTGCTTCCCCCTCCTCATCAACTGAAGGGTATTGTTCAAATCGGCCTAGAAAGGAACGGTGGAGGGAACATCTGTGGAGGGCTTAGGGGTCTTCCTCTTTGTTCCCCATTCTTTCCCAGAATTAGCCATATCCTGTCGATGAAGCTCTTGAAAAAGATGATATGAACATCGCAAGACTAAGGAATTAGTTCAAAGAAGAAAACCACTAAAAAAACCAATAGATGCTGACCTTGGGCCTAGTATGCTCAGAAATAAAACCCACGTCAAAGAGTTGCAAGGGATTGAGAAGATTCAAGTAATTCCTCTCACCCCTATTTCGAAGTAAAATGGCCTCCGCACTGCTCGCCTCGAAACGAGTAAGCTTAGACGTCTTGGAATGTCTCACTGTAAGAGCATAAAAATGTTAAAAAAAAAACTTGAAAAATTAAAGGACTTGGCTCTTAAAATTCTGACAGTATAAGGTAAAGAGTGGAACCCTCAGTGTAACTTTATCCTCGCGCCCCTCCTATAAAAAATATTTGTCTTTCCAAATTTTATTGGAGGTGGGGTTACCTATAACTACCTCTCCCTTACCAGAACGACTACCAAGATGAAAGAAACCGAAATGGTCTTCACTAAGATTAGCCTTAACAGTAAAAAAGTAGCTAAGTTCCTTTGTGCTAAGATTGATCCCACAATATTTCCTATATAAAACCCATAAACCTATGGCACACCACCAACTATCTGGGCTCATTTGTGTCAGGGCAAGCCCATAGAAGTTAAGGACCTTTCGGATTAAAGGTTGGAGAGGCAACTGCAGGCCTAGCCTCAAGAAATCCAAATTAAAAGCTATAAGTCCAGACAGAGGAGAACTTAAAGATTCCCCAAGAGCTATCGGCCTCATCCTAACCTACCCCGGAATAACGAATGCATCTTGGTATGCATCAAGGATGTTCTGAGTTGGGGTTTGTGGGATTAGATCTATGGCATATGGGAATGTACCCATTTTAAGACTCATACCCCCCCCTTCCCCAAGGCGCCCAAAAGACATAGGACTTACTTTAGTGGATATAGAAGTGACGAAGCTTTGAATAACATCGATAAAAGGGGATGTACCACCTCGGTGTTCATATCCTCACCAGAAAGTACTTAGAGAATTGTCACTAAACTGCGGGTCAGAGGGCCTAGATTAGGAATCCAAATTGCTTCGGTGTACCCATTTGGGATCCATTTTACCTAAACTAAAAGGGGAGCTCCTACTACAAAAACCCTCTAAAAAAGCTTGGAAAGACAAACCCACAAGACGATCAGTGGCCGTGACAAATCTTTGGCGTCTAGATTCCGTACTTGCAGCAAAAAATAAAAAATAAAAAAATAGAAGTCTCTAATTCCTAGGGCCAAAAAGCCTCAAATGTCTTATGAAAATGGGATAGTAAGGAACAAAAAACATACCTGAAGTTAAAGGTGGTGGATCAAAGTAAATCTTGGGCAGAGAAGTAGTATCGGCACTAAGAAAACAAAGAGCAAAAACAAATCAACAGAAGAAAATGAAGGACGGCGGCAAAAGTAAAGAGGAACTCGTCCCTTGACTGTATATATATATACACCTAAGGGAAGAGTGAATCTAAACCATTTAATGCATCCAACAAAAAGAAAAAGAACACGTGACGACTTAACATGAAGGGGCGCGATGGTTGAAAGGACATGACAGCTGAAGGGACAGAACGGTTGAGGGGACGTGCATTTATTCCCCCCATAAAAAGGCACGATTCCTAACGTGATCTTAAATGGGGGCAGTAGCAAAGGAAAATTTTTGAAAATATTTCAAAAAATATATCTCACCTTACAAAAGGTCAGTTCTAAATACTAGTTTTCATAATTCTTGCCTTCGTCTATAAGTCTAAAAACTAAGAGGGCTCATGTTGGGGATGAGTTTATACTGAGGTTAAGATGCCAAGATTGTTCAGAGTTACAAAAGATCGTTTAAGATGCTTTGTGGTATGGAAATTCGGCTTGTTTACCAATAAGGTACTAGCAACATTAGTACAACTTCCACTATCAATAATTATAGTACATACCTTATCTTTCACATGGCATCTTGTGTGAAAAATATGCTCATGTTGCTCCACATCAGCATCATCCTTAGGCTGTATACTTAGGGTTTTCTTTGTAACTAACAAATCATCATGCACAGATTCTTCAATTTTAATATCAGAACAATCCGCTAACGGTGGCATCTCGTCCTCACTTGAGCTAGCACTTTATATTTCTCCATTCTCCAACACAATCATAACTCGTTTGTTTAGGCATGAGAAACAATATGCTCGAATCCTTGGCACCTAAAACACTTAACTTCACGTGACTTCGATGAAGTTTTAGTTTCAATTTTATCTTTAGAAACAGTAATCGAATTCTTTTGCTTTGCTTCTTCTTTTGTTTTTGAGGTAGTTTTGATGTCCTTCCAATTAAATATCCATGAAGAACTAGAAGCCGATCCAAATCTGAACCCTTTTGATTTGATTTACTTCTCCACTTTAATGGCTTTGTGCAACAGCTCCTCCACCTCCACATAATGTTATAAATAAACCACATCAGCAATCTCCTTGTTCAAGCCACTAATAAATCTGGCCATTGTTGCTTCTCGATCTTCTTCTTTGTTTGCTCTAATCATGGCTATCTCCATCTCCTCGTAATAGTCCTCTACACTCATGGAACCTTGAACCAACCCTTGCAACTTTCTATGTAAATCTCTATAACAATGGCTAGGTATAAATCTCTTGTGCATTACCAATTTCATTTCGTCCCATGACCGAATTGGCTTCTCTCCATTCTTACGCCTATTGATCACCAATTGATCCCACCATATGCTTGCATAATCTATGAACTCCACAGCTGCTAGTTTTACTTTCTTCTCCTCAGAGTAATTATGGCAGCCAAATACGTGTTCAACCTTTCTTTCCCACTTTAAGTATAGTTCGGGATCATTTTTTTCTTGAAAGATTGGAATCTTCATATTTATACTGCCCAAATTGCTATCTCTTTTGGAAACAACCTTCTTGCCTTGTTTAGAACTTGATTCCTCCAAATCTGAATTCTCTTCCTCTTCCTCCTTAAGCACACATTTTCTAGTGGTTTTTGAAATAGGCGGGGATTGCAAGTTATCCAACCTAGTATTTAACTTCCTAAATTGTTCATTAACAACCTTTATGAACATTTTCATATCAACTTCATGCGGTTCTTCTTTACTACTCATGTTTATAACTTGCAAAACTTTGTTAGAAAAACAAAAAATTTATTCCTCTCCCACTCCCTCGCGTTTTTGCACTCAAATTAGTTTGTTATCACTTGTGTTTCACACTAATTTGGCTTTTTTTTTTCTATGGTGGTCTCAATACTTTTGCCTTTTATCACTCAAGCCAGCCCCTTTTATGTTCTTAAAAAAATCAAGATCAACAAATGTCAAGGAGCAATCGGTTAGATGATGGCAAATCTCAAAATTAGAACGTTAAAAACTTAGTTAAGGCAAATGGTAATGAAGAAAACAAAATAATTAAAAGAACCAAAATAAAAAAACTTCAAAAGAAAGCAAAAGACATGAAAAAAATAACACTAGAATGCAACAAATTGAAACACAAAGATAAAAGACACAAACAGTCTTACACAATTGATCTCAAATGGAATAAATAGAGTATGGAACATGAAATTGAATTAAAATCAAATATGTAATCTTAATAAATAAAGCAAAATAGATTACTCACTGATCAAACAATGCAATCTAACTCTTTTTTTTAAGTTAGATATTCTTTTCGATCCCTCTTTTTTTTTTTTAATAAAACTAAACACAAAGAAGTAAAATAGAAGAAGTCAAGAAAGTTATGTGAAGACAACACAAGAATTGCACAAAAATAATAAAATTTTTTTTAAAAAGGATAAGTAACCTGTTTCTAGGGCCAAAGCTTTGATACCAAATGATAAGAACCCACTACACGACATGTCCTAGGAACTCTTGAATCAGTTGTTATGCGCACCCAAGAAACTAGAAAATTAAGTTGTAGATGATCAGATTAGAACCTAAGAAAACTAAGTCCTTAAAATTTCAATCTTTAAGACGCCATAAAGGCTGATCACTTCCTTAATAAATTAGGATATTGTATTCTACCAAGAACACAAGAAAGCAAAGCTAAGCTTGCTGAAAATATCTCAATATTATTAATGATATGATGAAGTTCATTTTACATACTTGTAACTTTTATATAGGCATGTAAACATCATAATCCTAAATAAAAGAAGTGTCCAAAATTAAGTAGGAATAGAAATTCCAACTTACGTTGAAAAATAAAACTATAATGCTAATCCTATAAGGGAACCTAAATAACAATCCCAATTTAATATGATAACTTTAATAACAATACTAATCTAATAAGGAAACCTAAAAAATAACAATCCTAATCTAATAAGGAAACTTAAAAAAATAACAATCCAAATCTAATAGAGAAACTTATTCCCTATAGGACAAAGAAATCTTCATAAGCCCAAATTATTTATGTGACTTTAGAATTTAGTAGCACAGGACTATTTTATTCTTTTTCTTGCATATAAAGATAACTAATTATCTTTGGTGAAGCTTTGGAAACTTTATGAACAATCTTAGAACTTTTTAGAATAGCCTATTTGTCATATACTTCCATAATTAAGCCTTGTAAAGCCTCTTTCATCCTCTTTATCATTCCCCTAGTCATTAGACTGTCGATTACTCACAAAGAATCTTAAAACGAATTGGGAATATTAGTTTGAACCATTTGGACTGCACCTCGATCTCTATTAATAAGACTGATATGGATGTCAGTCTAAAGGCTCAAAATCTCTCCAGCTTTTGTCTTCTAAATTTAGTCACTGTCATTCTCAAGGAAAATAACTAGACTAATTCATTCTAAGTGAGAAGATTACTTATTCAATCGTGTTATGAATTTTTCAAGCTTAATTGCATCTTGCTTATGACATATACAACCAAAATTCTTTGAGAACCACAAAAACAAGAAGCAATAACTCTCTTTTTTTTTAGAAAAGAAAGAAATAAATAAAACACAACCTAAATCCTCTCCCCCACACTTAAAACTTACATTGTCCCCAATGCAAGGTGAAATGCACAAAAAAACCCCCCCCCCCCAAAAAAAAGAAAACAAAAACAAAATACAAATGCGAAAATATGAAATTAAAGAAATCAAACTCCCTTTAGGTTCCCTCCCAAGCAGGGCTTTTGTTTATTGTTGTTAGCTCGACTCAATACTTCCTTCTTCAATCAGTATTAATCAGACCTTCAAGGTCCAATTGTGCCACATTCTCCACTTGTATACCTTCATGGAAAGGCTTAAGTCTATGTCCATTCACTTTGAACACTTGGAAGTTGCTAAACTTTGAATTCCAATTGCTCCATAAGAAAAAATATTAGTAACAACAAAAGGTCCAATCTAACAAGATTGCAACTTACCCGGAAACAAACGAAGCCGTGAATGGTAGAGAAGGACTTTTTAACGAACTTTAAACTCCTTCCTAGAGATCATCTTGTCATGAAATGCCTTAGTCGTTTCCTTGTAAATCCTTGCACTCTCATAGGCATCATTTCAAATTTCTTCTAACTCTTGTAGTTGCAACTTCCTGTGTTCTCCCTTGTCATCCATTTTCATGTTGAAACACTTGATAGCCCAATAAGCCTTGTGTTCCAACTCAACTGAAAGGTGGCATGGTTTCTCAAACACTAACCGATAAGGTGACATACCAATAGGTGTATTATATGCAGTCCTATACGCCTACAAGGGATCATCCAAGCGCAAACTCCAATATTTTCTACTTGGATTGACCGTCTTTTCAAGGATGGACTTGATCTCTCAATTTGGCACTTCTGCTTGTCTACTAATTTGCGAATGATAGGCAATTGACACCTTGTGAGTCACATAGTACTTTCTAAACAAAGTCTCTATATTTTGATTGCAAAAGTGAGTGCCTTGATCACTTACTAGAGCTCTTGGAATTCCAAACCTGGAGAATATGTTAGACTTGATAAAATCTGTAACAACTTTAGAATCATTGATGATGCTTAATTTTTATACAAAATTTGTCATACTTTCACTCTTAATTTCATGCTAATTCATATTTATTTTACTTAATTATTTGTGTTTTCTTATTTAATTTATTTATGTTATTACTTTGAGTTTAGTTCTTTATTTTTGTAGGAGAAAAGCCCAAAAAGCCCAAGAAATGGAAAGAAAACAACAAGGCCCATTTGTACTGAACATAGTCCGTATTTTTGAGTGTATCTTTATACTCAAGAATCGTATTTGACTAATTCAAAATAATTTGAAAACTAGACATAATGATTAACAAGCCCACCTGTCATGGAAGGAAGCAAAAAGTCAAGTTTAGTGGCCTAAATTTCGGTTTGAATGGAGACAAGTGGGAGACAGCTTTTCCTTAACAAGGGGGATTGAATTTGGAGCGTTTTAGAAGACTAAATGGGCAATTGAAAGAGGGAAACGACCAGAAGAGAGAGAGAACGAAAGTTAAGGTCTTCTTTTACCATTTCTGGAGATTTTAGAAGCTTGAAGAAAGAGGGGAAGGAAGAGGAAGTGAAGCTTGCTGGAATCGGAAGTCATTGATCTACATAGAGTTTTTCTTTCTCAACTCTTTACTTTTCTCTTTCTGAAATTTTCATTATGATTCTTAATTTGATTATGGTGTGTTGTAATTTCATTATGAACTAATTTCTCTTAACTAGGGCAAAGATGTAACCTAGCTAAGAACATCAATTTCCAGAATTTGTGTTGTTCATGATTTATTGTTTATATTGAGTGTTCATTATTGTGCTTAATGCTTTTGAATATTTGGCCAATATTTGAATTATTTGTGAACTATATTGATCTGAGAAGTGATTTATGTGTTTTGATTATGTAATGAACACAATGAATTACATGCTAGATAGAGATATACTATCATGATTCATGCAGAATTAAGTTAATTATCATTATACTTAATGAACTTTCATGTATTTCAATTCACATAGAGATATAGTGAATTAGTATGTGCAAGTATTTTTGGTATATCTTGAGAAAGAATATCAAATAAATTAGGATAATTTTCTGTCAATATTGGTAACAAATTGAAACAACACAATTAAAGAAATCGAATTCAATTAGCTATGGTGAAGTCTACTGCCCTAGTGTTTTAATCAATTGAAATTCACAATTTCGTTTAGTTAGTTTAAATTAAATTTCCGCAATTTCTTGTTAATCAAAATTTATTAATCGAATTCTTCAATTAAATTTAGGATTACTTATCTTCGGTAATTAACAAATTAATCAATCCTCGTGGGAACGATACTTAACTTATCATTTTATTAGTTAACGATAACGTGCACTTGCGTTATTAAAATTACACAACAATCATCAGTCTTGATAACTTTAGTTTCCACCCATTTTGAGACATATTCAACAAGCAAAATATAGATGTAATCGAAAGATATAGGGAATGGTCCCATGAAATCGATGCCCCAAACATCAAATATTTCGGAAAATAGAATTGGAGTTTATGAAATCTCATTCCTTTGGGATAACCTAGCTTTTGACAATGATCACATGACTTACAAAAAGAATATGAATCTTGGAATAATGACAGCCAATAGAAACAACATTCTAGCACTTTTCTTGTTGTCCTCTTAGCTCCAAAGTGACACCCACAGGCATAAGAATGACAAAAGGTAAGAATAGCAATAATTTAATTTTTAGGAATGCACCTTTTTATCACTTGATCTGTTCAATGCTTCCATAAGAATGGGTCATCCTACGCATAGTATTTGGCATCACTCTTAATCTTATCTCTTTGAGCCTTAGACAAACCAGGAGGTAAGATATTAGTAACCAAATAATTTACTGTTGTGTAATTTTAATAACGCAAGTGCACGTTATCGTTAACAAGTAATAAAATGATAAGTCAAGTATCGTTCCCACGAGGATTGGTTAATTTGTTAATTACCGAAGATAAGTAATCCTAAATTTAATTGAAGAATTCGATTAATAAATTTTGATTAACAAGAAATTGCGGAAATTTAATTTAAACTAACTAAACGAAATTGTGAATTTCAATTGATTAAAACACTAGGGCAGTAGACTTCACCATAGCTAATTGAACTCGATTTCTTTAATTGTGCTATTTCAATTTGTTACTAATATTGATAGAAAATTATCCTAATTTATTTGATATTCTTTCTCAAGATATACCAAAAATACTTGCACATACTAATTCACTATATTTCTATGTGAATTGAAATACATGAAAGTTCATTAAATATAATGATAATTAACTTAATTCTGCATGAATCATGATAGTATATCTCTATTTAGCATGTAATTCATTGTGTTCATTACATAATCAAAACACATAAATCACTTCTCAGATCAATATAGTTCACAAATCATTCAAATATTGACCAAATATTCAAAAATATTAAGCACAATAATGAACACTCAATATAAACAATAAATCATGAACAACACAAATTCTGAAAATTGATGTTCTTAGTTAGGTTACATCTTTGCCCTAGTTAAGAAAAATTAATTCATAATGAAATTACAACACACCATAATCAAATTGAGAATCATAATGAAAATTTCAGAAAGAGAAAAATAAAGAGTCAAAACCTTAACTTTCGTTCTCCTTCTCTTCTGGTCGTTCACCCCTTTCAATTGCCCATTTAATCTTAAAAAACGCTCCTAATTCACTCCTCCTTGTTAAGGAAAAGCTGTCTCCCACTTGTCTCCATTCAAACCGAAATTTAGGCCACTAAACTTGACTTTTGCTTCCTTCCTTGACAGATGGGTTTGTTAATCATTATGTCTAGTTTTTAAATTATTTTGAATTAGTCAAATACGATTCTTAAGTACAAAGATACACTCAAAATACGGACTATGTTAAGTACAAACTGGCCTTGTTGTTTTCTTTCCATTTCTTGGGCTTTTTGGGCTTTTCTCCTTAAAAAATAAAGAACCAAACTCAAAGTAATAACATAAACAAATTAAATAAAAAAACACAAATAATTAAGTAAAATAAATATGAATTAGCATGAAATTAAGAGTGAAAGTATGACAAATTTTGTATAAAAATTAAGCACATCATTTACAATAGTTGCATACCAAGGTAATGTCACACTTGCAAAGAATAGTTGCTCGTCAAGGAATGTTTCCTGCAGAGGAAATTCATCCTCGACATGAACTAAATGACTCAAATGATCTTGAACGAGATTTTCTATCCCTCTTTTATGTCTGATCTCCAAGTCAAATTCATTCAAGAGAAGTATCCATCTTATTAATCTTGGTTTTTCCTTTTTCTTCGTCATCAAATAACGAAGAGCTGCGTGATCAGAGTAAACAATGACCTTAATACCAAGCAAATAAGATCAAAACTTTTCTAAAGCAAAAACAACAGCTAAAAGTTCTTTTTCAATCGTAGAATAATTTCTCTGGGCATCATTCAAAGTCCTTGAAGCATAATAAATGGCATGAGATGCTTTTCCAATTCTTTGTCCCAAAACAGCGCCTATTACATAATCAATTGCGTCACACATTATAATAGAGATCGAGGTGCAAGTCAAATGATTCAAACTAATATTTCCAATTCGTTTCAAGATTTTTTGTGAGTAATCGACGGTTTAATGACTAGGGGAGGGATAAAGAGGATGAAAAAGGCTTTACAAGGCTTAATTATGGAAGTGTATGACAAAGAGGCTATTCTAGAAAGTTCTAAGACTGTTCATGAAGTTTCCAAAACTTCACTAAAGATAATCAGTTATCTTTATATGCAAGAAGAAGAATAAAATAGTCTTGCGCTACTAAATCCTAAACCATATGGATAATTTGGGCTTATAAAGATTTTTTTGTCCTATAGAGAATAAATTTCCTTATTAGATTAGGATTGTTATTTTTTTTAGGTTTTCTTATTAGATTAGGATTGTTATTATTTAGGTTCTCTTATTAGATTATAATTATTATTAAAATTTTCTTATTATATTAGAATTATTATTAAAGTTTTCTTACTAGATTAGGATTGTTATTTAGGTTCCCTTATATAATTAGGATTATAGTTTTATTTTCCAACTTAAGTTAGGATTTTTATTCCTACTTAATTTTTGACACTTTTTTTATTTAGAATTATGATGTTTACATGCCTATATAAAGGTTACAAGTATGTAAAACGAATTTCATCATATCATTAATAATATTGAAATATTTCAGTAAACTTAGCTTTGCTTTCTTGTGTTTTAGTAGAATACAATATCTTAACTTATCAAGGGAGTGATTAATATTTACGGCATCTTCAAGATTAAAATTTTAAGGACTTAGTTTCCTTAGGTTCTAATATAGTCATCTACAACTTGTTTTCTAGTTTTTTAGGTGCGCATAACAACTGATTTAAGAGTTTCTATGGCATGTCGTCTAGTGGGTTGGATAACTAGGGTAAAAGTCAATAGTTCCTTCAGCTTATCAAATGCATTTTTACACGCCTCATTGAATTCAAAAGCCACATCTTTTTATAGCAACTTGCATAGGGGTAATGCTATTTTAGAGAAGTCCTCGATGAATCTTCAGTAAAAACCAGCATGTCCAAGAAAAGAACGAACTTCTCGCATGCTAGTGGGATAAGGTAAAAATTGAATAATATCAACTTTAGCTTTATCTATCTCAATTCCCTTAGATGAAACAATATGGCCCAAAACTATACCTTGTTCAAACATAAAATGACATTTTTTAGAATATAGAACAAGCTTATTTTCTATGCATCTTTGAAGAACAAGTGTAAGGTTCTGCAAATAATTATCAAAAGAGTCTCCATAAACTGTGAAATTATCCATAAATACTTCTATAATATGCTCAATAAAATTTGAAAATATGCTAACCATACACCTTTGAAAAGCGGCAGAGGCGTTGCAAAGGCCAAAGGGCATGCGATGATATGCAAAAGTCCTGAACGGGCATGTAAAAGTCGTCTTTTCTTGATCCTCTGGAACAATTGCAATATGAAAATAACCTGAATAACCATCAAGGAAATAATAGTAAGAATGACCAGCTAACCTTTCATGTATTTGATCAATAAAAGGTAAAAGGAAGTGGTCCTTGCGGGTTACAACATTTAATTTTCTATAATCTATACAAATTCGCCACCCATTCTAAACATTGGTAGAAAATAATTCATCATTATAATTTTTTACAACAATTATTCCAGTCGTTTTCGGAACCACTTGAACAGGGCTAACCTAATTACTATTTGAAATAGGATAAATCACTTTAACTTCAAGAAGTTTGATGATCACCTTCTTCACTACTGGGAAGGTTTTGCTCATTCTTCAAGCAAAATACGATGCATGCATGTAGATGGGCTAATTCCTTTAATATCCATAATTGTCCAACCAATAGCCGTCTTATGCTCCTTAAGGACCAGCACAAGCTTTTCTTCTTGCAATGCACTAAGTTTACTAGAGATGATCACTAGTAATGTTCCTCCATCTCTAAAGAGCACGTACTTGAGGTGATTCGGAAGAGCCTTTGATACGAACCCACTAGGTGACCTGCCCTAGGAATCCTTGAATCAGTTGTTATGCACACCTAAGAAACTAGAAAACAAGTTGTAGATGATCAGATTAGGACCTAAGGAAACTAAATCCTTAAAATTCCAATCTTGAAGACACCACAAAGGTTGATCACTCCCTTGATAAGTCAAAAATATTATATTCTGCCAAGAACACAAGAAAGCAAAGCAAAGCTTGCTAAAATATCTCAATATTATTAATCATATGATGAAATTCGTTTTACATACTTGTAGCCTTTATATAGGCATGGAAACATCATAATCCTAAATAAAAAAGGTGTCCAAAATTAAGTAGGAATAGAAATCCTAACTTAAGTTGGAAAATAAGACTATAATCCTAATCCTATAAGGAAATCTAAATAACAATCCTAATCTAATAAGGAAACTTAAATAACAATCTCAAACAAGAAAGGAAACTTTAATAACAATCCTAATCTAATAAGGAAACCCAAAAAAATAATAATCCTAAACAAGCAAGAAAACTTATTCCATATAGAATGGGGAGTCTTCGAAAGCTCAAATTATCCATGTGACACGAAGATTTAATTAAACCTTGTTTAAGCCTCTTTATCCTTCCTCTAGTTATTGGACAAGTCAATTCCTTGCAAAGGATCTTGCAACGAATTGGGAGTATTAATTTGAACCACTTGGACTGCACCTTGATCTCTATTATTCTCTTTCTCTTCGAAAGGATTCGTCCTCGAATCACCTACATCAAACAAAGATAAATCAGCAACATTGAAAGTCGCACTAACATTACCATAGTTGTTTGGCAAATCTTGTTTGTAAACGTTATTATTGATTCTCTTCAAGATTTTGAAATGGTCTATCTTCGCTAGGCTGCAATTTTGATTTTTCGTGTGTAAGAAACCTCTTCTTATGCATGTTAACCCAAACCCAATCTCCAGGGTAAAAAACAAGCTTCAAACAATCTTTATTAGCTTGCTTGGCAAATTGTTCGTTCTTCCTTTCAATGTTAGCCCAAAACTTAACAAGTAAATATTTCACAAAATCGGACTTTTTCCCATTATATGCAAACTCCTGCAATATAGACACAACAACATTATACAAAGAGGGGTTAAAGTTATTAGTGGAAAAGTAAACATTCTTGTTCATAAGTATAAGTAGTTGTCGCCTTGTAATCATAACACTCTTAATCTCATTTTTTTCCACAAATACACTAATTCCCTTTCTTTTCTCTCCTTTTTGCACACTTTCCTCTCTAATTTTCATCTCGGCCTCACTTGCTCTCTTGGTTTTTGCTTGCTCACTTTCTTTCTTTTTCTTTTCCTCTTGCTCACACTTTTATTCCTCTCTCATTTTGCACTCTCTCACTATCCTAATATGATTTTCATAAGCTTGCAAAGGTTTAAGAGGGGTTAGAACAACAATTCGGTTATTCATTACAAATGAATAACAGTTTTTATACCCATCATGTGTAACCTTTTGATCAAACTACCATGGTCGACCAGGCAATATATGACCAGCATGCATTGGTGCCATATCACATAGAACCTCATCCTCATACTTGCCAATTGAAAAAAAAATTAGAACTTGCTTCGTTACCCTTATTTCTCCACATTCATTTAACCATTGCAATTTGTATGGTTTATGATGCTTTATGGTATTCAAATTCAGCTTATCTACCAACAAAGTACTAGCAACATTAGTACAACTTCCACTATCAATAATCATAGTACATACCTTATCTTTCACATGGCATCTTGTGTGAAAAATATGCTCACGTTGTTTCACATCAACATCATCCTTAGGCTGTATACTTAGGGTTCTCCTTGTAATTAACAAATCACCATGTACGGGTTCTTCAATTTCAATATCAGAACAATCCGCCAACGGTGGAATCTCGTCCTCACTTAAGCTAGCACTTTCTATTTCTCCATTCTCTAACACCATCATAACTCTTTTGTTTGGGCATTGAGAAACAATATGCCCTGAATCCTTGGCACCTAAAACACTTAACTTCACGTGACTTAGAAGAAATTTCAGTTTCAATTTTACTTTTAGAAACAGCAATCGAATCATTTTGCTTTGCTTCTTCATTTGTTTTTGAGGTAACTTTGTTGTCCTTCCATTTAGATTTCCATGAAGAACTAGAAGCTGAACCAAATATGAACTCTTTTGATTTGAGTTGTTTCTCCACTTTAATGGATTTGTGCAATAACTCCTCCATCTCCACATAGTGTTGTAAATCAACCACATCAGTAATCTCTTTATTCAAACCGCTAATAAATCTAGCCATTGTTACTTCTCGATCTTCCTCTATGTTTGCTTTAATCATGGCTATCTCCATCTCCTTGTAATAGTCCTCTACACTCATGAAACCTTGAACCAACCCTTGCAACTTTCTATGTAAATCTCTATAGTAATGGCTAGGTATAAATCTCTTGTGCATTACCAATTTCATTTCTTCCCATGACCGAATTGGTTTCTCTCCATTCGTACGTCTATTGATCACCAATTGATCCCACCATATGCTTGCATAATCTATGAACTCCACAGCTGCTAGTTTTACTTTCTTCTCCTCGGAGTAATTATGGCAGTCAAATACATGTTCAACCTTTCTTTCCCATTCCAAGTATAGTTCGGGATCATTCTTTCCTTGAAAGGTTGGAATTTTCATCTTTATGCTACCCAAATTGCTATCTCTTTTGGAACCAACCTTCTTGCCTTGTTTACAACTTGATTCCTCCAAATCTAAATCCTTTTCCTCTTCCTCCTCAAGCACACGTCTTCTAGTAGTTTTAGAAATAGGTGGGGATTGCATGTTATCCAATCTAGTATTCAACTTCCTAAATTGTTGATTAACAGCCTTTATGAACATTTTCATGTCAACTTCTTGCGGTTCTTCTTCACTACTCATGTTTATAACCTGCAAAATTTGTTAGGAAAAAAAAAAGAAAATGTATTCCTCTCACACTCCCTCACGTGTTTGCACTTAAATTAATTTGTTATCACTTGTGGTCCACACTAATTTGGCCTTTTTTTTTTTTTTCGGGTAATGGTCTCAACACTTTTGCCTTTTACCACTCAAACCAACCCCTTTTATGTTCTTCAAAGAATCAAGATCAACAAATGTTAAGGAGCAATCAGTTAGATGGTGGCAAATCTCATAATTAGAACGTTAAAAACTTAGTTGAGGCAAACAGTAATGAAAAAAATAATAATTAAAAGAGCCAAAAAAAAAAAAAACTTCAAAAGGAAGCAAAAGACATGTAAAAGATATCACTAGAATGTAGCAAATTGAAACGCAAAGCTAAAAGAAACAAAAAGTCTTATATGATTGATCTCGAAATTAAACACGAAATTGAATAAAAATCAAACATGTAATTTTAATAAATAATGCAAAACAGATTGCTTACCGATCAAACAATGCAATCTAACTCATTTTTTGTTTGTTAAATATTCTTTTCGATCCCTCTTTTTTTTTTTTTAACAAAACTAAACACAAAGAAGTAGAATAGAAGAAGTCAAGAAATTTATGCGAAGACAACACAAAAATTGCACAAAAATAAAAAAAATGTAAAATAAGGATAAGTAAAGGTTAAATAACCTATTTCTAGAGCCAAAGCTCTGATACCAAATGATACGAACCCACTAGGCGACCTGCCCTAGGAACCCTTGAATTAATTGTTATGCACATCCAAGAAATTAGAAAACAAGTTATAGATGATCATATTAGAACCTAAGGAAACTAAGTCCTTAAAATTTCAATCTTGAAGACGTCACAAAGGTTGATCACTCCCTTGATAAGTCAAAAATATTGTATTCTGCCAAGAACACAAGAAAGCAAAGCAAAGCTTGCTAAAATATCTCAATATTATTAATCATATGATGAAATTCGTTTTACATACTTGTAGCCTTTATATAGGCATGGAAACATCATAATCCTAAATAAAAAAGGTGTCCAAAATTAAGTAGGAATAGAAATCCTAATTTAAGTTGGAAAATAAAACTATAATCCTAATCCTATAAGGAAACCTAAATAACAATCCTAATCTAATAAAAAAACTTTAATAACAATCCTAATCTAATAAAGAAACTTAAATAACAATCTTAAACAAGAAAGGAAACTTTAATAACAATCCTAATCTAATAAGGAAACCCAAAAGAATAACAATCCTAAACAAGCAAGAAAACGTATTCCATATAGAATAAGGAGTCTTCGAAAGCTCAAATTATCCATGTGACACGATGATTTAATTAAACCTTGTTTAAGCCTCTTTATCCTTCCCCTAGTTATTGGACAGTCAATTCCTCGCAAAGGATCTTGCAACGAATTGAGAGTATTAGTTTGAACCATTTGGACTGCACCTTGATCTCTATTATCCTTCAAATTTGGAATAGGGGCCTGTAAAAGAGAGGGTAAAGGTCTCTTGTTAGAAATTGGTAACAAATATTAAGAACATTACCTAATTGCCACAACTTCAAAAAATTATTCAACGCTACAATAGTTTCCTTCAAATCAGTACTCATGCCTAACTCCTCATTCTCTTTCTCAAGATTCTTACTAATGGCAACTTCCAATCCATCGTTTTCATCAAGTTCAAAAACTTTTTGTGCCAAAGAATCAAGCACATCAATATAATAAACAGGATTATCATCACCAGGATATTTCATGGCATCATAAATATTAAACTTAATAATTTCACCATCAAATTCCATGGTGAATGTGCAACTATGAACATCTATCTTAGTCTTGGATGTCTTTAAGAATGGCCTTCCGAACAAAATAGGAGTAGTTTGATCACCATTCTCCATATCAAGCACATAAAAATCAACAGGGAAAATCAAATCATTAACTTGCACAAGAACATCCTCAACTACCCCTTTAGGATAGGCATTAGATCAATCAACCAATTGAATCACTACACCAGTTTTATTCAAAGGTCCAAGTTTCAAAGAAACGTATATAGAATATGGCATAACATTGATATAAGCTCCTAAATCTAACATGGCCTTCCCAAATCTAGTGTTACCTATCGTTCAGATGAAGCATCATCTTTGCTCTTGATTTCCTATTTACTTGTTAGATGAAGTTTTTCCCTTTTTGTAGGGATATGGTGTTGTATATACTCTACTTACTAATTTTTTATTTTGTCCATTTGCAAAGCTGCTGCAAGGGTTAGACTTGCTAATGTTGGTTAAATGGGGAAGCTTGAATGAGATTTATTGCATGATATTTGATTGCCTTTGATTTACTTGCTGATGCCAAAATGGTAGATTTGTTGTTGATTATTGCAGCTATGTTTGCATTGTTATTATATGTTTTGGGTTGCCATATGTTGCTAATGCATTTGGATTTTAGAATTGATACGAACCCCTAGCATATTAAACTTGAGACCCAATATCTTTACGCATGGAAGCAACTTCTTGGAAAGCTAAATCAGATTTAACCAAGTCCGCAACTCAATTTCAACTTGCGAAATAGAACTTTAGAATAAAATACCCTCAAAGTAATTAGTTTTAATTGAAAGAATCTTGATTCAAGCAAGAATCAAAACAAGAGAAAACACTCTTAATTTTAGCTTTCATTCAAAACGTAATCTATCCCTATTTTGAGTACATGGCCAAATATATAAGGATATAAGAATAAGTAACTTTAATAAGAGTGTTTGGTCACAAAACTAAATTTATTCTGAATTAAATTAAGATAAATTGATTTTTGGCTTAATGATTAACATAAATAGCCCAAATACATAACAAATTAAATAACATATGTTTATAAATAAAACTAAGATAGATAACGAGCTTAAGTAGCAAAGTTAGCCCAAATGGCAAATGAAATCCAAATTTTGCATCTTGATGAAGATCCCATTCGAATTGCATGCTTGTTTAGCCTTGAAACATCATTCGAATATGGCCTTGTATAGATTTGAGAATTCGAATCTCATAGAAGCTTCAATCTTCAAGTTTTGCCTTCTTGTACTTGTGTCAAAGTTACCAAGTTTTGATTGTTGTCTTCAAGTCCAAGCTTGATATTTGACTCTTCCGTGCACTCTTGAATTGTTGCAAGATTATCCCACAAGCCTTGAATCATCCCATTCAATGCATCCTTGAATTTCTTCATTCTTGCTCTTGTAATGGGATCACTAGGTAGCTGAATTGGATCTTTGTTCTTGTGTGCATCCTTATTTACATCATTCCCTCCCTCCTCAAGATGATTTGTCCACGAATCTTCACCATCTACATCAAAAAAAAAAAGATCAGACACATTAAAAGTTACACTCACAGTATACTCACCCAGGAAGATCCAATTTGTAGGCATTGTCATTGATCTTCTCAACGACTTGAAAGGGACCATCTCCTCTTGGATGAAGCTTTGATTTTCTTTGAGTTGGAAACCTTTCCTTTCGCACATGTACCCAAACCCAATCACCAGGTTCAAATACAACTCGCCTTCTTCCTTTGTTTACTTAGCTTGCAATTCGTTGATTCTTCTTCTCAATGTTTTTGCACACATTTTCATGTAGTTTTTTCACCAAATCTGCCTTCTTCTTCCCATCCAAGCTAGTTCTTTCATCACAAGGTAAAGGAACTAAATCCAAAGGGGTTAGTGGGTTAAAGCCATAAACAATTTCAAAAAGTGAAAAACCAGTAGTAGAATGCACAACTCTATTATATGCGAATTCAACAAATGGAATACACTCTTCCTAATTCTTCAAATTCTTTTGGACAATAGCACGCAACAAAGTTTCTAAAGTCTTATTCACAACTTCTGTTTGACCAACAATTTGTGGATGACAAGTAGTAGAAAATAACAATTTAGTACCCAATTTACCCCACAAAACTTTTCAAAAATGACTTAGAAACTTTACATCCCTATCACTAACAATAGTTTTTGGAATGTCATGCAAACGTACTACTTCCCTAAAGAACAGATTTGCAATGTTAGTGGCATCAACTGTTTTATTACAAGGTATAAAATGTGACATTTTTGAAAACCTATTAACCACTACGAAAATAAAATCTTTTCCCCTTTTTGATCTAGGTAAACCGAAAACAAAATCCATAGAAATGTTAGTCCAAGGTTCACTAGAAACAGGTAAAGGAGTATACAAACCTTAATTCAAAACTTCAGATTTAGCTCGTTTGCACGCAACACATCTATCACAAACTCTTTGCACATCTTTTCTCATTTTAGGCCAATAGAAGTGCTCATTTAAAGTATCTAAAGTTTTTGTCATGCCAAAATGTCCCATTAAACCACCCTTATGAGACTCTTTTACAAGTAACTCTCTCATAGAACAAATAGGTATGCATAATTTATTTTCCTTAAACAAAAATCCATGCATTCTATAGAACTTACCATATGCAACTTTCTCACATGCTTTAAAAATGCTAGAAAAGTCATAATCGTCATCATAAAGAGATTTAATATGTTCAAATCCAAGCATTCTCGCATCTAAAGCATTAAGTAAAGTATACCTTCTTGAAAGTGCATCGGCCATAACATTGTCCTTACCTTGTTTGTATTTAATCACATAAGGAAAAGTCTCAATAAATTAGACCCATTTGGCATGTCTTCTGTTCAACTTACCTTGCCCTCGTATGAACTTCAAAGATTGATGATCAATATGAATAACAAATTCCTTGGGCCATAGGAAATGCTGCCAATTTTTCAAAGTTCTAACAAAAGCATAGAGCTCTTTATCATAAGTAGGACAATTCAATGATGTGCCATAGAGCTTTTCACTAAAGTAGGCGATTGGCCTCTTTTCTTGCATAAGAACAGCCCCAATACCTAATCCTGATGCATCACACTCAATTTCAAAAGTATTAGCAAAGTTAGGCAAAGCAAGAATAGGTGCTTTACAAAGCTTATCTTTCAATAAATTAAATGCATTCGCTTGTTCTTTATCCCACTTAAAAATACAACTCTTTTTAATTACCTCTGTGAGAGGTGCCGCAATGGTGCTGAAATCTTTTACAAACCGTCTATAAAAACTAGCCAATCCATGAAGTTACCTCACTTACCGATTTAGGGGTAGGCCAATTTTTTATAGCACTTACTTTCTCTTGATCAACCTCAACACCTTGAGCACTTACCACGAAACCTAAAAACACAATTCGATCTAAACAAAAAGAACACTTTTTAAGGTTAGCATATAACTTTTCTTTTCTCAAAATATCAAGTATAGCCCTTAAATGTTCTAAATGTTCGTCCGAATTTTTGGAATACACAAGGATATCATCAAAGTATACGATAACAAATTTTCCAATTAAATCTTTCAAAACATAGTTCATAAGCCTCATGAAAGTGCTAGGTGCATTAGTTAAGCCAAAAGGCATAGCCAACCATTTATATAAGTCATATTTCGTTTTAAATGCAGTTTTCCACTCATCACCCTCTCTCATGCGAATTTAATGATACCCACTTTTCTAATCAATTTTGCTAAAGATAATAGAACCATGCAATTCATCAAGCATATCATCTAACCTAGGAATAAGATGACGATATTTTACTGTGATGTTATTAATTGCACGACAATCAACACACATACGCCAAGAACCGTCTTTCTTAGGTACTAATAAAACAGGAACAGCACATGGACTCATACTTTCTCTAACATGCCCCTTGGTTAACAACTCCTCAACTTGCCTTTGAAGCTCCTTTGTCTCCTCGGGATTACTCCTATAGGCTGGTCTATTTGGAATTGAAGCTCCAGGAATGAAATTGATTTGATGCTCAATACCCCTAATGAGTGGCAACCCATTGGGTATCTCTTTTGGAAAAACATCTCCATAAGCCTATAAAAGGGAAACAAAAACACTAGGCAAAGAAGCATTAAGGTCATTAGTGTTGAAATAAAGTTCCTTGTACATAAGTACAAGTATACATTTGTTTGAAAACCAAGCCTTCTTAATTTCACTCCTTTTTGCATAAAAACTCACTTGTTTCTTTTTACACTCGTTGCCTTTTCCTGCACTCTTTTTTTCTTATTCGAATTCTGCCCCTCTTCATTCGAACTCACTTTCTTTTTTTTCTCATTGTTTTTGCCACTCTTTCCCTTTGAAAACTCATTCTCTTTTGTTACACCTTCACTCACTCTTTTTCCTCACTCTTGTGTTCTCTCTCACTGTGCATTCTTCTAAGCTCACCCTCATAAACTTCTTTAGGTGAAAGTGGTACAAGAGTAATTTTCTTCCCATCTTTCTCAAAAGTGTAGTGATTTGTCTAACCATTATGCAACACCCTTTTATCAAATTGCCAAGGTCGTCCTAACAAAAGATGACCAACATGCATAGGTACCACATCAAATAACAACTCATCTCTATACTTGCCTATTTTGAAAGCAACAAGAACTTGCTTTGTCACCCTAATTTCCCGGTAATCATTAAGCCACTTCAACTTATAAGCATGTGGATGTTTTAAAGTAGGTAACCCCAACTTTTCTACAAGAGTAGTACTAGCAACATTAGTTACACTACCACCATCAATTATCACATCACAAACCTTATCCTTTACGAGGCACCTAGTATGGAAGAGATTCTCTCTTTGGTCACATTCTTCCTGTTGGACTTGCATATTCAAAACTCTTCTTGCTACAAGAGCCTTACCACTTTCAGCCATAGTAAGTTGCTCATCCCCTTCCTCGTCACTAGCATCTTCAAGTGGTGGCATCATCTCTTCTCCATTCTCTTCTTCACTAGTTGAATAGTACTCACCATCAAGCAAGAATATGTTTATTTGATTTGGGCAATCTCGCTTGTAATGTCCTACACCTTGACACTTAAAACATTTAATATTTCTGGTGTTAATAGTAGAGTCAAGTTTACCCTTGTCCTTGTTTGGGTTGGATGTTTTCGAAGCCTCTTTAGATTCGGTTTTAGGCTTAGATGATGAAGCCTTGTCATCTTTCCTCCAATTTGATTTGAATGAAGAAGTGTAGGAGAAAGAACGATTTGTACCTCTCTTTTTCAGTTGCTTTTCAACCTTCAAAGCGAGGTGAAGCAAGTCTTCTAGCTCCATATATGGCTGCAATTCAACCACATTAGAAATTTCCTTGTTCAAACCATTGAGGAATCTTGCCATTGTAGCTTCATTATCTTCCTCTACATTTGCTCGTATCATAGCTACCTTCATCTCCTTGTAATAATCCTCAACACTTTTGGACCCTTGAGTGAGATTTTGAAGTCGATTATACAATTCTCTATAGTAGTAGCTTAGTATAAATCTCCTTCGCATGATGAATTTCATATCTCTCCACTCTTCAATGGGCCTCTCCTTATTTCTTCTTCGCTTTTGCTTAGTATCATCCCACCAAGTAATAGCATAATCTTAAAAAACAGCTACAGCAAGCTTCAACTTCTTGGATTCAGTGTAGTCGTTGCAATCAAACATTGATTCAGTCTTATTTTCCCAATCCAAATATGCCTTGGGATCCATTCTTCCATGAAATGATGGAATTTTTAGTTTGACCCCATTATTGTTGTTATTGTGGTTGTTTCTTGCCTTTGGTCTCACCTCCTCTTCCTCTCTATTGTCACGAAGTGATTCACTATCATCAAAATCATCATATACTTGAACTCTTCGTGAAACTCGCCTAGCTTGCATGGTTGGATTAGGAGCATTAGGTGGCTGTCCCATTGTGATTGAAACCTCCAGTCTCTCCATTCTATCAAGCATCCCACCATATTTTCTATCCATTGCTTGCAACATCTCGGTTAAGGCTTGGAATCGATCTATCTCACCTTGTGAATCTCTTGCTTGTCCACTCATCTTGTATTACACTGCAAGACAAGGTTAGTAAAGCAAAAGAATAATTCCTCACTTCGCTGCCTCATGTGTTTCACTCAAGTAATGTTATTGCTCAAGCTCGCTCGTGTTTCACATTTATTTACGGCTTTTCTCTAGATGAGCTCACACTAAGCCTTTTTCCATACTAATTCTCTTATTAAGATTAGTTGTAAAAATCAAAATTTTATACAAACTTACTAAATTATAATGAAAAGTAAAATAAAACCAAGGCAAAATTAAAATTAAGGAGGACCTAAATACCTAGAATAGAAAATGAAATTAGGAGAAACTCTAATATGGAAATAAAATATTCAGAAGCAAAATAACTACCCTAAACGAATTTCGATAGGCAACAAATTAAAAGGGATAACTAGGAAATAAATTTCAGAACTGAAGAAGGAAAATACTGAGAAAAGGAAAAGAAAAAAAATTAGTATAGGAATAAAAAAGTCAAGCAAAAATTATGAAAAGATTAGGAAGCTAATCCTAGCTTGTTTTGGGATGTAGGTCTGATTTGGTCAAACTCCTTGAAGCAATCAGGTTTTCCCTTTTTGTTTTTTTTTCTTTTGCTAATCTCTTTAATTTTCGTTGGATTCAACACCCCCTTTTTTTTTTTAGGTCCTTTCCAATTTAGAAATTGGATTGAACTAGTATACCCAACACAACCTTAATTTGCCAAGTTTCCTTCTTTTTCTTGGTCAAGTGCTTTGCTTTCTCTTCTTCTTCCTTTCTCTTTTTGTTTTTGATTCTTTTGACCTCAAAACACCTAGGATTCACCCCCCCCAAAAAAAAAGGAATAGAAAGAAACAAAACGAAATAAATAGACAAGGACTTTGCAAATCAACCAAATTGGAGTTTTGATGCAACCCAAATTCGATTTGCTGCAAAATGAAAGAATATATATTTTTATATATATATATTTGACACGGAACGAAAACAAAATATAATCGAAAGAAATAGACACGAGAATTAAAAGAAACGAAATAGAAAACTAGAGAAAACAATATAACCTGATTTAGAGTCGAAGCTTTGATACCAAACTGATACGAACCCCTAGCATATTAAACTTGAGACCCAATATCTTTACGCATGGAAGTAACTTCTTGGAAAGCTAAATCAAATTTAACCAAGTCCGGGACTCAATTTCAACTTGCGAAATAGAACCTTGGAATAAAATACCCTCAAAGTAATTAGCTTTGATTGTAAAAATCTTGATTCAAGTAAGAATCAAAACAAGAGAAAACACTCTTAATTTTAGCTTTCATTCAAAACGTAATCTGTCCCTATTTTGAGTACATGGCCAAACATATAAGGATACAAGAATAAGTAACCCTGATAAGAGTGTCTGGCCACAAAACTAAATTTATTCTAACTTAAATTAATATAAATTGAATTTGGACTTAATGATTAACATAAACAGTCCAAATATACAACAAATTAAATAACATATGTTTATAAATAAAACTAAGATAGATAATGGGCTTAAGTAACAAAGTTAGCCCAAATGGCAATTGGAATCCGAATTTTGCATCTTGATGAAGATCCCATTCGAATTGCATGCTTGTTTAGCCTTGAAACATCATTCGAATATGGCGTTATACAGATTTGAGAATTCGAATCTCATAGAAGCTTCAATCTTCAAGTTTTGCCTTCTTGTACTTGTGTCAAAGTTACCAAGTTTTGATTGTTATCTTCAAGTCCAAGCTTGATATTTGACTCTTCCGTGCACTCTTGAATTGTTGCAAGATCATCCCACAAGCCTTGAATCATCCCATTCAATGCATCTTTGAATTTCTTTATTCTTGCTCTTGTAATGGGACCACTAGGTAGCTGAATTAGATCTTTGTTCTTGTGTACATCCTTATTTGCATCAAGAATCATGAATGATTTGCATTGTAATAGCTAATACGCAGACTATACATGCCTAGTTTTTCACGTCCCGACCTCGAGAGGATCGAAGAGTTATCTATTAAATACATAACATAAAAAATAAGATATTTAACTGAGAAAATTCATCGATAATTTAAACATCATTAATACAAAAATCTAGTCAGATTATCTTTAAAGTCTATTCTCCAAGAAATCAGTTAAATTGAAAATAAGGTGCAACATCCTAAACTTAGAGAACCAAGGGACAGCAGAAGCTTCGCCAAATCCACTATGTGCACGATTACTTATATGGGAATCATAATAAACTATAATGAGTATAAATTTGATAAGCATATTAGTTTTTCATAAAAAAATATATACATATATATAAATAAAAATATAATGCATATGTAACATGATAATAACCATGTTCATTCTCAAAATGCATGATACAAAATCACTTCATACTTACGCATATCATTAATTCACTTTCAAACTTTCATTCACATTTAATTAGGAATATATTTATTAAAATACTATCTAGTAGGACTTCACATATACCATATATATATTGAGTCTAAATCATCCGTCGATGACTTTTCATATATGGGAATATATTTATTAAAATACTACCTAGCCATACCCTCACCCTAATCATTAAAGAGTTCTTCCACATGCATAAAATTTTATCTAAAGGTCTCTCCCAAGTCATAGGGAACATATAATACATATCAAATATACCAAAGCCGAATGAATGCTCACGCAAATCAAAAGCTTCATAAACACTTATAATTGCCTACTAAGAAAGCAATGAATTTAGATCACTTAAAATATAAAGTCTTAACTTTCATAAACATTTTTCTTACAAAATCACTTTCTTATTTCTCAAAATCATTGATGCATTTGTATATGCTAATGTCAATGTTCAATGATCTATGCACAACACATAAACACATAGTTATAAACAAATATTTTGACATATAATTATAAGCAAATTGATACGTCCATATTAATGCATATTTGTAAATATAGTCACTCACAAAAATATATGTTCATTGTGATCCCATTTAAAAATCTAGTACACTTACCTCTTAATGTTCCCAGAAAAATCACAATCACCTTAATCTAAAATCAAAATTAATCTTATAAGCTATATTACACAAAATCAGACATATAATATTTCATCAAACAAACTCTTTAATTTTGTCTTTAGGCCAATCAAGGATTTTTCTTATACCTTAAAGGATATTATTTTCTTACAAAATCATAATATAATCATAATGAAATACTATATAACATCATATAAAAATATACATCTTTAATTCAATTTGTAACTATTTTTTGTCACTTATAAAACTTATCCACTTGCCTTTAAAAATACAAAGCACTTGCTGAGTATATCTAAGTCTATGATTTTTAATAAATCAACCACTTAACTAATGATTATGAAACTTTACAAAAATCATATAAACATATATACATTAGCTTAATAAAACTTTGAAGACATAAGTCATGTCCAAACTAATTTAAACAATTTTTACTTTGCATTTCACAGATTCCATAAACTCTACATTCTCAGTGATATAGACTACTTTGAAAATTCATAACAGATCATATATATAGAATTAGAGCTCAAAATTTTAATACATTATAATAGATATAGTTAATTATGTCATAAATTTTTATAATTTTTGGAAACCATTTGATCGACCCACAAATTTTATAATTTATGTATCCTGCAGAAATCAACATTTTTCAGCATCTTAAGGTCAAATCTAAATATTCATATAAAATAAAAAATTCAGCCTTTTCAAATGAAATAAAATTTATTTTGACTTATTTAATGTATATCATTTTTAGTTAAATCCATTTTCCAAAATAAATCATATAAAAATTTGTAAAACTTTCAAATCAAGCTACTATCTAAGGTTTAAGTTCTACAAAAGCTTCATTTGATAACAATAATTATCTTCTACCAGTTCCTTAACCAATTTCATCACCAAACCATATTTATAACCATAAATAATCCACATCAATATATCCTCAACATTTGATATAATTTTTACACAATATATTTTTATAACACAACCAATCACATATAACACAATGAATTTTAAAGAGATGAGCATATTCCCTTAAATCTTCTTAATTTCTCTTTAAAGACTCTATTTTCTCTTCAAATTCTTCTATTCCTCTCTTTCTCTATCTTAAATTTCGAAAATTATTATTTCTCTTTCTAAAACAAAGAATAGGATGAATTTACACTTAAGATTAGAGTTGTAATATGAGCCTTACTAAGTACACCAATACTTAGTACTAAATACACTCATGTATTAGTACTTCAATTTTATACTTGGGTTTTTTTTAAGTAAACCCATATTTAATACTAAATACAATAATATAATACTTCTAAAAGAATATTTTTAAGGTTCACAATCAAATACCTTAAGTGTACTAGGCTTCCTAAGTACTAATAGAAACATAAGATGTGTATATATATACATAATACATACCACTTGGAGTATGTTACATAGTTTCTACCATTTACTAGTAGAGTGTACATATAGCATTGTTGTTACATATTGCAACATCTAGTGCATTACAAATCGCATTGTTGGGCCATTATTGTGTGTTATTCATCTTAATTGTGCATGAACTTCAATCATTTGTTGCTAAATATAATAGAGATCGAGGTGCAGTTCAAATGGTTCAAACTAATACTCCCAATTCATTTCAAGATCCTTTGCAAGGAATCGACGGTCCAATGACTAGAAGAAGGATAAAGAAGATGAAAGAGGCTTAACAAGGCTTAATTATGGAAGTGTATGACAAAGAGGCTATTCTAGAAAGTTCTAAGATTGTTCTTGAAGTTTCTAAAGCTTCACCAAAGATAATCATTTATCTTTATATGCAAGAAGAATAAAATAGCCCTACGTTACTAAATTCTTGTGCCGCATGGATAATTTGGGCTTTTAAAGATTCCTTATTTTATATGGAATAAGTTTCCTTATTTGTTTAGGATTGTTATTTTTTTTAGTTTCCTTATTATATTAGGATTGTTATTAAAGTTTCCTTATTTGTTTAGGATTGTTATTTAAGTTTCCTTATTATATTAGGATTGTTATTAAAGTTTCTTTATTATATCAGGATTGTTATTTAGGTTCCTTTATAGGATTAGAATAATAGCTTATTTTCTAACTTAAGTTAGGATTTCTATTCCTGCTTAATTTTGGACACCCTTTTTATTCAGGATTATAATGTTTATATGCCTATATAAAGGTTACAAGTATGTAAAACAAATTTCATTATATCATTAATAATATTGAGATATTTCAGCAAGCTTTGTTTTACTTTCTTATGTTCTTGGTAGCATACAATATCTTGACTTATCAAATGAGTGATCAACCTTTGTAGTGTCTTCAAGATTGAAATTTTAAGGACTTAGTTTCCTTAAGTTCTAATCTGATAATCTACAACTTGTTTTCTAGTTTCTTCCCACCGTGTAACAATCGATTCAAGAGTTTCTAGGACAGGTCTAGTGGTTTCTTATTAGAATGCTTCCAGTATGCTTTAATATCTCTTTCAATTGATGCTTGTCACCCCCCTCTTTAACGAAGCATAAACCACTTTGACAATCACCATCATTTGGCATCCAAATTCTGAAATAGCTGCATTCATCATATTTGCAGCAGTAGTACAACTTATTTGGATTATCTTGTGACTCGCTAATACAGACATCACATTTCTTTTTGCATAGACAATATTTATTCTCAAACTTAATGAGATTTATATTCACGTATTTTCTCCTATGCTTGGATGTATATTTGCCTGAACTTCGACTTGTGTTTAAAGTGTTTGAAGCCATATGATTGAATGTGTGTTGATGTCAAACAATAGGAGTGGTTAGATTAGATTATTGAGTGGCTACAATGAATGGAACTTATTGGAAGTTGGTGCTTAAATAATGGATTGAAGGATATAATTAGGAATGTCTTGCTCTTGACTACAGTAGAATTTTTGCATCTCAATGAATCGAAATTACTTTTGTATTTTCATTTAGGCTAGAAATTACTTGTCAATTTGTTCTTCTGTGTACATGGAGTTTAAATAGTGGAGTAAGAATGAAATTATGATCGTTAACTTCCAACGATTATAATTTTCATTCTTACTTCACCACCTTACAGTAGCACTATTTTAATACAAGAGGATTTTATGTATTTGTCAACATTACTACTGGGCAACTGATAGCTAAATTCAGTCACCTATCAATCTCGAATATTTGATGTCAGACATATTTTATAATAAAAACTAAATAGTTGAGGTCAATTAAGTAAATGCAATGATTGGGATTAGTTGACAAACGTTGTAAGGGAGGTTTTTGATACTTTCGACATAATATCCATCTAACTGATATATTTCAATATTTTAGGGGACGATTTGATAATATCCCATAATTTTATTGTTTTTATATTAATAATATTCAATATTTTTTTAAAATATTTGATATTAAATTATATAAATTATTTTATTTATAAATTAATAGAGTTATAAATTAAGTATATTTAATTATAAATTACATAAATTATTTTATTTTATTTTATTTATAAGTTAATATAACTATGTACAAATTATATAAATATTCTTAAAATATAAATAATATAATTCATATAATTCAAATATTATTTGGGCTTTATTTAGTTAATTATGTTATAAATTAATATAATGATAAATAAATTATTTAGAATATTAATAATAATTAGAGACTAATTATCAAAAATATTGAATACATAATTAAAAAATAAATCATAAGGATATATTGGTTATTATGTATTAATAACTGGGTTACAATTGTCAATTAATATAAAATTATCAATTAATATGTTTTCTAAATATATAAGGGTAAAATAATTATTTTGTACGAATACAAAATAAGTTCAGGTGATATTTATCGTTTGTCAATAGTTGAGAGGGAAATATGTCGTTTTCAAAATATCATGGAAATATCTGCGTTTTGTAATACCCCAGGGTATCTACCAATTTTCCTATTTTTATACCTTTTTTAGGGCTTGTGCCTCTTTTAAAGTTGATGTTACATTGTGGAATGTGTTTTCTTGGTTATAGTTTTAATAAATTGCTTCTATATTTTAAGGTTAGTGTTAGAGAAATTTGTCCTTGGATGAAGGAGAAATTTAACCCAACATGATTTTAGGGCCTCGAACTTATCATTGGAAGCAAACTCCTTTCATTTTTAATGAATTATTTTCATATTTTAAAGCTAGTGATAAAAAAAAATTGTTCATAATTTAGAGAAAATATATACTAACATAATTCAAGAACCATGGGGATTATATCCCCTTTCCTCATAATTAGAAGTCTGTATCCAATTTAAAGTGAAATTTACTTCTAATTAAGAAAAATCTACTCCAATATCACCATGAGAGCTTGAACCCCTTCGCTCATAATTTGGAAGTCTATGCTAAATTCTGATAAAATATAAAATCTACTTGAACCCTTTTCCTCAGTATTTGAAAGTTTGTGTCTAATTTATGCAAAATTATGAAAACTATATCTAATCCAAGGAAAATTTACCCAACATAATTATGAGAATTTAAACCCCTTCCATCAAAGTTGGGAAGTCTACGCCCTAAATCTACCCAAGACCACTAAATTACTATTTGATAGTTTAATTGTTCTTAGCTTTGACTGAGACAAAAATTTGTGGGTTTTTTAAACTTGATGAAAATATTACTTACTCTGATTTTCAATGGTATGTAATTGTTCTTGAAAACCTGTTGTGAATCTAGGAAATAATAAAAAAGTGAGGAAGCAAGGATGATGTTGTGTAATTTTAATAACGCAAGTGCACGTTATCGTTAACAAGTAATAAAATGATAAGTCAAGTATCGTTCCTACGAGGATTGGTTAATTTGTTAATTACCGAAGATAAGTAATCCTAAATTTAATTGAAGAATTCGATTAATAAATTTTGATTAACAAGAAATTGCGGAAATTTAATTTAAACTAACTAAACGAAATTGTGAATTTCAATTGATTAAAACACTAGGGCAGTAGACTTCACCATAGCTAATTGAATTCGATTTCTTTAATTGTGTTGTTTCAATTTGTTACCAATATTGACAGAAAATTATCCTAATTTATTTGATATTCTTTCTCAAGATATACCAAAAATACTTGCACATACTAATTCACTATATCTCTATGTGAATTGAAATACATGAAAGTTCATTAAGTATAATGATAATTAACTTAATTCTGCATGAATCATGATAGTATATCTCTATCTAGCATGTAATTCATTGTGTTCATTACATAATCAAAACACATAAATCACTTCTCAGATCAATATAGTTCACAAATAATTCAAATATTGGCCAAATATTCAAAAGCATTAAGCACAATAATGAACACTCAATATAAACAATAAATCATGAACAACACAAATTCTGGAAATTGATGTTCTTAGCTAGGTTACATCTTTGCCCTAGTTAAGAGAAATTAGTTCATAATGAAATTACAACACACCATAATCAAATTAAGAATCATAATGAAAATTTCAGAAAGAGAAAAGTAAAGAGTTGAGAAAGAAAAACTCTATGTAAATCAATGACTTTCGATTCCAGCAAGCTTCACTTCCTCTTCCTTCCCCTCTTTCTTCAAGCTTCTAAAATCTCCAGAAATGGTAAAAGAAGACCTTAACTTTCGTTCTCTCTCTCTTCTGGTCGTTCCCCTCTTTCAATTGCCCATTTAGTCTTCAAAAACGCTCCAAATTCAATCCCCCTTGTTAAGGAAAAGCTGTCTCCCACTTGTCTCCATTCAAACCGAAATTTAGGCCACTAAACTTGACTTTTTGCTTCCTTCCATGACAGGTGGTCTTGTTAATCATTATGTCTAGTTTTCAATTGCCCATTTAGTCTTCAAAAACGCTCCAAATTCAATCCCCCTTGTTAAGGAAAAGCTGTCTCCCACTTGTCTCCATTCAAACCGAAATTTAGGCCACTAAACTTGACTTTTTGCTTCCTTCCATGACAGGTGGTCTTGTTAATCATTATGTCTAGTTTTCAAATTATTTTGAATTAGTCAAATACGATTCTTGAGTATAAAGATACACTCAAAAATACGGACTATGTTCAGTACAAATGGGCCTTGTTGTTTTCTTTCCATTTCTTAGGCTTTTTGGGCTTTTCTCCTACAAAAATAAAGAACTAAACTCAAAGTAATAACATAAATAAATTAAATAAGAAAACACAAATAATTAAGTAAAATAAATATGAATTAGCATGAAATTAAGAGTGAAAGTATGACAAATTTTGTATAAAAATTAAGCACATCAAATACCCCCAAACTTAATATTTGCTAGTCCTCGAGCAAACAAAAAAAATGAAAGACTCACCAACAAAAACTAGCTTCCTTACTTCATTTTTCATGGTCAACAAAAATACAACAAGATACAAAATTAATCAATCAATCATCAAAGTATTAACAATGCTTCATATGTTATGCTCATGTGTAGTGTGTGATAGCCATTAATCAATCATCATCTCTCATGTCATCTTCACAAAATTAGAGTATAGCATGTGTAGAAGTTTAAACTCCAAATCTCACAAAGATGATCACTATTAAAAAAAAAACACTCGAAATTTGGGTTAAAACTCAAAAGTATGTGAGACAAGCATTATGCTTAGATTTTTAATGGAAAACAAAGCTCACATATAATAGAAAAAACACGCTATTTTTCGATGTGATGATGGTGATCTCATGAAAGGAATGCCAATAACTTGACTATCATAACAATGAATGCAATCTAATAATATAACACGCAAGATCAACGTAGGACTTTCTTTCAAGGTTGTAATGAAGCCAACAAGCAGGATATTATTAAGAAAGAATAGATAACGGGTACAACAAAGTTATAAGAGCTCGATAACATATGCATCTATTATCAAATTCTCATATTTTCTTGCAAACACATTTCACCACCACCAATTCTTCATATTCTTTGCTTCTTCTTTTCAAAGCACATTATCCTCTTTTCTTTTTCTCTTTTCTCTTTTTCCTTTCACATTCGGCCTTAATAACATTTTTTTTTATGGCCGTGCATCAAATAGATAATGCATTGTTAAATCAACCACCCATACAACAAGTAACAACCTCCAAATTTATGATGAAGCATATGTCAATACCATGCATTTGTTGCTCAAAAGATAAGAATAAGGATAAAGACAATGGAAAATTGGTTATTGAGATTGGTTGTTATTGGTTTTAAGAAAGACAGAGATTATTTTAAAGTTCAAAGTGGTTAACTAAGGAAACATGGAAAAGGTCAGCTAGAAAGGCTCAAACGATACAAACAAGGCCTAGAATCACTTCTTGTGCATCATAAAACCAAAATTACATTCAAAGCATGAATAATCAAATCAATTGGCCAAAATAAACTATAATGAGATCATTAGAACGAAAATATGACAAGAAAAGATGTAGAATAATCACGTAACACTCAGAATTGAAGGATAAGGGTTTCAAAAGCTCACAATTAAGGTTACATGAGTCTACACTTTCTTACATAATATTTCTAACTATGTGAATTCATCAATTTAAGATTCTGATCAATCATGACATTAAGTGCTTTTGAATTGTGAGAACAAATAATGAAACCTAGTTAATACAAAGATAATATTATGATCAAACTTAATATCTCATTAATTCAAATTGACCATGCATAAATCATTTCTAAATCTTGTAACTGAATAAGGAAGCGACTCAAACAACTTAAAAACAGAAAATAGGAACGAATTTTCGTTTTTTTTTTTTTTTTTTTTAAACAAATGCAAAGCTAAAGAAATTAACTATAATCAAAGCAAAACATAAAATCTCACCCCCAAACTTAAATCTAACATTGCCCTCAATGTTTGCAATTAAAAATCATGCAATGAATAGATCAAATAAAGGTGAAAATGTAAGGAAATACTTAAAACACAAGGAAAGCAAAAATGAAAAAGATGGCACCTGATTTGGCAATCAAATTCAATTGTTGCAGAATTCATTTCCCTTCCGTGCACTTTGGGTTGCCTCCCAAGTAGCGCTAAGTTTAACGTCTTCAGCCAGACCGTATTCTTCAGCAAAGAAAACACTCAAACACTAGCTAATGTGATTGTGCTCTTGCATTGCTCAAAATCACCCTCCACATAATGCTTCAACCTCTGTCCATTAACTTTGAATATTCCTTTTGTATCATGATGGACTTCAACTGCACCATAAGGAAAAACCCGAACAACGGTGAAAGGACCAGACCAGCGTGAGCGTAACTTTCCCGGAAAGAGTTGAAGACGAGAATTATAAAGGAGAACTTTCTGACCAACCAGAAAATCTCGCCTCATAATATGCTTGTCATGCCACTTCTTCGTACGCTCCTTATAAATTCGTGCATTCTCATAGGCATCATTACGAAACTCTTCCATCTCACTCAATTGAAGCAACCGTTTTTCTCCTACAGCTTTCATGTCAAAATTCAATCTTTTCACTGCCCAATACGCTTTGTGCTCAAGTTCAACCGGAAGATGACATGCTTTTCCAAACACTAGCCTGTATGGAGACATTCCGATTGGAGTTTTGAAAGCTGTGCGATAAGCCCATAATGCATCATCTAACCTTTTCGACCAATCTTTTCTTGAATTGCTAACCGTTTTTTCAAGTATCCTCTTTAATTCTCTATTTGATATCTCCACTTGACCACTCGTTTGAGGATGATAAGCTGTCGTTATCCGATGAGTGACACCATATTTTCCCAATAAAGCTTCGAATTGACGATTACAAAAATGTTTACCGCCATCACTAATAATTGCTCGAGGAGTGCCAAATCGGGTAAAAATATACTTGCGTAGGAAATTTGTAACAGCCTTAGCATCATTGTTGCGTACAGCCACTGCTTCCACCCATTTCGAAACGTAATCTACAGCCACCAATATGTATTGGTTCGAAAAAGATGACGGAAATGGACCCATGAAGTCTATCCCCCAAACATCAAACAGTTCAACCTCAAGAATATTATTCAGTGGCATTTCACTTTTTCGAGAAATATTTCCAATTCTTTGACATCGATCACAAGCAGCAACAAATGAGTATGAATCCTTGAACAATGTACGCCAAAAGAAACCAGATTGTAGTACCTTTGCCGCTGTTTTGGTTGCTCCAAAATGCCCCCCATATTCCGAAGAATGGCAATGTTGCAAAACGCTCACCATCTCGTCTTCCGGAATACAACGTCTAATTATTTGATCTGGGCATTGTTTATACAAGAATGGGTCCTCCCAATAATAATGCTTGACATCCGCAAAGAATTTCTTCTTTTGTTGGTATGACAAATCAGTCGGAATAATGTTGCTGGCCAAATAATTTACAAAATCTGCATACCAAGGTGCATCCGATTCTTGAAGAGAAAAAAGTTGTTCATCCGGGAATACCTCATTAATCGAACTTTCTACATCATCTTCAATTTCTTTTTGTTCCAATCGAGATAAATGATCAGCAACTAAATTTTCAGGATCCCTTCTTATCGCGAATCTCCAAGTCGAATTCTTGCAGCAAAAGCACCCATCTAATGAGCCTTGGTTTTGCATCTTTTTTCGCAAGTAAGTATTTGATGGCTGAATGGTCTGTGTAAACTATCACCTTCGAACCAATTAAATAAGAGCGGAACTTGTCAAACGCAAACACAACAGCCAAAAACTCCTTCTCTGTGGTAGCATAATTCAATTGGGCATCCGTTAAGGTTCTACTTGCGTAATAAATGACATGCAAAGCTTTACTTTTTCGCTGCCCCAAAACAGCTCCCAAAGCATGATCGCTTGCATCGCACATAAGTTCAAATGGCAAATCCCAATCTGGAGCCACAATAATAGGTGCGGAAATAAGCCTCTTCTTCAAAGTGTTAAATGCCTGCAAACAATCATTAGAAAAATTAAAAGGTATATCTTTAATCAAGAGATTGCAAAGAGGTTTAGAAATTTTAGAGAAATCCTTTATGAAGCGTCGATAAAATCCGGCGTGTCCCAAAAAGCTTCGAACAGCCTTCACAGAAGTAGGCGGTGGCAACTTTTCAATGACTTCAATTTTTGCTCGATCAACTTCAATTCCTTTTACTGAAATGCGATGACCCAAAACGATGCCTTCTTGAACCATAAAATGACATTTTTCCCAATTCAACACTAAGTTGGTTTGCTCACATCGCTGCAAAACTAAAGCCAAGTTATTCAAACAATTATCAAAAGATGAACCAAAAACTGAAAAGTCATCCATGAACACTTCAATGAATCTCTCCACCATGTCAAAGAAAATAGCTGTCATGCAACGTTGGAAAGTTGCAGGAGCGTTACATAAACCGAATGGCATTCTTCGAAATGCAAAAGTACCATACGGGCAAGTGAATGTCGTCTTCTCTTGATCTTCCGGAGCAATAGGAACCTGGTTGTACCCGGAATAGCCATCTAGAAAGCAATAATGCGAATGACCAGCAAGTCTCTCTAGCATTTGATCAATAAAAGGCAATGGAAAATGATCCTTGCGAGTAGCATCATTTAACTTCCGATAATCGACACATACTCGCCATCCCGTGACTGTTCTTGTCGGAATAAGTTCGTTGTTGTCATTCTTGACAACGGTCATTCCCCCTTTCTTTGGAACCACTTGCACCGGACTCACCCATGGACTGTCGGAAATTGGGTAAATCATCCCAGCATCTAACAATTTCAGAACTTCAGCCCTTACCACCTCTTTCATGTTAGGATTCAAGCGGCGTTGATGCTCAACTACTGGTCTAAAATTTTCTTCCATTAAGATTTTGTGCATGCAAATTGAAGGGCTTATACCTTTAATATCGGAAATGGACCATCCCAATGCAGCCTTATGATCTCTTAAAACTCGAAGTAGTTTTTCCTCTTCCAATTCACTCAAAGAAGCTGAAATTATGACTGGAAACGTTGAGTTTTCACCTAAGTATGCATATCGAAGGTGAGATGGCAGTGGCTTGAGCTCGAGATTAGGAGTGGAGGACAACGGTTGGGAATGATTTCTATCAAGTTCTTCAAAATTCTGCCTTCGAAGAGAATACGGTGGGGCAGCTCCCAAATAATGTGCATATTCTACGATTTCTGCATTTTCCGCTTTGGTAGATTCGGCATGCACAATACAAGCTTCAAGTGGTTCATTTGGATGCCCATGTTTGAATGTCTCAGCCACCATCTTGTCTAGAGCGTCAATTTGAAAGCAACAATCAGTTTCGGATGGATACTTAATTGCTTTGAACACATTGAAGACAACTTGCTCATCTTGAACTCGTAAGATTAATTTCCCTTGTTGTACATCAATCAAAGTTCTCCCCGTAGCTAAAAATGGCCGTCCCAATATAAGTGGGATTTCTCGATCAGCTTCCATATCCAAGACAATAAAATCGGCTGGAAAAATAAATTTATCCACCTTGACTAATACATCTTCAATTACACCCCTTGGATGCTTAATTGATCGATCCGCTAACTGTAAGGAGACGGTTGTCGCCTTTGCTTCGCCAAGGCCCTAATTTTCTGAAAATAGAAAAAGGCATTAAATTAATGCTTGCACCTAAATCACATAAAGCTTTTTCAAAATAACATTCTCCAATTGTGCAAGGTATTGTAAAACTCCCTGGATCCTTTAACTTTGGTGGCAATTTATTTTGCAAGATAGCGCTGCACTCTTTCGTTAACATCACTGTTTCATTTTCCTCCAATTTTCTCTTGTTGGATAAAATCTCCTTCATAAATTTGGCATAGCTTGGCATTTGCTCCAATGCATCTGCAAAAGGAATGTTAATATGCAATTTCTTAAATACATCAATGAATTTAGAAAATTGCTTATCCAATTTATTTTTTCGCAGACGTTGAGGGAATGGAATCGGTGGCACATAATTCTTGCTAAGACTTGCTCTTTCAGCTTGCGGAATGGAAGAACTTGCTCCCGTGGATGTTTTGTTGGCATTTTCAGAGATCTTGTCGTTGTCCTTGTCAATTGTGGATGTTACATTTGATGGACAGAATTCCACTTGTTCTTCCGTTGCTTCTTCTAACTTGTTTTTCAGCTCACCGAGTTGTTTTCCACTACGAAGTGTAATTGCTTTCACTTGCTCCTTTGGATTCGTCTCCGTATTGCTTGGTAAGGTACCTTGCTGCCTTTCCGCTAATAAATTTGCCATTTGACCCATTTGTATTTCAAGATTTCGTATGGATGCAGCCTGATTTTGCAATGTTGTCTCAGTCTTGGTCATGAATTTAGAGGTGTTCATGGTGAGCTGGGTAAGTGCGTCTTCTAAATTCACTTTCTTCTCTTGCGGCTGAAATCCGGGAGGTGGTTTCATCACATTCTGATTGTTGCTCCATGAAAAGTTCGGATGATGTTTCCAAGCTGGATTGTAAGTGTTCGAATAAGGATTATGTTGCTGTCTTTGGAAATTCGATACAAAGTTCGCTTGCTCGGAAGATGAAGAAGCGAATGGACTGCCAACTTGACAATCAATGCTTGCATGATTTCCTCCACATAATTCGCACACCTGAACATGAGATTGGATAGCATTAACATTCAAAGTACCAAGTTGTCTTGACAAAGTAGCAACTTGGGCTGTCAAGGCTGTGATGGCATCAATTTCGTGCACTCCGGCAACTCTTCTTTGTGTTGAACGATCTGAAGGCCATTGATAATTATTAGACGCCATTTCTTCTAGCAACGCGTATGCTTCGTCATGTGTTTTGCTCATCAATGCACCACCTGCTGCAGCATCAATCATGGTTCTAGTTGTGCAACTTAATCCATTGTAAAAAGTTTGAACTTGCAACCATGTTGGCAACCCATGATGTGGACACCTCCTTAGCATATCCTTATACCTTTCCCATGCTTCATATAGAGATTCCATGTCAATTTGAGAAAAGGATGTGATATCATTCCGCATCTTCGCCGTCTTTGCAGGAGGGAAAAATTTCGCTAAGAATTTCTGAGCTAATTCATTCCAAGTTGTAATGGTTCCGGGAGGAAGTGAATTTAGCCATCCTTTCGCTTTATCCCTAAGGGAGAACGGAAAGAGTCTCAGCCTTATAGCATCATCCGAAACACCATTATGCTTGAAAGTGTCACAAATTTCCAGAAAATTTGCGATATGTGCATTCGGATCATCATTCGACAAACCGCTGAATTGGACGGAGGATTGAATCATTTGAATAATTGCAGGCTTAATCTCGAAGTTGTTAGCTTGTATTGTAGGCCGCCTAATGCTGGATGAAGTGCCATTAATAGTCGGAATAGCGTAATCCCTTAATGCTCTATTATTTTCAGCCCCAACCATATCAGCCACGTTTTCTGCCATGATGTCAATTTGCTGTGTTCTTGATGCTTGTTTTCGCTCTTTGTTTTGCTTGCGAAACGTCCGTTCTATCTCTCTATCCAAAGGAGCAAGATTAGAACTTTCGGAACGTCTCATACACTAACTGAAGCACCTGAATTTACAATAAAAACAAACTCCAAATTAAAATCAGAATTAATCCAAATCGATATTAACAAAATTTAAAACAATCCCCGGCAACGGCGCCAAAAACTTGTTGTGTAATTTTAATAACGCAAGTGCACGTTATCGTTAACAAGTAATAAAATGATAAGTCAAGTATCGTTCCTACGAGGATTGGTTAATTTGTTAATTACCGAAGATAAGTAATCCTAAATTTAATTGAAGAATTCGATTAATAAATTTTGATTAACAAGAAATTGCGGAAATTTAATTTAAACTAACTAAACGAAATTGTGAATTTCAATTGATTAAAACACTAGGGCAGTAGACTTCACCATAGCTAATTGAATTCGATTTCTTTAATTGTGTTGTTTCAATTTGTTACCAATATTGACAGAAAATTATCCTAATTTATTTGATATTCTTTCTCAAGATATACCAAAAATACTTGCACATACTAATTCACTATATCTCTATGTGAATTGAAATACATGAAAGTTCATTAAGTATAATGATAATTAACTTAATTCTGCATGAATCATGATAGTATATCTCTATCTAGCATGTAATTCATTGTGTTCATTACATAATCAAAACACATAAATCACTTCTCAGATCAATATAGTTCACAAATAATTCAAATATTGGCCAAATATTCAAAAGCATTAAGCACAATAATGAACACTCAATATAAACAATAAATCATGAACAACACAAATTCTGGAAATTGATGTTCTTCGCTAGGTTACATCTTTGCCCTAGTTAAGAGAAATTAGTTCATAATGAAATTACAACACACCATAATCAAATTAAGAATCATAATGAAAATTTCAGAAAGAGAAAAGTAAAGAGTTGAGAAAGAAAAACTCTATGTAGATCAATGACTTTCGATTCCAGCAAGCTTCACTTCCTCTTCCTTCCCCTCTTTCTTCAAGCTTCTAAAATCTCCAGAAATGGTAAAAGAAGACCTTAACTTTCGTTCTCTCTCTCTTCTGGTCGTTCCCCTCTTTCAATTGCCCATTTAGTCTTCAAAAACGCTCCAAATTCAATCCCCCTTGTTAAGGAAAAGCTGTCTCCCACTTGTCTCCATTCAAACCGAAATTTAGGCCACTAAACTTGACTTTTTGCTTCCTTCCATGACAGGTGGTCTTGTTAATCATTATGTCTAGTTTTCAATTGCCCATTTAGTCTTCAAAAACGCTCCAAATTCAATCCCCCTTGTTAAGGAAAAGCTGTCTCCCACTTGTCTCCATTCAAACCGAAATTTAGGCCACTAAACTTGACTTTTTGCTTCCTTCCATGACAGGTGGTCTTGTTAATCATTATGTCTAGTTTTCAAATTATTTTGAATTAGTCAAATACGATTCTTGAGTATAAAGATACACTCAAAAATACGGACTATGTTCAGTACAAATGGGCCTTGTTGTTTTCTTTCCATTTCTTAGGCTTTTTGGGCTTTTCTCCTACAAAAATAAAGAACTAAACTCAAAGTAATAACATAAATAAATTAAATAAGAAAACACAAATAATTAAGTAAAATAAATATGAATTAGCATGAAATTAAGAGTGAAAGTATGACAAATTTTGTATAAAAATTAAGCACATCAGATGACAAGACCAAATTATTCAAGTTCTAATAATAATGACCTCGAGTAGGATTTGGTAGAGGCACACATCTTCCTCAATCACATCAAACTTAACATAAATGATTTCGACCGATCTAACTTCATAAAGAGAATGTTTCCGATTTTCGACTAATTTGTACAAAATCGGACAAAATTTTTATTAACATGTGTATTTGTAACTAAAGACATTCTCGTTACTAATTTTCTTGAGCTAAATATGCTCAAATTTTAGGAATGTAACACCAGGCCTTCTCAATCAACGTTGAATTCCAAACCTCTAGCTTTAACACTTTAAGGGAGATTTTTCGCCCGTTATTGGTGATAGGGAATGAACAAGGACTGACATGGTTGGAATTTTGATCTTATCCAATTTAAGTTAGTTCCAACTAATTTAAATTTGATTGGATGATCTATTTTATTACAAATAGAATAACTATTTCAAATAAATCTTCCCAAAACAAGAGGAATATGTTACAAATTCGTTTGGGAATATAAATTTTATCTCTAAAACAAAAATAAATTAATATAAAATATATGAAGTGATGCGGTTATATTCGATATATTGTCACATTTATTTTTTTATGTAATATAAAATGTAAAATATATTACAAAAATGTTAAACTTTAATTATAAAATTTAAAATTTAGAGTGAATTTAAACTTCAAAATTTTAAAAAATTTAACGTGAATTGGTCAATGTCCGACTCAAAATATCAAAAAAAAATCTTTTGATAATGAATTGTGATTGCATTGGTGGGTTTGGAATGAGTGGTCACAATCACAAACATATAAATGATCTTTGTAATTTCTTTCTTCGTACATAACAAATGACACCCCCCATTTTCCATATTTAAAATTTATATCATGAATATAATAAATGCACGTTAATGTTATAAAAAAAATGCACGTTAATGTTAAAATTTATATCATGAATATAATAAATGCACGTTAATTTATATTTTCCTATAAAAAGAAAGAAAATATTTTAAATTTTTATTATTAAATTTTTATTATTAACAAAATAAGGTTCACGTTAATGTTATAAAAAAAAACAAATAAAGTGTTTTTTTTAATTCAAATAAAATGAAAAGACATTTATTTTATGATAATTTAAAAAAATTGAATTTTTTTATTAAAATTAAAATATGTCCTAATTTATTGTATTGATAAAATTAAAAATAAAATACTACTACTAAAAATAAATAAATAGATAAATAAAGTGGATAACAATATTCTATTTATATGCTCTAACCAAATAAAAATCAAATTATGATAAGATTTGCTTAATTTTAATAATTAATATTATATAAATTATTAGAGATTAAAATAGGATACTTATTACTTCTAATAGTTTGAAAAATATCTCTAAAAATATTATTTTATTAAAAAATAATAATTATACATTTATACAATATTAATTATTTAAAAAATAACTAATAAATTTGAATGAAAATATTATTTCTGTAAGATATATTAATGAAATAAATAATAATATTATTTTATAGTATATTAATAATATAAGTATTTATTTATATGTTATAAATTTATTTATTTTTCATTGATACTCTATTTTTATTATATTTTTAATAATTAAATTATTATCATTAGCAATGTTTCAAAATAATTTTATAAATATAAAAATATTTTTATTACATTAATAAACATAATTTTTATTTGAAAGATAATTTATTATATGTTTTTGAAAAGAAATATTTATTAAAGATGAGAAAATTTTAATGAAAGTTAATTGGTGTAGTGGTAAGGGTGTTAATGTATTTCACCTTACTCCAAGATTTAAATCTTTACAATTTAATTTATTTTTATAACAAAAAAAAATCCGGTCCAATTGGTTATGGTTTAACGGTTTATATTTAAATTATTAAGGAAAAGGTTCATATGTCTGCTTTGAAGTTTATGAAAATCCTAATTTGATAAAAAATTTATAAAAATGGACACAAATCTCCTATGTAAATAATATGCTTACTAAAATACTTCAAATTTATTTTAAAATTATAAAATAAAATCACTTTGATTAACTACTATATTAACCATTATACCTCAATATCCTAACCGCTATACTAAAATAAATTTTAATAATATATTTTTTAATTTATATATTTTTAAAATATATATATAATAAAATCTATAATAATTACAATTATTTTACTGTTATAAAAAATTTATAATTCAAAAATAATTTTACAATCATTAAAATTTTATATTATAACTTGAATTTAAATTTATTATTATCATGAAATTATAAAATTTTAAAATAATTATCATTATTTAATTTTTTTAAATAAAATAATTTATTTTATTTAATAATTACTTAAGAAATAATTTTTTTAAATTATTAATTTTAGAATAATTTTATTTTATAATTATTTAAATTTATTTTCTTTAATAATTATTTGAGAATAATTTTATTATTATTTGATAATAATTTTAAACTTAAGTTATTATATAAATTTTTTTAATTATAAGTTTTATAATAATAAAATAATTTTAATTATTATATAAATTATTAAATATGCATTCTCAAAAGAGTTATTTATTAAATATTAAAAAATATATATTTAAAATGTATTTGATATAATGATTAAAGTATTGATATTTTTTACTAAAATTTAGTAATTTTATTTTATAATTAAAAAAATAGATTTAAGATATTTTGATAAATTTATTATTTGTATGGGAGGTTTGTGTCTCTTTTTATAAACTTTTTATAAATTTTAAGGGAGATATGAAGATTTTTTTTAAATTATTAAAGGGTAAAATTAAAAAAAAAAGAGTTAGAGAAAGATGAAATATTAAAAAAATATATAAAATTATGACAGGATATTAGAGAAAATATAAAAAAAATAATGAAATGCTGACTAAAAAAAAGAAAAACATACATTTTCACGTTAATATACTATTAAAATAATATTATTATTTATTTTTATATTTTATAAAACTTTAGAGTTTAGACATTTACTAATTATTTTTATTAAAATGTTAGAACTAAACAGCGTAGATTTGTTATTTGGTTAAAATTTAAAAATAAAAAATGTTATCATCGATAAATAAATAAATGGATGATAAATAAATATAATTTTAGAAAGTTAGATAATTGAACGGTTAGAAATGAACTAAATCCAGTTATTTATAATCCATTTCAAAAGTATAATAATAATCTCCATAATTTCTTTCCGTTATCCCCATTTTCTCTCGGTTTTGCGTCAAACAAACAGACAAAACCAAGAAAATAATCAAAAACTCAGGGATGTGTACGCGTCCGTATGCAGCTACGACGTCTACAAGTATTCTCTAAGCCCCCTTTTGCTACCTCTTTCTTTTTCGCTTTACCTAGTGCTTTGATTAACAGAACTTTTTAGTCCCCTGTTTCTGCGTTTTGGCTTAATGGGTGGGACTCTTTCTGCTTTATTCGGAGACCCGAGTGGTTCATCTTGTTGTTTGGCGACAAAACCAAGTCTGGGTGATTTGCCTGAGAGTTGTGTGGCTTTGATTGTTGGGTATTTGGATCCGCCAGAGATATGCAAATTAGCTAAGCTAAACAAGGCTTTTCGTGGGGCTTCTCTGGCTGATTTTGTTTGGGAATCAAAATTGCCTTCTAATTATCTGGTTTTAATTGAAAAAGTGTTTGGTGCTCAGAAAGAAAATATGGGTAAGAGAGAGGTTTATGCCAGGCTTTGTCGAATGAATACTCTTGATGCTGGCACCAAGGTAAACTTTTTTTTTTTGTAGTTTTTAAAAATTTATTTATTTTCTAAGCAATCAACAAAAGAATTTATTTTGACTTATCGGATTCTGAGAGAGAAAAGAAAAGAAATGTTTTTTTTTCCTTGAATTTTATGTTTTCTTTCTGAGTTTTAGCAAAGAAAAATCTAAGCAAAATATTAAAATTCAATGGCTTTTATATTTGGTAATTTTTGTGTATAGGGCTTTTATAAGTTTTCTTGTTTATGTGATCTAGTTTTGTTATTGTTGATGAATTTGCATGTTATGGGTGTGTGCAGAACGTTTGGCTTGATAAGAGTACTGGGGGTGTCTGTTTATCTGTTTCTTCAAAGGGATTAGCAATCACTGGTATTGATGATCGAAGATATTGGAATCATATTCCGACTGAGGAATCTAGGTGAGATTTATTGGATTTTTTTTTTAATTTTCCATGAGAAAATGGGAAAATTTTCACTCTTAACATGTATTTTTTTAGATTGGCTGATAGGAGCGTCAATGTTCAGGGAGAAATTTCTTGCTGAATTTGTTCAAAGTAGGTTCTTTGTCATTTTTTATTGTCAGTTTTTAATTATCTTGTGTGAATCTTGATTGTATGATGCCATTATGTTGCCGAGAAGCAGGACAGAGATGCACTTAAAATGTATAGTTATTTTACAAGGTCGTATTCCAGGGAAAGTAGATCCTAGATTATGACTGCATGTTGTTTTTGACCACTTCCCTTTCCTATATATATATATATATATATATATATACACCTTTTGACTCCTCTTTTTCATTTTCAAACGACAATCTTTTTGTAACTATATTTAGATATAAAGCCTTGTGTTGCTTGGTTTCTGGGGAACTGTTAACCCTATGATAGTTCTTTCAATGTGACAACTATGTATTGGTTTCTCTCTTTGTTATGTGAACCATTGAAGTAAATGTAGGATTTTAAAAATTATGCTCAAGTTGCATGTTGAGTACAAGTAAATCAAGATTGATGGTAATAGACATGGTTCTTGTAATACTGTTGCTGAAATGATTAGAATAAGATGGAGTACTGGAATTGATTGGGAGTTTCTTTTCCTTGTGGTTAGTTTTGCCTCAGTTGCATATCTTCAGCAAATCTGGTGGTTTGAAGTTGATGGGGAGGTTGAGTTCCCATTTCCAGCAGGAACCTATAGCATATACATTAGACTGCAGTTAGGACGGGCATCCAAGAGATTTGGTTGCCGGGTTTGCTACACTGAACACGTGCACGGTTGGGATAAAAAGCCTGTGCAGTTTGAGCTATGGACTTCGAACAGTCAGCATGCTTCATCCCAATGTATCTTGAATGAACCTGGAAAATGGATTCAATACCACATTGGGGACTTTGTTGTCGGGAATGCCAATTCAACGACCAAGATTAAGTTCTCCATGACCCAAATTGATTGCACACATACCAAAGGGGGTCTCTGTGTAGATTCTGTTCTAATATGCCCGAGTAAATGTAGAGAGAGGGTAAAGCATTTTTGAGCATTTAGCCACTTAATGTAGGAAATCCCCACGTATTGTAGACAGTTAGGGTAATGTTAGATAGCGGGAAGCAAATACTAATAGTCAATATTAGTCTGTAATGAGACTGTATATGTTATTGTCTATTAGCATGTAAATTATCAATTGCTTCTTGTTTGGTGTTTTGAAAATGAGTGCTACTTGAGAATGTACAACATTAATTCATTTGGGGTTGGTATCTTTGTGATGCCCCATCAGATGCACTACCTTGATAATTTTGTGCAGTTTGAACTAACTGATTAAACTGGAAACAGGGCATTTTAGGAATATAAGTAGCAATATAGTAAGACTAAACCCTAAACCCTAGTACAAGACTACACACACTCAGAACATATAATAACACTAGTACAAGATCACATGAAAGGAGGACCATCGTACGGTCTAGCCATGACTGTTAATAAAGACAGACCACAAAAATACAAAAATTCAATAGCCAAGGAGCAAATTGCTAGGCAAGTATTGATAGAAAATTTAACAAAGCACAACTCAAAACGTCTCATTTTTCATATGCCCATAAATACTAAAATAAAATTAGCTGAGGATGTCGTCTTCTTTACCACACTCAAGGTCACTCGTGTGTAGACATGTTCTCTATGTTATGTTTGAAGATCGAAGTTGAAAAGTTTGACTACTTTCTTTATTTAAAAAGAAATGTGAAAAAAATGTAAAAATAAAGAGTTAGCAGAGAAAGTGCAAGTCCATGAATTTCTTAACTCCAACTTGAAAAATTCATATAACTTTTTTAATTTTACTTTTAAAATATAGTAGAACCATCACAATAATAAATTAAGTCTAAAACTTATGTAAATTAAGATCAATAATATTTCTTTAAACAAAATCTTAATTTACTGTTTCCAATCAACGTAAACCATATATACTAGGTTTTTCTATTTAAATTATCAAAATAAATCAATTACTATAAAAATGTACATTATAAAATGTTTATTTCATAAATAGTCGTGAGCAATTTTTTATTTGTAAAGAACTAGTGAATTTATATTTTTTTACATTAACATCTTATATCACATATATAAAATATATAATTTATAAATATGAACTATAATATATGTTTAAACTATATATAAATGAAATAAATGTTGTTAAATTAGAAACAATATCATTACATCTATATACTTTAAGGTCATGATAATAATATAACTCTAACAACCTCTACTTACCCCATAGCATGATAAACATTTGTTGCATTCCCGTGCCATCAACATTGCTCTCAAAAATCTTGATAAGTAAAGTCAGTGTGAAAGAATATGCAAATTTCTACTGATGCTACCTTTGTAACCATACTTTCACCTCTCTGTACAAAATCCCGTACTAGATGATATTTTGCCTCAATGTGTTTTTCTTTCTTATGGTATATCACTCCACTGTTATCAAAATAAAGACAATATGTACCTTAGAAATTATAATCACTTTAAGAACTTACAAAGCCGTATAGCCTCTTTTGAAGCTTTGGAAGCATCACATATTTGGTTCCCATGGTGGGGTTTGCAATACAAGTTTGTTTCACACTCTACCAACTTATAGCTTCACCACCTAACAACCATTCGGATGTAGAGCTCTTGGAGTGTCTATTTGCTTGAAAATAATAGTTTGTATACCCAATAAGTATGAGATCTTCAGTGTAATCCACAAGCATATAATCTCTCATTCTCTGAAGATACATGAGTATATGTTTTGCTGTAATAGAGTGTTTTAGTTTAGATTTGACTAATATCTATTCACCATGCCTACTATATAGTAAATATTTTGTCTAGGGTATGATATAACATACATGAAACTTCTTACTATATAAGCATGGGAAACTTGTCTCATATACTCTATCTTTTTAAGAGTCTTAGGAGACTGATCCTTGGATAGAGCAATTTCATGTTTGGAAGGAAGTAATCCTTTCTTGGATTCATGCATTGGAAAATTGACCAAAATTTTGTCTATGTATATAGCTTAGGATAACTTAACATTCTATTTACAATTTTCAGAAACTTAATTCGAAATATGTAATTGGCTTCACTTAGTCTGACATATCAAATTAGTCTAATAACTAGACCTTAGTCGATGATAACATCCTTACATCATTCCCAATGAGTAAAATATCATAAACATACAAGATTAAGAATATTATCAACGTTTATCTATCCTTTTGTAGACATAAGGTTCATCCAAGATTTTTTCTAAATCAAATTAAATTTGATATTCCAAGATCTAAAGGTTTGTTTAAACCCATAGATAGACTCTTATAATTGGCAGACCATGTATTAGGGTTTAGCTAAAAGACCATTTAGTTGCATCATATAAATGTTCTCATTAAGATTGCCATTTAAGAAGGCAAACGTGACATCCACTGCCAAATATGATAATCAAGATGAGTTGCAATGAATAAGAAAATCATGATAGACTATAGCATAGCTATTAGTAAAAAAGGTTTTCTTATAATCGATACGCCTTTCTAAATATATCTTTTACAGCAAGCCTACCCTTAAAGGTTTCAACCTTCTCTTTCTCTTGTAGACCCATTTGCACTCTATGGGTTTTATTCCTTCAAGTTTATTTATAAGTTCTTAAACTTTATTAAACTACAGAGAATACATCTCCAATTTCATAACTTTACACCATTGATTTACTAATAAGTGTGTAGAATACGCACTTATCGGATATTTTGAGACTTGAATTGTTTTGTAAATTTCAAGTTTAGTTAATATTTGATGAATTTTAATGTTTTGTATAGAAAAGATAGCAAACTGGCATTAAAGATGAAATCGACTCGAGAAAGCAATGTCGAAAAAGTCGGAAAGGAAACAAAGACCAAAACGCAAAGCTGAAGGGACCAAAGTGCAAAGAAATCAAAGTTAGAGGGGATGGCGCGGTAGCGCTACGGAGGTGTGCGGCCACGCTAAACGTTTTGTCCCATGGCGCCCCAGAGCGGATTTTGGGCACTCTAGCACCCCTTGGACGTGCTTGGACAATTTTTGGCCGTGAGATCATCACCCAATGACCTGATTTGGGTATCTTTTAGGTTTACATATTTTTAGGATAATAGTCACCAGAACTAAGCAACCTAGAATAGAAACTAAGAGGTTTTTGAGTGAGAAAGAGGAAGAATAAGTGAAGATCCTAGAAAGAGAAGTGAAGTGATTCAAGTTGGAGCCTTTGGAAGGGGACTTAAAGGAGGACAATTGAAACTTGTATCTCTAGTTTAGTTTTCCTAAACTCTTTAACTCTCATTTTATATTTCATTTGAATTTTAATTGTTGAACTTTATGATTATGGAATACATGTTGATTGTTATATTATTAATTATGATGGTTGGCTAGTTTTCTTAATTTAGGGTCTTAATGGATCTTATCTAAACTATGTTTTAATCAATTGACACGTTATTAATGTTATTATGGTTTGATTACTTGTGTTTATCTTGCTTACTATTATGATTTCTTAATTAATTAATGAATTAGTTAAATTAGAGATGGATGAATTAAGTCTTAGGAAAGATTAATTTGTTTGTCGGACTAAGTAAACACAATCTAGATAGTTGTGAGACCAGGAGGTAATCGACATCTAGATAATCTAATTAACACTTAGGATTTCAAGAAACCGAGAGGTGAATTGGGTTCTAAGCGTTAAATAACAAATAATACATAATGAGCGTATAATTATTCGGGTTAGATAGGGATATCAACTTAAATTATTATGCATAAAATCTTGATTTATGCTCGGGAGAGGTGTTAAGGTTGACTCAAATCTTGTGATTAGTGAATTAGACTAAAATGCATTAATAATGGCCAATTAGGAGAAATAAGTGATTGATAGGTAAAAATAAGACCCTAGGTAATTCATCTTTGCATACTTCATCTTTTATAAATTTTTAAACTAAATTTCTATTCTACATTAGTTAATATTTGTGTTTTAGTTTATTTTTCATTACAATTAATCAATTTAGTTTACTTAGATAAAATTGGCCTTTCAAACTATAGTACTTAGTAATTAATTTGAATATCAATTTTCGTGGGACGATATATTTTCTTATCACTTTATTACTTAATACGACTCGTGCACTTACAGTTAGCATAGTCGCGATCATCTACATATAAATCAACTATTGTTTCATCATAATTAAAATAATTTTGTTCACATTCATTAAAAAACTATTTAATAAGACTCTCCAATCAATATGAATCTTTCTATTATGACGAAGTATTAATTGCTATTGTTCTATATTTTATTATGGTTAGTTACTAGACTCTAGATTAGAAATCAACTCATATGCTCAAGTTTACCATTAAAATCCCCACATCACTAATCAAAATCATTACTTTACTCCTATCTTGAAGAAAATCAAAATTATCTTGAGTGTTATATAATAAACTCCTTCCTGTTCCTTAAATAAATGTACAACCAAACAACCTTCTCATTTAAATTTTTATTTATCTATTTTTTCTTTCAGCACGTGTGCTGGGCATCCCTAAAGATGAATGTTACATAAATTAGGTTTACATCATATTCACATCTTTAGAGGTATTTTAGAAACTAACTTAGAAAAAAAAAATTAAAAAGATATGTGGATTTTTCTAAGGCGTAGCCCTAAAACAAGATTGGCATAGTTGCATAACCCATCATTAACCTTGCTATTTGAAAAAGGATTTTATTTCACCCTTTTGCTACACTATTTTGTTGGGATAACCTTGTTGTAATTTACTGAGATAAAATCTCATTTTGTGATAAGTAAGCCCGCAAATCTCTAAAGAGATACACTGCCTTTATTCAATTGGAGTGTTTTTTTTTCCCATTTTCCCAGTTGCTTTTAACCTTTCGTCTAAAACTCTTTCAATTTCTCAAAAACTTTGGACCTATGGCTTGTTAGGTACAGATAATTGAATCTAGAATAATCATTAATAAAAGTGATGGGCCCCTACACATCATAATGCATTAATTCCATCATTTTTATGGCTCTATTTCTTTTAGTATTTAGGGGTCTTATCATTTTTTTCTTTTAAACAGGATCTGCAAAATGGTAAGGTTTAATAACCAACGAATCCAACGGTCTATTTTTAACCAATTTGGATTTTATCTACATTAATATGACCTAGACTTATGTGCTATATACATGTTTTTTTGGATGAAGATAATTTAATTGTCTTATGATGAATAGAATTTTTATTCAACTCTATATTATTTATTGAGTCAATTTTGGGATAAAGGTGATAATGATTTAACTATTGTACTAAATCATATAGACAATTTATTCTTTTTGATAACTAGAGTTGAATACAAATAACTGAATAACCAGATTTATTCAAAGAACTAACTGAAATTAAATTAAGTTTAAGTATAAAAAAAAAATCATTTAATACCAAAATCAAAAGCATCAAAATAAAGATGAATAACTCTCACTGTTCTAGCTACAATAGTTATGTTATTCCCTAAACTTAGGTTGACCTCTCTATCACTAAGTGACTTGGTTTCTTGGAAACTTTGTAAAAAATTGTAAATATAATTAGTGGCTCTAGAATATGCTATCCAAGAATTTGTAGAATCAACAACTAAACAAGTCCCAATTAAGAATACATTATTTGAATTTGAAATTGCCCCCTTAAATATGCTTTAGCTAAGTAAACTAAACTATTACTCCTCCAATGCCCCTTAAACCCATAATGAAAACATTTTCTTTTAGGCCTTTTCTGTTTCTTTTGAACTTGCTTTTACATTTTCTTAATTTTATTCTTCTTTTTCTTCTAATCACCCTTTGCTTTGATTGAAAGTAATATATATATATATATATATATATATATATATATATATATATATATATATATATAGACACAACAATATAATATAATTGCAATGATAAAACACAAACAAATGATAAAGATGAAAAAATAGGAACAAAATTTTTGTTTCTAAACTTTGTTGAATAATGTATTAAGATATTTTAAATTCTAACAAGAACTTACTTAAAAATTAGAGATGTTAAACGTGTTGTGTCTACTTGGCCCGTGAAACTCAAACTCATTCATATTTTATATCATGCCTAATTTTAAAAAGATGGCCTCAACTTAACCCATAAGTTTATTAAACTTATGTCATTTCGCGCCGAGTTTAAGACTTTTAATATCATTAAATATAGTTTTCATAAAACTACTATTATTTGTATTATTAATTTTTTAATGACAAATATTTTAACCAATAATTTATGCTTTCCTGTCAACTTATGTATTATCTCATTGAGTTTGTATTTAGTATGTGATCTTAATTCAAGTCTATATTCGATATTGACCAAATTTTTTTTTATCATATTTTGTTGATGTAGTCTATTTGTCACCTTTCTTAACACTTAGTAGTAGGGATGGCAACGGATCAGGTTCGGGTCGGGGATGGAGATCCTCTACCCTGACCTTGGTTGCCCTTAATCATCCCTATCCTTGAATTTTTCAATTCGAGAACAGGTCAGAGATGTCTCCGATTTAGACTAGGGATCCCCAGGAGCCCCTGACCTGATTTGGACCCCAGCTTGACTTGAAAATAAGGCAAAGTTTTTTTTGTCATTTTTAGAATTCAAATCAAGGAACTGAAGGATGATCATCACTACATAAACACTACACAACTCATGCTTATTTGTTAAGATGTCTAAGTAAAAATATTTTAATACTACATGTAGTAAAGAAAGTCCTATTAAATAAAATTAATATCTATTATTTTATTAAAATATAAAATATTAATTTCTTTAATTTGGGTTTCAATAAATATCTAATTTAATAAATAATATGATAGAAAAAAAAATAATATTGCGTTGCAAAAATATAGAAAAATATTATAAATGACAAATATATGTTTACAAAATTTAAAAAATGAAATAAAATATAATAAATTATTATTGAATAAAAATAGTTATCGAAATAAAAATTGGTAACAAATGCTTGATTTTAGTGATATCTAGATAAAATTATCAAAGAGAGATAAATAATAAAATAAAAAATATTTATGACTTCTACTTAAGCATAATTTGACTGAAAGAGAGTTGGTGGCATGTGAGTTGATAAGTGATTTAGGAGAAAGTCTGGAAGTCGAAGATCATAAAGTAAAAAAAAAGATAATAAAAATTGATTTATGCGGATTTATTTATCTAAAATAAAAAAAAAATCTATTAGAATTTTTTTGTTTTGTTAATCTTATATTAGTACATTATAATATATTAATTCATTAATTAATTACAAATTAATTATTTTATTCGATAAATTTATTATTTTATTTTAATTTTAATTTATTGTTCTAAATTTAATTATTAAACATTATTTAATTTTATTAGTTTTTAGTTATTTTAATAAATTTCGTAATTGAGAAAAGGAATTTAAAAAATTCTAAAATTGATTAAATTGAAAAATTTTGTAAGCAATTATAATGGACTTAATTAATTAAATTATAAATTTTTTTAAAGAATTTATTTAACTAAAATGAGATTTATAGAGTTTTTATAATTATTTATTAAAAAAAGAGATTTATATAATTAATTAAATTGAATTGAAAGTAACAGAGCAGAGAAACGAGGTTGGGCCAAAGATTACGACCCGTCTCCATCTCAACCCGATTTAATTTGGGGTTAAAAAATTTAGCCTTGAACTCAACAGGAGCTCTGATATTTGACCAATACCCCTGCCTGATTCTCGACCTAAATGAGTCGGGCCCGTAAGCCCTTGATCTCGCTGGGATTTTTACCATCCCTACTTAGTAGGAACACATATGAAACTAAAAAGCAACTAAGTAAGAAATTCGTTTGTTAAAAATCAAATTATGTCTGATTTGTTATCTAGGTAATATTGAGGGGTAAAGATGTTAGTATCCCAAAATAACAAAAGAGAAGGAAAAGGACACAGGAAAAAAAATTCAAAACTTATGCCACCATGCAACCCTTAAAAGAGTACGTGTCATGCCCCTAGTTGACACGTGTCCATTACTCGTACCGAACAAACCCGGTTACATCATCCCTTCCACCGGCAGCAGCCTGTCAACCGCTCTCTTACTACCCATACTGACACTGACACTGACACTGACACGCTCTTCTGTTCCCGCTCACTATAAGAACCTCCTCAAAAAGCTTTAACTTTCATGGCTCTCTTACTAAAATTATGAACTTTTTTTTTATTATTTCTTGTTTTTGGCAAATAACGAAAGAAATAATAATAATAAAAAAGACTTCAAAATCTCAAGTACTACTGTACTAGGTATATATTATGTCTCGTTTCTTTTAAATAATATTTTTGTTTTGATTGCTTTTTGCTTTTTATTTTGTGATTGTTTTTCCTTCTCTGATGTTTGGTTGGTGAGAAAATGTAGGAAATGGGGGAAAATGTTAAAGTTTGGGGTTCTTCTTAGTTGCTTTTGGGACTGAAAAAGACACTAGTCCACTTATCTGAGCATAATATGACCCATTTGTTAAAATGTGTCTCTTAATGTTTTCTCTGTTGCTAATGTTGCCAAGTTAAGTTTTTTAGGTTAATTTGGCCTTCTTTCGAGTTTCATTCATGATTAATCGTTTGAATTTCTATTCGATTAACTTTTGTCTATGTGTGGGTTTGTATTTGCTTGTTGATGCATATTAAGCTGTAGAGATCCCTCTCTGTTGTTTGTTTATTGGGAATTTGTTGTCATCATATTTTTGTAAATTTTCCTCGAGATTAAAAAATCAGCAGATATTTGACATTCCTTAAAACCAGTGGTTCAATTTATGTTGCAATAATGGTTTGAAAGTATTGTGGTCCTGTCAGCCCAAATTCTTAACCTTTTGAGCAGTTTATTCATGTTTGCGTATGTGCTCACTTTGGTGCTAGATGTAGCTTTTAGTAAAATAGGGGCTCATATTTATGTATTTCTGTTTAAGGAATGATATAACTGCATTGATCATTTCTTCTCATTGTAAAGGTTTTCAGGTTCCAGGATGGCTCTTGAGGCCATACCTGACTCCAAGTACCAGTTTGTATTTTCCTCTGGGGTACTTAATCAGGCAACCGGAGGCAATTTGCAGCCTTCAAGTTCTGATCATTTACTACAAAAAGATGGACAGTACCAGGCTGTAGTAGCTTCTCTCTTGAATGCATCTTCTGTGAATTTGCCAGGATCTGCTAAAATTGCACCAGTGAATGAGGGTATGGTCTCCGGGATAGAAAATCCAACAATTGTGCGTGAAACGGCTAACTTTAAACTCGGTAGGTTCAGTTCTTTAGTCTCTGATGGTAATTCAGCAGTTTCTACTGGACCTCAGTCACAGAAAAGTACTGCCAGTGCCGGCGTGTATTCTTACCTCAATTTACCGCCGTTGCCTTTGTTTTCATCACATTGTTTTAGTAGTTTGGGTTCTTCAATCACAGAAGGCTCCTCCGCAGTGCAGCAAATCTCTCATTTAGGGCTTGGTGGTTCACAAGCACGTAAAAGGAAACAACAAAGAGGTTTCACTACATCATCTCCACCTGACTTGCAGAAGCAAAATTCATCCCTTAGCGGCTTAAAACTTGATCTCTGCTCTTCAAGTAAGGTGCACAAGAAACCCAGATCCGATATCTTGCAGCTTAAGTCAAAAAATGAAAAGCAGCAAAAAGTTTTGCATTCTAGTCCACACATGGGGGGAGTTGACATAGAAATGCTGCAGCAGCAGCAGATGAGGCGGCACCAATTACAGCAGGTGGGGCTTCAAGTACCTGCTGCATATGCCTTGCATAGTGGAGTATGCTCACGCAGGTTAATGCAGTACATGTATCATCTACGGCATAGGCCATCTGTGAGTTAGAAATTTGATTGAAACTACTACACACCTTTTTTCAAAATTTCCTCATACACCTTGCTGTTGTTTATTCTCGGTATAGTGATATTGTTGGTGGTACTCTTGACTTTCATCTTTTTTTTCTATAGGACAATGGCATTGCCTACTGGAGGAAATTTGTGGCCGAGTATTATGCCCCTTTTGCTAAGAAAAGGTGGTGTTTGTCTTTGTATGATAATGTGGGAGACCATGGCCTTGGTGTTTTCCCCAAGACAGCAGCTACGGTCAGTTTTAAAGCTGCTTGTTGTTTCCTTTATCAGTGATGTCATAATTTTTTCATGAGTATCATCTCTATTTCATTTATATAAGCCTAGTTTGCTTGTAACCTATGACTTAAGGTAGATTCTTTTATCCATACGTACGCTTGTCTACTCTTTTTTCTGAATATGCTCCTATATGGATCTGCAATTTATGCATATGTTCCTTTTTGACCCTTAATTTTACCCCAAAATATATTTTGATTCTGCCTAGCACGAAATTGAAAATAGCTTGTTTTTCCTTGTCTTTTCAGGATGCTTGGCAATGTGATATATGTGGTTCTAAATCAGGAAGGGGGTTTGGTAAGAATTTTAGTAGCTCATATGTGGTTTTAGTGGTGACAACTTTACCCACTGTCAATAATTGATAATGGTGTTCCTGATTAGCTGAATATGTTTGATAATATTTAGCTTCTTTCTGTCCTTGTGTTCATGCCAGAGGCAAATTCAGAAGCACTTCCAAGGCTTAATAAAATAACATTTGAGAGTGGCGTGATTGATGAACTCCTGTATCTTGATCTGCCACATGAACGTGTTCAATTTTCTGGATTAATGATTTTGGAATATGGAAAAGCAGTTCACGAGATTGTTTATGAGCAATTTCGTGTTGTTCGTGAGGGTAAACTTCGAGTAATATTCACTCCTGATCTGAAGGTTAGTTGAGGCCTATTTTATACAAAATTGGTAGGTTAATTTAATTAATCATGTTAATCTCATTTTTACATGTCCATTATTTTTTCAGATACTTTCTTGGGAGTTTTGTTCATGGCGTCATGAGGAATTTTTGCCTCGCAATTTGGTTGCTCCTCAGGTATAATCATTGTATTCTGTGGTCTGTTCTTTATAACAGTTATGACTAGACTGTACGTTGGTCCTACTTGATGTGTTCTTTATATGCTCAGGGTGTAAAGTCTTAGTATGTTGCCACTTATTTCTTTAAATATGCCCTGTCTTCCAGGTTAATCAGTTGGTTCAAGCTGCACAAAAATATCAAAGTGCTATTAACTGTAGTGGGTCTGATGGGCCATCACCACATGATTTACAAGAAAATTGCAATATGTAAGAGTTCAGTTTCTTCCTTTTAGCCAATGAAATTTTGCACACCCCCTCAGATGCAAAATTTTTAACCTGCAGTTCGTAATACCCGTTGATTGATTAAACCAATTGGTCAACCATACAGGCAAACATATTATCTACTACCTACATACAAATACGTAAATCTGAGGATTCACAATTAATCTGCCATTCTGCACAGTTTTTCAATGGTTGCATCCCGTTCATAGCCCTTTGTTTGAGGTCCTCCATGATCTAGTTGCGGCATGTTGATTGCATTAGTCTTTGTTTGAGGTCCTCCATGATTTCTAGTTGCCACATGTTGTTTGATGAATCAATAATAACTGTTTGAAACAGAGACAATTGTGCAGGACTCCATTGCTTTCAATTGCATTAGTCTTTGTTTGAGCTCTTGTATACGCTTTATTTATTTGCTTTTAATGTAACTAGAAAGTAGGATCTTCATAGCAGGGAACATGACCAAAATACATAACTGTGTCAAGGGCATAAATATTATTAGTTACTGATAATCTTTTTCACTAATGGTTTCTGGTGGCTGGGTGTCAACTTGTAAGAAATATTGAGCTACAGTTGGTTGATAATTTGGGATTTCCCAAGAGATACGTCAGGTGCTTGCAGGTAAATATAGATAATTCATTTTGTCTGAAGTTGGAAAGTAATTCCCAAGTCTTGACTTAATTTTCTGGATTCAAATTGTTTTTGCAGATAGCTGAGATTGTCAGCAGTATGAAAGATTTAATCACTTTTAGCCTGAATAATAATAGTGGACCTATGGGTAAGTGACCTCTCACATGGTCACCTTGGTAGCACGCAAAATATTATAGATCTGAGCTTTCTTCACGTGGAGCTCAATTTTGGTTTATGCTTTTCATTTTGAAAACAAATTTCTGCTTATTTTTACTTCACTGAACTTTCAGTCAAAGACTTTGTTCAGAGGGTCCTAAATTGTATTACCTGCAATGTACAGGTTCACTATCAGGATTCATAACATCTTAATAGTATATGCAAGATAGTATGGTTTCTTTCGCAAAAATAATTTGAGCAAAAAACTTGGGAACTATTTTCTTTTATTTTTTTTCTTCATTTATGATGTTTCTCTTAATGACGCTGCTTTGACCAGAAATGGTGTTAATTTTGGAGACTGTTAGTTGATTTGATATCAGCATGCGAAATCATATCTGATACTGATACCACTGCTTATGATAGAGAGCTTGAAGAATTATTTTCAAGGAACAAGCACATGTAAGACCCTGAACCATGAATCACAAGAGAAGGTAACTGCTCAGGTTCCTCCATTAAGTGTCAGGACAAAGTTGATGGCTTCTTCTCCTGTCGTTGATGACTGTGAAAATGGTAGCTCAAACTATACTGGTTCTAAGCCTTTGCCTGGCTCTGAAGAAGCAATGCTGTCCCTTGGTTATTATGAGAGATTGTTGAGACAGAACTCATTCAACCTAGAAATGAGTAAAGGGATACAGGAGCCTTCATCATATAATGGGTCTCGTGCATCTTCGAAATCATTTCAAAGTCGTAAAACCTCAAAGTCTGGACTTGTTCGGAATTTATCAGTTCATGGCTTGTCAAGTTTCAATTCTTCAGAATGCAACCAGAAAATGGACGAGCACCTGATCCAAAAGTTGCTGCAGGAAACTGTCAGCAGCAGGGACGGCAGTGAGGTGGAAAAAGTTAACCATAAAACTGCAAGTAAAGTCGCTGGATTGCTTGCCACAATGACGGACACATTGATTGATGAGAACAAGGTAGAATTTAGAAACAGCACAGCTGCCCCAGAAGCCTCAGGAAATGCAGTGAATAGCGTTGTGGGGAAGTTCAGCTCCTTTAGAGCTGCCTCTAATGCACGACCTTCTAGTATTTACGGTAGTGACAACTTCATTAAAAGAGAACAATATTTGCCAGAATTCATTCCGAGCATGGTTGGTGGGTATTCTAATAAGAGGATTTCTGATGGAGGTGGTTGTGACATATGCTACCATAGGATGGCATGACTTGCACATTCTGAGTTAATTTCTGGTAAGTGGTACACATTAAATCGCATCACATGATTTTAGGCTTTTTGTTATTGCAAGTTTTTGGTGGGTAGCAGCTTTGTTAATCACTGCTAAACAACTGTAATCTAGGCTTCCCACAAGCCAACTGCTAATTAGGCTGCATCAGTAAATATTGGTACTTACTGAACTTGGAATCAGTAATCCTACAATACTACTAGTTACCCATCCAGTTCTAGTTTACACTCGGGTGTTGTGGAAGCAGAAATGGAATTTTATTTTTCCTAGTGCAACAATATTATCCTAGAAAAAGATATGTTCTCGAGGAATAGCTGAGCTGGTTTAGTCTTTTATCATGGAAGTAAGCAGTTAAAGAATTGATTTTTTCCTCACACTGACCTCTACACGAAAATTTTCTGTAACTGTGTAACTCTGTTACAACTGGTTTTCTAGAATTTTACAACTAATAGTACTCGTCAGTTGATTTGGAATCCTTCTTACTCGTTAACAAGCTTGTAGGAAACCCAACAGCTAAATATCATTATGTACGCATATCTGATTACCACGAACGGCTTAGATTGAGAAAGAAAAAGCTATGAAAAATTATATGATGGGATTCGGGCCCTTAAAAGGGGTGGCCGTTGATATAAGCCCTGATGAAACATTTCTTCATTCTCAACCAGGGAATTGATACCAACGCCGAAGCTTTTCTTTCTTTGCAGAACAGAGATAACAATCCCAAATGTATAATGTTGTACATTAGATTATCAAGTAGCACCATTTTCAAAACACCAAACAAGAAGCCCTTGATAATTACACACTAATAGACAATAGCATATACACAGTCTTATTACAGACTAATATTGACTATTGGTATTTGATTGATTCCGCTTTCTAACGTTACCCTACCTCTCTACAATATGTGGTGATTTCCTACATTGAGTGGCTAAATGCTCAAAAATGCTTTAGCCCCTCTGTACATTTACTCGGGCATATTAGAACAGAATCTAAACAGAGTCCCCCCTTGGTGTGTGTGCAATCAATTTGGGTCATGGAGAATTTGATCTTGGTCACTGGATTGGCATTCTCAACAACAAAGTCCCCAATGTGATAATGAATCCATTTTCCAGGTTCATTCAAGATACATTGGGACGAAGCATGCTGACCGTCTGAAGTCCATAGCTGAAACTGTGCGGGCTTTTTATCCCAACCATGGACGTGTTCAGTGTTGCAGACCCGGCGACCAAATCTCTTGTAGGCCCGTCCTAACTGCAGTCTAATGTATATGCTATAGGTTCCTGCTGGAAATGGAAACTCAACCTCCCCATCAACTTCAAACCACCAGATTTGCTGAAGATATGCAACTGAAGCGAATCTAACCAAAGGAAAAGAAACTCCCGATCAATTCCAGTACTCCATCTTATTCTAGTCTTTTCCGCAAACAGTATTAGAAGAAACATATCTAATACCATCAATAGAGCATAATTTTTTAAAACCCTACATTTACTTCAATGGTTCACATAACAAAGAGAGAAACCAATGCTTGGTTGTCATATTGAAAGAGTTATCATAGGGCTAACAGTGCCCCAGAAACCAAGCAACACAAGGACATCTAAATATTGTTACTAAGAAGTGATGTTGTTTAAAAATTGAAAAAAAAAAAAGGAGTCAAAAGGTATATATAACGTACAAGCTGCCACCAGATTTGCAGGCCAAAAGAATCAATGTTAGTCTAAAAGAAAACTGCAGCCTCCAGGAAGGGGAAGTGGTAAAAAACAACATGAAGTCATAATCTAGGATCTACTTTTCCCTGGAACAAGACCTTGTAAAATAATTATACATTTTAAGTGCATCTCTGTCCTGCTTCCCCGCAACATAATGGCATCATACATACAATCAAGATTCACAAAAGCTAATTAAGAACTGACAATAAAAAATAACAAAGAACCTACTTTGAAGAAATTCAGCAAGAAAATTTCCCCTGAACACCGACCCTTCTATGAGCCAATCTAAAAAAAATACTACATGATAACAATCTGAAATTTTTCCCATTTTCTCGTGGAAAACTATTGAAAAAAAGGTTCCAATGAATCTCACCTAGATTCCTCAGTCGGAATATGATTCCAATATCTTCGATCATCAATACCAGTGATTGCCAATCCCTTTGAAGAAAGGGATAAACAGACACCTCCAGTACTCTTATCAAGCCAAACTTTCTGCAAACAACCAAAATATGCAAATTCATCAACAACAAACAAAATTAGATTACCTAAGCAATCAAATTTACAAAAGCCCTCCATACAAGAATGACAAAATATAAAAGCTATTGGATTTTAATATTTTGATTAGATTTTTCTATTTGGATACCTTAGAAAACTAATTGAGCTCGGATTGCTAAAACTTAAAATTCAAAACAGAATAATTTCATTTATTTTCTCTCTCAAAATCCGATAAGTCAAATTAAACTCTTTTGTTGGTTGCTGAGGAAAAAAAATGAACTTTTAACAATAACACAAAAGAATTTCATTTTTCATTTCTCTGTGTTATGGAAAAGATGTTTACCTTGGTCGCAGCATCAAGAGTATTCATCCGACAAAGCCTGGCGTAAACCTCTCTCTTACCCATATTTTCTTTCAGATCACCAAACACTTTTTCAATCAAAACCGGATAATTAGAAGGCAACTTTGTTTCCCAAACGAAATCAGCCAAAGACGCCCCACGAAAAGCCTTGTTCAGCTTAGCCAACTTGCATATCTCCGGCGGATCCAAATACCCAATAATCAAAGCCACACAACTCTCAGGCAAATCACCGAGACCTGGTTTTGTCGCCAAACAACGAGACGTAACATTTGGGTCTCCGAATAAAGCAGAAAGGGCCGCACCCATTAAGCTAAAACGCAGAAACAGAGGACTAGAAAGTTCTGAAAATCAAAAGGAATTTGTAAAACGAGAGAGAAAGAGGTGGCAAAAGAGGGCTTAGAGAATACTTGTAGATGTCGTTGTTGCACGCGGACGCATTCACATCTCTTGGGTTTTGATTCTTTTCCTTGTTTTGTCTGTTTGTTTGACGAGAAACAGAAGGGAGAGAAAATTGATTGAAAGAGAAAATTGGGATGACAGACAGGACTTGTAGAGATTATTATTTTTACCTTTTTATTAATTTTTATTTTTAGGTTTTATTTACAGAATGGATTACATTTAACAGAAATTAATTCATTCTTTAACCGTCCAATTATCCACTTGCTTTCAAAATTATATATTTAGTTGATTTTTAACCGTCCAATTATCCACTTTTTCCAAAATTATATTTATCTGTTTATATATGGATAATAACGTTTTCATCCCTTAACTGTTTGAAATAATATACCACGATATATTTTGATAATTTTAATAAATCAGTCCTTGATTGAGTGATGTTTCGAGTTTCATGTCTTTGTCAGTAGAGGTGTAAATTGTCAGTAGAGGTGTAAATTATGTTGTGGTATTTGCTCGAGCGATAAGATTTAACCCTCTACATGTATAATTTTTTGTAACTTTTATTAAATAAAATTACTAAAATATCATTTAATTTAATTTTTATAGATAAAAATGCTTCTTTTAATTTTTAATTATTTATATTTTCATGCTTTAAAATTTGTGCATATTGCAAACTCTTTTATACTCTTTTTTTCGTCTAATTTTTTTGTGATAACTTAGTTTATTTTATATTTTTATTCTTATTGATGAAATTATTAAAATTACGTAAATTATGTCCTAATTTACTTTTTGACATACTGTGAGGATGAAAATATTATTATTTTATTTTATTTTTTTAGTTGATGACATTATTTACAAAATTTAATTTTAATATATTTTTAATTAAAATTTAAATATATTTTTTTTCTTTCTTATTTAGAATCTTTTTATTTGAATAAAAAATTCAAGTTTTTTTTTTAAAAAAATTATTATACAATAAATGTGTTTTCATTTTATTTGAATTAAAAAATATTTATTTGTTGATAAAATTCTTCTTTTGTAAAAAAAAAAAAATTGTAGTTTTAATCTTTATCCGCTATATTTTTCCATTTTAAAAATTTTTAATAATATTTATATTTAAATAAAAAATTATAGACTTAATTCAAAAGATAACATGCCCATTATTTTCTTTAATTATAAAAATTTATAATTTTTTGTTTGGCTATTGTATTTATTATATTTATAATGATTATTTTTATATTTTAATGATTAATATTTATTATATTGATAATGATTTGCAATATAGGAATTAAAATGGGTGGTAGTACATATGATGTGATTGTGAGTGGTGACCACCCATTTCAATCACAACAGTGCAACCTCAATTTCTTAATAAAAATATCTTTTTGATATTTTTTGAGTTGGAAATTGACAACATAGTAATTTTTCTTTTTTTTTTAATTTTATTTTATATATTTTAATTTCTATATAAATATTAAAATTTAAAAATTTACCTTTAAATTTTAATTTTTTAACATATTTAAAATTTTGGTATAAAAAATTGACATAACTTTAAATCAATATTTTCTAATCAAATCCTCAAATTTTTTGTAATGTTAGACTAATTTATTTCTATTTTAGAGAAAAATATTTATACCAAAAAAATAAATTGTAACATATTTCTTTCGTTTTATCAAGATTTATTCAAAATAGTTATTTGCATTTGTAATAAAATTGATTATCCATTCCCATTTACATTGATTAAAACAAATTAAACAAAATTGGATAAGATTAAAATTTGAAATCAACATTAATTGAGTTTAGAATTTACCTTAAAATTAAATTAATCAATTTTTAAAAAGTCGCCAACCTTATTTTTTACTATTGAATTTTATCAAGAATAATTAATTGAATTATAATATAATAATACAAATTTTATGGTTCAAAATATACCCACGTTGATCATTTGATGATGTTTAAAAAACATGTAGCCCAAACAAACCAATGAGAAAAGACAATTCACTTTTTATTTTTTTTATTTTTTTAATATTATCGTAGTCATCGTCGATTCCTAAAATAATATTTTTATAAAAGTTCGACCGTATGTTAAAATTATATTATTCGAATAAAAGAGACACGTGGCGTAGTCTTTTTGAATTCAAAGCAGAGCAATGAAGCCGCGTACGCAGAAAGTACATCAAGTTGAGGTGCGTCTGAGTCAGCATGGGACATGTCAACCACAAGTTGCTACCTTAAAATAATACACGTGTCATTTAATCAGCTAATCACCTTTTTATTTATTTATTTATAATTTTAGATAAGGTATGACGTGGATTAAGAACTCTTAGGCCAGCTGCCCATATATATATATAATTAATTCGTCACTTATGATTTATTATTTGGAATAAGATCACACACAGCGGCTAGACGATTTCGACCGTTAGATTATTTAAATATAATTTAATAATTAATTTAAAATGCTTTTGACAAAATGTATAGAATTGTATTGAATTATATTAGAATAAATTGTATATTTATATTAAATTATAATAAATTATACTAAATAAAAATAAAAATATATTAATTATATAATGTTAATGTCAAAAATTTCTTTAGATTGATTTCAAACAACAAATTCTTGATCCTCGATTCTTTTGGGTATCGTTCTTCATCTGTAATGTAACTGTTAAGAAAAAAAGCCGGCTTCTCCTGTGTGTGACCTTCGATACTTAAGTCAGTAAACTTAAAGGAGAAGATGAAATAACGATTGAGTAGAATTTTATCTTAACTTTTCGTGTGCGTACCTTTGTTATTCGTATTGTCGAAACTTATAGGCATGTATACTAACCGCTTTATCAGATTCTCCAGCCATTTTCGCCCATAATGGGAAGTGGAGTGATGGGTGGTTACTAGATATAATGTTCAGTTGAAACCCACCTCTCAGCTTGCAAAAGGTCGGGTTGTTGATGTTACTCGACTTTAACGATGTGTGTCACCCAACCATGTTCCTAAGGACCCTGACTCGAATATGGTCAGGGATATCTTTTCTCGGGTATTAACAAACAATGCACCCAGGTGTGCGGAGCAATGTTCCTGACCTTGTAGTATGGTACACTGGGTACTTCGTATGCCAAGATCAAGTAGATTTTCCCGACATCAAGCCCTCGAGTTTATGGTTAAATGTAATTTTACCAGAAATTGAATCGTTGTCTTTCGGCTCAAACTTTGCACACCTGGCCCTGATTGCGCCTCTTCACATTTTTTGAAAATTTGGCGGCTTTTCAAGTTTGTGGTAAATAACACCTCGTGAGTCGTGTGGCTTCCTGAACCGTCCCACCATTATGACCGACTTTTTATGTTTTTGAAATTCTTGCTTGCTTGTCATCATACCATTAGCCATTATGCACAGACTTGTGCTCATCATCACATCCAATCAATATTCTTGCTAGAACGTATCTGGACCGTTCGTTTTGGACGGTGCAGATTGCTTTCAGCTTAGGTATATACTTGCGCCTTCCTTTTCATTTGTTCATTTTTGCCGAAAAATCTTATGTAAACTTGAAGTCAATTAACACATCCGGTGTCTTCATCGCACTTATTTCGTCGAACTACTTCTAACTTCACGGACTTTCTATCTTCCTCAAATAATTTTTTCTTCTCAGAAGGCTCTTGCCTAGTAATTCCTAAATTCCTCTTCTTTCTGTTCTTTTAGCTTCTTGCTTGCATGACTTCGACATTTGTGGCATGTTTTCTTTTTATCTTTTTGTGTTTTGGTGTTATTATATGAAATGATATACTTTTATAGCATAATGATTATACAATATTACTGTTATTTCTTTCTTACTCGGGTAGTATTTGCATGTGCCTATTTTATGGGTTTTCTGGGTAGTCAATTCTAGGGTTTCAAATTCCTCCTAGTTGGTTTTGTTTGGCTTAGAAGGTATTGGCCTTTTGCAAAAAGTTTGAACTTTGAGATTATTGCATTCAATTGTCATATTAGAGTTTTGTAAGATAATTAGTGTAATAATTATGGTTTTGAACCCAGACCATGTAAATATGCTAACCTAAATAAAACTTCGTCGAATCCATTTTGATCTCGAATTTGGTAGTTCCGACCTTATTCTTTTAGTGACTAAGCTGTTTGCATGGCTTAGGTCTTATGGAGATTATATCAAATATCCTCTTTGTCTTTATTTAGCAAATCTAGCATCGATTATGAAACTTAGAATAGGCTTCCTCCTTCTGTTAGGCGGGATTATATTCTAGTGTATGGTGAAATTCCCTTTAAGATAGCCACCCTGTTAGAAGTAATTTATTCTTATGCTGAAGTCGAAAATTTCGAAATAAAATTGTTAGAAAATAATATTCCCTAAGTCGGGACATCTAGGACCAAAATATACGAGATTGTAGTCATATCTGATGACTCTTCTAATGACATGCAGGATAATATAAACCCTCAAAGAACTAAAGCTGGAGATCAGGATGTTCTCTAGGGCTTAAACGAGTTAGTTGATAGGCTCGTTCCTGGGGCTTCTAAGGGAAAGAAGCTTGGTGAGGCATCTGATGTGTCATCTTCTAGAATATGGGATAGTAATGACGATAGAGGACGACATCTTAACTGAGAATATAGGCTAAAAAAAATCGAGACAGATAGTGATGAAGAGAATAGTCCTGATCCCTTTAGAACAAATAGACCATATGAGGCAGATTGGTTCACGTCATCCGTGACCCTTTCTAACCTTAAAGCCTATAGAAAGATGTACCGAATCCCAATTTATATAACTCTTAGGTTGCCTGAATTAGATAAATTCCTTAGTGCACCCAAAGAAGGTGAAATTGCTTTTCATGAAGAGCTATTTTATTTTGGGCTTAGGCTACCTATACAAGAGTATTTCGCTTGGCTATTCTACTTCTTTGATATCTCTTCATATCAATTGAATCCTAATGGATGAAAGGTAATCAATGGGCTTTTTGTAATCTGGGCCGTTGCTGGTAATCCTTCTCTAAACATTAAGAAAATTTGATATACATATATGTTGAAAAACATCCCTAGAACCAACCGTTGGTGGTGTTATCTCCAGTCTCGACCTAAGACAAAGAAGATTGTAATTGGGGCCCCAACCTGCAATAAAGGCTGGAAGTAAAAGTGGTTTTTCGTAGGTGAAAACTGGTTAGTCACTTGAACAGTTATGCACGGGTGATAACATGCCCACTGCTTTTACTGAAGAACATAAACTCATTCATTTATGTTTCCTAACTGTATTCTCTCTATCTTGACTTCTGACCTTATCTTCTTCTTGCTTTTGTTTTCTCTGACCTTACTATTTGCTCATTTTGTTCATAGTTGATTTGTGAAAAAAGTTCTCTCCCTTGCAGAAATTGCTCTAGAAAGGATTATCGTCGATAGGGCTACTGCTGCCGATCAAAGGAAGCTACTCTTTCTAAACTCTTTGCTCGAATTCGGCTAAGTTGCTTGCGCTCCAACCCCCCGATGAATTGCTCTCTACTAAATGTGAAGCTAAAGCAGGAAAAAATGAGTATTTCCGAGCTTGAACTTTAGCCTGATCTCCCGCTCTTGTTTTTGATTTGTTTCCTAATTCTTTTTTGTAGAAAAGATGACTTCAAAGTAAAAGGGAAAAGTTTTACTCAGGGGAAAGGCTCTTCAAGTAACCTCCAAGCTCTCTTAGATCAGTCAAAGAAATCCAAGGGAAAATCACCCACTAGACAAACTTCCAAGAATTCGCCATTATAACAGACCAAGAAGTTGTTGTTGAAGCCTTCTCAAACCATGCTAGCCCTGAAGGATAAGGGAAAAAATTTGGCTGTGGTCTAAAGTAAGAAAACTGTTCCCAAGAGGTCGACTGACTCGAACCCTTTAAAGAGGCGTAAGTGCTCAACTTCTAGGTTAGGGAAAAGCTATTGCCTGAAGACTTACCTTCCAATAAAAAGGGGGATTTTATGCACTTTATCTCGACCATCAGCAACCTTAGATTCTTTGTTTCCCCCGCGATCGATGAAGCCATTAGGAATAAACATACACAGGAGACGATTGATCTCTTCCACAAATGGGCTTGTCAGGTTCGCTTCTACATCTTCTATAACTTTGAAGTGTATCCTTGCTCTTATCTTTTTAACGTGATTATATATATATATATATATATATATATATATATATATATATATTAAGCTTGCTCATGGTCTTTTTGCTTATAAGGAAAGGCCCAAAAGGAACTCTTCTATTGTTGCTTTGACTAAAGAAACCACCTCTCAACTGAAAATCGAGAATGAGTATCTGTAGAAGAAACTCGTGGAGGCCGGGAAAAGCTGCGAACGTGTTGAGGTATGACTTTCAAACGAGAGAAAACAGTGGAGCCAAGAGCGATCTTAGTTGGAATCCTCAATCTCAGATCTGTTGTCCCAGAAAACTGAGTATGAGAAGAAACTTGCTACAGTGGATGAGCGCCTTCAGAAGGCAAATGATGATAAAGTGGACGAGAGGGTGGACACCGTTTACAAGATCCTCTGTCTTAGGGACCTTGATTATAACATTGCTCATATCTACGAAGCCCTAGGTCGTGATCCCTTCAAGGTTCTACTTCCTGATCTTGAAGACACAGAAGATAAAGATGATGGCTAAGAAAGGGATCCAGCTGGAAAGGGTCTAATATTGCTCGATTATGCTCCTGGGACTAGTGCTTCTGGCCAATTGACCTTTGGGACTGTTACCCCTTTAACTCTTAATGAATGAAGCTTCGTCTGCTATACTTTTACTTTTTTGAACTTTAGACTTATGTAAAATTTTGAACCTTAGATTCAATGTGATGATTTTTTTTTGTATTTATGTATACTTCTTGCCCTTTGCTTTCCCAAATTTAGAGAAATATTTTAAACTTTCTTCAAATTATTTTAAGTAAACAAGTTTCAATGTTTTCTGTCCTAAGCGAAGAATGATTTATTCTGTTGTTCAAACAACTGAGATCTAATTGCAAGACTTAAAAATAAATTCCAAGCAATATTTTATTGCTTGTAATTTTTTTACTAGCCAAAATTTAATAAAAAACTTGACCTGGTCCCCCCATGCCACTTCAATTCCGTCACCTGCTCTGAATTTCAGCTTTAGGTAATGTATAATCTTTACTGCCCTCGTTAGCCGTAAGAACGGTCTTCCCAAGATCATTATATACGAAATTTTCAAATCGACCACCTAAAAAAGTCACCATGATGGTCTTTGGATACGGTTAACTCCACATTGTTACTGGTAATTGGATTGTATAGATGGGGAATGTGTAGGACTCTGTGAATCCATATAGGGCAGTATCGACTGGACTTAATCTCAGGTCTTCTATCTTCATTGAGTTCAATATGTCCTTGAATATGATATTCGCTGAGTTTCTTGTGTCTATCAAACTTTTACTGACGTAACCATAAGCGCATCATTATATAGGTAATTCAAGCCTACCTCATCCTTGTTAGTGAACATGATTGGTACTTTAGATATTCGGGGCTTTTTTTCTGCGTACACATTCATAATATGTGCGCCAACCATTGGACTCAGTAAAGAGTACTTTGAGTAAATCCACTTAGCTTTGTTCGAATTTCCTGCCAACATGGGTCCACCAAAAATTACCAAACTCTTGTGCTCGAAGCCCTCTATCTTGGTTCTCTTGTTTACCATAACCTCATCATGAATGATCCACATATTTGTCCAGGTAACCATTCCTGACGAGCATTTCAATCTGTTTTTTCAAATCAAGACAATTATCAGTCTTATGCCCGTGATTCCTATGAAACGCGTAAACTTTGTCCTTAGGTCTTTTTTCTGGATTTACTTTTAAGGGATGAGGATCTAGCACCAGTAACCCCGAATCTTTGATATCTTCATAGATGTCAACTAAAAATGCATTGAGCATGGTGAACTTTTACTTATCTTATACCTACATCACCCTTCTGGCCATGTCCTTCGGAGGTGGCAGGAGTTTATCTTTCTCGAGTGCTTTGTCCCCTAACCTGTAGGCCCGCAACTTTTGATAGTCCTATTCCCTTTGTTTTCTTGATCTCACATTGTTAAAACTCTCACTTTTCTTATCCTCTGTCCATGAGGCGCTTAACTTGTCGTGAGAGCTACTCGTCCTCTTCTCCTTTTGCCTAAGAATAACCTAATATTCTATTTGGATCTCATTAAATATCTCTTTGCTAGATTGCTTGTAGGTCTATATATTATTCCTGTGAATAACATACCAAGCTCTGTCTTTTCGTAGCCCCCTCCTTAACCCTTCCAATGCTAAAGGGTGGCTATAAGCTCTTAACTCCATGACTTCATCATGATACTTCCTGGTGAAGCTCCGCAAACTTTCTCCCCGACCTTGTTTTAATATTAACAAGGAACTCGTGCTATTGTGCGTAGGGATTGCCCTCTAAATTCACTGGTAAATACTTCACACAATTGGTAAAAACTCTCAATTGTACCAAGTTTTAAACTTCTATACCATTTCCTGGCCTATCCTTCCAGAGTAAGGGAAAAAGGGTGACATATCTAGGGTTTAGTCAAACCTTGAATGTGCGTCATTTCTTTGAAGAATTTTACGTGTAAGATCGAGTCAGTCTTTCCCATATAAGAAGTGATTTGTAGCATCTTAAATTTCCTAGAGAGAACCAAGTCCTGAATCTCTTTGATAAATGGTGATCCTAAGCTAACCTTTGTTGTAGAAGAATCACCTAACTAGTTATGTCTTATTTTTGCCTTAAACTCATTTAACAACTTCTTGGGATATTTTTCCATTTGTTGCCTATTGACCACTTGCTGGACATAATTTTTCCCTTGAATCTCCTATGATCTTATTTCTGCTCTCTCTCGGGTATTTTCGCATATGTAGAGGCTTCTATTTCCTTTTGCCTCTTCTGGTTCAAGTATGAGCGCATGTCATATGAATGCAAACTTTGCTCAGCTACGCACTTAGAATTGTTCTCCCAAAGCTATTGTCCATCTGATAGCCTGGCACTTGGTCCATCATCAATCATGATTGGGACATTTGGGTTGGGACTCTATGGCTTTGCTCGCGTTGTCTGTTCCGCAACCTTTTCTTTTCCTTTCTGTGATGTGGTTTATCTCCTCTTACATGAATGATCAACCTTAGGGATGTTATGAACTCCTAACCTATTTCTGGATTCATTCCTCTAGGAATGAGCATTCTTTTCCCAGCACGCATAAGTCCTAACGCGCTATTCTCTTCCTGCTCCACCCGAATTGGGGTTCCACCTACTCGCAACCTTTCAGGATTTCGCCTAAATAACTGCTTAAGCTCATCCAATTCGCTTTGCAGGGTCGTGGTTGTGTCTTCTAACCTCTCTATTTTTTTATCCTTCTCTGCGTGCGAGTGACAGTTGTCTTCCAGTTCCCTTCACAACCAATTGGCTTCTCCAGTATCCAATTGCAATGTTGCCTAGCTAGGTGGTTGTGGATTCGAATTGGTCCCTGAGTTTGATTCCTCACGAAGCGGGATTTCTAGATGTTCCTCCTCCCGCTAATAAGGGTCATCTACTTCGTCCTGTTAGAGGCCCCTTGCCACCACTTATGGCCTACTGGGATGATGTTTATCCTTAGTTGCCACCCTTGGACTCAACTTCTAAAACCTGGAAATTGACTTCTTGTTTACTTCCCATAGATGGCGCCAGATGTTAATGCCAATCAGATTGGCTTCAAACAACAAATTCTTGACCCTCGGTTCTTCTGGGTATTGTTCTTCACTTGCAATGTAACTATCAAGGAAAAAGCCGGCTTCCCCGGTGTATGACCTCCAATGCTTAAGTCAGTAAATTTAAAGAAGAAGGTGAAATAGTAATTGAGCAGAGTTTTGCCTTAGTTTTTTATGTGTGTACCTTTGTTATTTGTATTGCCAAAACATATAGGTATGTAAGCTAACCGCTTTGCCAGATTCTTCGGCCATTTTCGCCCATGATGAGAAGTGGAGTGATGTGTGGTTGCTAGGGATAACATTCAGTTGAAATCCACCTCTCATCTTGTAAGAGGTCGGGTTGTTGATTTTACCCAACCTTAACGATACGTGTCGCCCAACCATGTTCCTAAGGACCCTAACCCGAATATGGTCAGGGGTATCTTTCCTCGGATATTAATAGACAATGCACCCGGATGTGCGGAGCAATGTTCCTAACCCTGTAGTATGGTATGCTTGGTATTTTGCATACCAAGATCAGGTAGATTTCCCCAACATATAATTTTTTTATTATTTAATATATAAATTATTATTATTAATTAATAATTTAATAATTTAAAAAATTACTATTTTTAAAAAATAAATAAAAATAGTACTATACGATTTAACTCGAGAGAGGGCTGGTCAAATATGAAAGGTTTGAACTGTATTATTTTTATTTTATTTTTATAATTCGGTTCCTACATCAAACACTTAAAAAAAAAAATTATTCTGAATAGTAAAATAGTATAGTACAAACCTACTTGTCCAACATGCCTTTAAATTATATTCTAGTGAATGAGGTACGTTATACTTGGACCACTAATATTTTCTAATATTATTATATTATAATTAGAAATTTGATCTCAAAATTAAGGGCAAATTTAAATTAATTAATTAATTAGTAAATTAGCAATATAATAATAATAATATAACATGGCTGGTGGAAATGAGCAAACGATAGACATAAATTTGAAAGTAACAACATTGTCAATAAGCTAATGTGCTGTTATCAATTTCATCGTTTATTGTTTCTCCTTTTGCAAGTTGACATGCCTATAACACATTTTTAATTTTGTTTTGTGGATTAGTTTAATATATTTTTTATTTTCTATTTTTTAAAAAATATTTTACACAAAAAAAAAATTACGTGTGAGAGAACAAACATCTCAAATCACTTTGAACTATACTTGAAGAGTAAATTAATTTAATATTATATATGTTTATAGGAACATACCTCTTTTTTACACAAATTTTTTTATATTAAATATAAACTATTAAATTTATACACATCCAACTGTTGAAAATGAATCTAATATATATATTAATTATAAATACAATAATTATATATTAACTATAATCAAATACAATCTTAAATGTTAGATGTCATAATATCTAATGGCTTATAATTAATATAAAAAATTGTTTAAAAAAAATAGTTATCGATCAATTCCCATATTTGTATTTAAATTTAGTCATATTTATGTATATGTTATAAGTATTAAACATTAAAATTAACATTTCCATTTCCATTTTTAATGCTAGTGTATATAATAATAATTAATTACTTCATTTATTGAAAAAAGTTTTTGAAGATAATTAAAATTGAATTTTAAAAACTACCATTATTGTTGGATTAAAAATAGCTAGTTGAGCGAGCGACGTACAATATGTACGAATTTTTTATTATGGTGCTAATAAATTAAGGACATGCTTGTTTTTTTATTCGAAATCTGAATGAATACGAATAATTATGAATATATAAAATTGAATGATTTCGAATAATATGTTATTTTTATTTATTACGTTTGAATATAAATATTTAAAAATTAATAATTTTATTTACCATATTCAAAATGATTAATATAAATTTTATATATTAAAAAATAAATAAACTTCAGGGATCAGCCTAAGTTACTCTATCTACTTTGTAAGTTAACCCAATTTGAACCTAAAGAAGTAGAGGGTTAAGAATGTATTTGAGTAACTCACTCTTTTACCTTTTAAAAATAAATAAATAAATTTTCGTATTTAGAGATTTTATACTTTAATGTTAAATTAAAAATTTTAAATTAGTTTGTTCTAACATAGTTATCAAATTTTTAGTATTAAGTTCAAAAATTGTCTTTAAAATATATGAATACTTAAAACTTAATTATATTCAAATTTCAAGTTAAAAAATAAACATACACTAAGTTAAAGTTGGAGAATAACCTAATCATATGTATACATATACATATATATATATATGTATGTATGTATGTATGTATGTATGTATGTATGTATGTATGTATAAGTATATAATAAAATGTATTAATTATGTAAGTATATCTTTCATTGACATTATAATGCGGGTGATTAATTGATGGAATTAATGAATCCTTTCTCCTAATTTTATTATTTATTAAAGTGACAAAAGTATAGGATATTAGGAGGTCGGTGTATTTTTGATTTATTAAATAATTAAAGGTATAAAGGTAGGTAAGATTTGTGGAAGGTATAGAATACATACATACATTATAATAAAATTATGGAATTAGGTTAGCTTAGTAGGTTTAGGTAAGTTAGATAATGATCTCATATCTCTCTCTCTCTCTCTCTCTCTCTCTCTCTCTCTCTCTATCTCTCTCTCTCTCTCTCTCTCTCTCTCTCTCTCTCTATATATATATATATATATATATGTTATAAAGAGGTTAAATGCAATATACTAACACAATTTAAATTATAAAATTTAAGTCTATTTGTGTTTATATTGTGCTTGTATTAAAAAATACAACTCTCCTTAAGAAATGTTTGTTTTTCAACTTAATTTTGAATTGATATAAATTTAAAATAATCTTAAATGTCTTAATTTACATATTTCTTATTATTTTAAACTAATATTTATAAAGAAATATATAATAAATTTTATTTTAATTTTTAAATTTATAAAAAAATAAATATTTGACGTTTTATAAGTACTTAAAATTGTCATTAAGTTTAAAAAAAATATAATTAATTAACTAAAACAGACAAATTTTTAAATCAAGAGTTAAGTGTTAAAAAAAAACCTTAATGTAGGCCGAGCTTTTTTATTTTTAATATTTAAAAATATTAATTAACTAAAATTACTAAAATATGTTTAAATTGAGTTTTTATAGATTATATGTGTATTATTAATTTATCTAATAAATAAATATAAGTCATGACCCAGCTATATGTTTGTTACTATATATAATAGGTTTATTTGCCCCAAAGTACATTTTAAATATTTATGTTTTAATAAAATATTTTATTACGAAAAGATTTTAATTTAATTTGCTGTTAAAGATAATTTAACATAAAAAAAATGTTGTTTAAACCTAATATTTTTTCTTCTAAAAAAGTTGAAAAATGTCAAGATGATGCTTTTAGCTTTAGCACTTTCAATCTTGCATTGCATTGATAATAAATTTTTAAAAATCTTTCAAATATATAAGATTCAAATGCTAGAAATGAACAAATATTAGATATGATTTATTATAAATAATAATAACATAATAATATCTTTAACCATTTTTTAATGAAAGAAATATTAGGATCACTTTATTATATTTGAGTTAATATTTACTTAAGAGTAAGAATGGAAATGAAAGTTACGTTTTTTATTTGATATTTTTAAAGTTTAATAACGTGTTTGATAACATTTTGTAAACATTTTGTAGTAGAAAGTAGAAACATCTTAAAGAATTTGAATTTCAATAATTTTATTTACTAAATATCATAAATTAATTCAATTCATCTTAATTATTTAAAAAATAAATATTTATTTTATTTTTTAGTTAAATAATTTATAACTATATTTTAGTTTAGAGACTTATTATATATATAGGAGATGAATTAGTAGTCTCTTAATTCTTATATCATTTTTATAAATCATCCAATTTTAACACCTTCAATAATGATATTAAATTGTTAATAACACATGCATTAATTATGGTACATTTATCATACATTAATTATATATTTAAATTCTAAACATTTAATACTTATTTATTGTTATAAATATTTAGATTCAACAATTTACAAATAGTATAAAAATTTGTATAAAATTAAGGGATTGATCACTTATATATATTAAGATAAGAGTTAATTTAGAAAATTATAAAATAAATATATAATAATAGAAAAAGATGTTTAGATATTTTTTAAAGTAATGGATGCATATGGTACAAGAAGGTGATGACATGTTTTCGTTCGTATATTTGATAGATGATAAGAGGCAAGACAACATAAAATCTTGCAAAGAATAATCTTGTAATAAAAAAGTAGTTAACTTTTTATTTTAAAAAAAAAATGGAAAATCTACAGCCCTAGAAAATTTAAAATTTGTGATTGAGAAATTACTTTAAGAAAGCAAGCTGCCAATAAACCTCAAATCAATAACAATCACATTTAGATGGATGGCGTTGGTGTGATGATGCAAAAGAATACTTACCAATTAATATATAGAAAAAGATATATACATTCTAAAGTTTTATTGAAAAAGATATTTTAATTTAATAGTTTTAACAATACTCATATAAATATAATTATTAAAAAAGATAAAATTATTTTTATTTTATCACAATAATAATATTATATTGTCAATTTATATTTTAATATTTAAATTTCATATCAAAAAATAAAATACTAATAAAATTAGTTTCATATGACTTAAAATATAAGTCAGAAAGGAAAATATTACTTGAATTTAAATTATATATTAAAGTAATATATAAAATTTATATAAATATTTTAAAATAAAAATAAATTTCGTTCAAATGAGATACAAATTTTTATTCTCCAATAACTAGTTAGCGGTTATAATTTTATTTTTTTGTAATATTTATAGGAAACAAATGACATAATGTTGTATATATGCAAGCACGGACGAGTGAATGAACATAAGGGTTTGATTTGATGCAAGAAAAAGACATTAGCAGTCGAATTAGTGAAGTAAAAATAGATTAGATTTCACTCAAACCGAACGTTAACTTTTGCTAAACTCCCTACTTTTGGTTGGTAGTCTCTACTATAATATCTTCCTTTTTTTAATATTTATATTCAAAAACTGATGTAACAATGTAGATATACATCAACAAACGAACGAGTGAATGAATGAAAGTGCTATTGTTTGATGAGTGAAAATAACATTAGCGGTCGAATTAAAGCGGAAGTGGGTTGGGACTTTTGGGAGAAGGGAAGAGGCCAGCGACATAGCCAGTTGTCGTTTTTTGTTGTTTGCAGGTTGTCGTTTTGTGTTCAATGCAGTACAGCTGGGCAAGTTGCCAGTAAGGTCACCGTCTCTATGTGATGTATACGCTGGTGAGTGGAGAGATTTGCTTCAATTCATAGAGCCTGAAAATGATAGTACATATATATATATCTCAATTTTAATTGGTAATTCAAATCTCTCGCCAAATTTTAGTCTGATGTTCATTCTCTCGTCATATTTATTTACTATTAGTTTTGTATTTTATTAAGTTATTAATATTATAAAAATGAAAATTTATATGATAATCAGTTGGATACCGCATGATACGAGCACAATTTGTTGATATAGTTCACAAATCCGTTAGATTCATCTACTGTTGTAGCATGCCTGCCTGTGTTAGATTATGGACCTTTAGTTTTTAGCTTTTTATTAATTAAAATTATTAAAATATTAATCAATTCAGTTTGATCTCATTTTTGTTTCAGATCAAGCACAACAAAACAAGATAGGCGCATGTGACTTCTTGGTGTGCTGGGTTAGCCCAATAGATAGGCCCACTCGAGCCCCCATTTGATGGGCCGAGCCCCCATTTTCCATCTCTAAATGAAAATGGCTCAGAATCTGAACCATGATATTCAATTTACATGACTAGTAGTAATATAAGAAACCAACCTAGCTAATACTATATTGGTTTTTATATTAATTTTTGGAAAAATACTATGATACGTAGGGTGGACAAAAAGAACCGAGTCTGGTGTGGCCCGAGTGGAGTGTGGATTATAGGGTCAAGTTGGTCTAATTCTAAATAAATTTCGATTTAAACCCAAACTTTTATTAGAAAATCCGAACATATTTTGAATCGGATTAGAGCTAGATTTGGATACCCGAAAATTTATTATATTATATATATATATTTAGATGGTTTTGGGTAGGATTTTTTTCAAAAAAAAATTGGTTCAACCTGAATAATATATAACTTGGGCCTAGGCTCAAGTCGGGTTTACATCAAATTTTTTAGGTCTAGGTCGAGCTCTAAAAAACCCAGTCGAAACCCGAAAAATTACCCATTTTGTATGCAAATTAAATGATTAGTAATTTAGGAGAAGCATGAATAATATTTTTTTTACACAATTTTTTATATCAATTATAAGTCATTAGATTTAGACACATTTAACGATTAAGATTGCATATAATCATGTAATTAATACATAATTAATATATCTATAATTAATGTATATGTAAGATGTAATTTCAATATAGATCTAATGTCTTACAATTGATATAAAAAATTGTATAAAAAAATTATTAATTATGTTTCAATAATTAATATCATATTAATTAGTGCATAAAAATTATAAAAAATAATTGTATATTATAAGAGTTTCTTTATTGATAGTATACAAGGGTATTTCCGTTAACTCTTTCTAATCACCCCCTATCATTGGATTTAGAATTTTTCCGATCAGTAATATCAAAATTCAAGATGAAGGAATAAGCAATACAATGCTATGGGCTAAAAGCCCTAAATAAGCAATAACACTGTTCTTTTTCTTTATAGGTGACTTGCCCTCACCGTCTGCATACGCCGCTTCACAGTCAACAGGCCCTCTTGCTCCTCCAACATACACCAATTTCGCAACCTCCTTATAAGCATTTTGTTCCAGTTTCTTCATCGCTCCTCCAAAATAATTAACAGCAAACTTATAATCCGTCGCACATCGAGACAGTAGCTGCTCCAGCTTTGGCTCGTTGGCCTGCAAGTCTCTTATCACTTTGAGAATATCAGTTGCGTTCTCTATGCACACTTTCAGTAGCACTAGTGCTAGTCCTTTCACATCTTTGGCACTGGAACTACGGGGGGTCTGATCTCAAAACAATCACGCACAATGAATTCAGATATGATTTACTGCAAGTTTTTGTTATTAAATCTGCATGAAGCCTTGTTATAAACTGGTTTGTGTGTAAGCAGACGAGGACAAATGCAATGATGGTGGTGGTGGTCTTCATTTTCAAGAGCATCTATGTTAAACGTTGAAAATTGGTGTACTAAATATACCAAAATTGGTAATGATATTTCTTTGGGATAATTTCCAATATAACACTATCTTATTGCGGTATTTAATTATTTATTATATATGGAATATGATATGTTCATTCTTTATATATAAATTATATATTAATGTCCCCTAGTTAGTGTTTTTAAAATGGATTGGGATTTTGGAGTGAATTGAGTAACAGGACTCTATCCTACCACAAATTTTGACTTGCATGTGAGACGATTTGTAAGATATTAAGTTACAAGCAGTGAACAATTTTCTTTTCTATCCTTTCTTATACTTTAATTTTGAAAAATGTAATGACATGTTACGAATGATATTGTATGGTTCAAATTTTTATTTTATTTTTTAAGAGTTTTATTTAAATCTACAAATTATTAATGATAAATGTAGTGAATATGGTAAAGTTTATAGTTAGTAAAAGAAAAAAATTAAAATAAAATCTCAACCATTATTGTTTATATCATGTGTCATTAAATTTTTAAAAATCAAAATAGAAAAGATTAGGATATCTAAAATTTCAATCCTAAAAGAAAAAACAATCATATAAAGCAAGTTCACGGTAAGAATTAAAATCACTAAAAGTACGCTGCGTATTTGGTATTATTTTTTGTATAGTATTTTTATAAAAGGAAAATAAAAATATATACAGACTTTTTTATTTAACATTTTTTAGAGTTTTAGGGGTAGTTTGTTTTTTAAATAAATTTATTCAAAAATTTAAAAACTGTTTGTTTTCTAACTTATGTATAAAAGCTTATTAAAATATCTGAATATAATTTAGTTAAAATTTTTAACTTAAATCTGAATAGCCAAATATTTTAATGAATTGAATAGTTTTTGTCAATAGTATCTTTAATTTATGAATTGATATTTATATATGTCAACAACTTGTATATTCGTATTAAATTTTATTTTTATAAAAATAAACAACTTAATATTTATATTTAGATATTTAAAGTAAAAAAAATATTAAATAAATTCAATTTAAGTTAAATTCATATTTCAACCATGCTCAAATTTTAGATAGAAAAAAAATATTATGTTACAATATGTTGGTTAATATTTTTAAAAATGTATTCTAAAAATAAAAAGTGTAAAAGGCATATAGTAAATTTTTTTACCTTTATTTAAAATATAAAAACCTAAATGAATTATAAGATAGATTATTTTAATGGTAAAAATTAATTAAAATATATTATTAAAAATTTATTTACATGTATATAATTAAATATTTATAAAATAAATATTTATTATCATAATTTGTAGGTGTTTTTCTAAAATTTATCTTAATCGAATCCAAACAACAATTTAAGTAATCAACGGTATCAATTACTTGACACCATTTTGTTATATAAGTTAGGAAAATTACAACAATAATCACTGTACACTCCCCATTTTCATAATTGACCATTGTTCAAAAACACTTTCAAAATTGGCAAACTCATAATTTTATAAACAAAATTACCCCCTAACCAAATTTTAACTCGTCTCTATCTTCATCTTTCATTCTTTCTTCCCTCTTTTTTCTTCCTTCCAAATTTCTTTAATTTTCTTCTTTCGACTTCTTAAACGGATATCCCTTGAACTTGTTTACTCTTAGAAACTTAACTCCATTACAATTTAAGAAAAATCACAAGTGAATAGAAAGGAACTCAGGTGAGTGAGTGTCTAAAGTTTGAAAAATCTAAAATACCTAATCTTTTGAAATTGTGATATGATTTTTTGGTGTTTGTCCATAATTAGACAATGCAATGATAAAAATTATCAAAATGGTTATGTATTGGATGTTTTTGTGTGTTTGGTGTAATAGTTGAATAAAAAAACTGAAAAAGAAGACGACCTGCACGAAACTGCACATTCTGAAAAAAATCAAAAGTATAGTTTTGAGCACGCAATATAGAATCATCATGCTCGAAACTACACTTTCGAGTATGTTGTTTTCAATATACTCAAAATTATATTTCGAGCACGTTGATTCTATGCTATGTGCTTGAAACTGTACTTTCAAATTTCATTTTGGGAGTTTTGAGTGGATTCAATCTAAATATATTTTTTTTAAAAAAGTATTGATTATAGGAGTTGAACCCAAGTGCAAGAGTTCCATCACCCAATTAAGAAATAAGCTTATACATATTTGCTAACTTTTATTACATAACCTCAAATTACAATACATTGATATTGCTAATTCAAATTATAATACACTGAATTACAAAAGTCTTATCAAGTTTAGGAGATAAACTTTTTAAAAGTTAAGATTTAAACTCTTATCCTACGTTTTCATCTTTATTTCATCGCAATCTCTAGAATGAAATTACTTTAATTTCACTAAATGGAGAAGGCTAAAATAATTTTATGAAAATCCATTAAGCGATCTTCTTTTCTTCTAAATTTTTTTCATCACCATTATTTTGTATCTCTTAGGGGATCATATGAAAATGATCAAATTAAAAGTTCTAATATGAATTTTTCACAGTTTGGGTTCATCATTCTTGAATCCATTAGTAGATCATCAACATAGGGGGCTTAAGAAAGATAGGGTTAAAAGAGATTAGTTTAGTTAAGCAACTTTTTGAGAACTTTCAAAGAGAGGTAGCCCACAGTAGGGAAGAAAGTTAGGTCTGTAGTTCAAAGGTTAAGTGAGAAGAAAGTCTTCGAAACAATTCTTCTCTCAAGTTAAAGGTATGACGTAGAATGGGAATAAGTCTAGATAAAGCTAAGTCTCTGATGATGGTAAGAAAATTAATGAAACTTTCTTTAAAAAATGAAAATAAAATTGTTAAAAAGAAGTAGGAAGAAAAATAAAAGAAAAGACAAAACATCAAAAATCAATAGATATTATAGTAATTAAGTAAAGTTTCATAAACGATTAGAGACTAAACTGATATTGTCCCAAAATGAAAGCATTAGCTTGCTGGTACGCAATGGAATGTAACGGCATCTTGCCCTTGTGACTTAATCATTGCTGACATGTATAATTTGGTACTTTGTTAGATACGGTCACATGGAAGCCCATGTAAGTCCGGCCGAAATTAATAAGTCACAGTTATCATAAATAGTATGGGGATTATATTTTATTTTATTATTTTACTTATATATAAACATTAAAAATAATAATATCTTAATAAGTCAAATTAAGAGAAGTTAAGTCACAAACTATCTTCCTATTTTTTTATAACCTACTAATATTTAGCACATTCCATAAACCTAGAATATCTAAAGGTTCTCCAAAAAATCTTGGGTAAATAAGAATATTTCTACAAGAAAATTGTAGTCGAATTCTTAAAATATTGTCTAATGTACATTTTAGTCGTAGTAAAAATTATTCATATAACTTCTAATATATTAAATAGGTCATGTTTGAAATAAGTATTAATTGGATTTCTTTTATCAACCATTTCTAGAAATTACTATAACACCACATATATTGAGAAATTAGAGTCTAATAATACCAACAATTACTTATGTTAAGTACGTCATTGACATTCAATAAGAGTTAAATGGATAATTTTTAAATTATTAAGAGTAAAATGTGTATTTAGCAATATTTTAAGGACCCTTTCCATTCAATAAACTAATTTATAGAAATATTTATCTAGATAGAATAATAAAAAATTTTATGTTAAAGGTTAATTTAGGGCGTGTTGAGTATTACTTTTTAAGTACTATTTTTTTGAAACAAAAGTAAAAATAAAATTTAGTTTTAGTTTAATGTTTTCAAGCTTAAAAATGTATTCCATAATTTTTAAAAAAAATTATACTCTAAAAATAAAAATGATAAAATATGTTTAGTAAAAATATTTTGAAAAAGGAGGTTTTAATAATATTATATGCTAATATCATATAATATTAATATTTTAACATATAATTAATTTAATTAATATCTAAATTTTTATAAACGATAAAAATATAAAATATAGTTGTTTATTTTTAATTTAAAATATCTTAATTTAAATATTTTTTAATATACCAGCAAATAAAAAAATATATTATAAGATACCATCATCAAATCATTTAAGTTTCCAATATTTATTTTTTATACAACTTTAATATTTAATGACATATTATTCTGATTTATATGATAGTAATAATAAATATTAAATAATAGTTTATATGTCATTTTGCAAATATAAAGAAAACGGTTAAGGTTGCATTCGATATTCAAAATAAAATAAAAGCAAAATTTGATGTTTTAAGAGATGAATGTGTTTGATAACATTTTAAAAAAATTGTACTATAAAAATGAAAATTATAACATACATTTAGTAAAATTATTTTTGAAAAATTGAATTTCAATAAATTCATTTACATATCATATAAGGACAGGATTATTATGCAACAGTTATATGTTATAGTCGTTGCGTTAGAACCATTTGATTACTCAAAATACAATCTAATGGCCAATTTAAAGTAAAAAGCACCCATGAACTATATTAGATCTTAGAAAATCTTACTTTCTATAGATGTACTATACAACGATTGTATAGTAGGATGACTCATCATGTAATAATTAATATCTTGAATCTATGAATTAATTTTTAATTCATTGTAATTGTTCAAAGAATAAATAATAAATGTAGAACTATATATTTCTTGTTTTAAAAAATATTTTAATCGTAGTATTTTATATATACTAATAAAAAAGATAAAAATAATACAATACGTTGTTATAAATGATTGTGTGGTATTTCAAAATACAACATCCCACATTAACTAATAATAAGCTTTATGAAATGTTTGTATGGTGCGTAGTCTTTGGTGGTCATTGAGAATGGTTTTGGTAATTAATTAGTCGTTGAGAATGAGACGACACAAAATACTTTTAACTATCTAACTCAAAAGGCATTAAGATAGTTTTGAGCAGTTAAGTGAATATTTGAGAAGTCACCTTTTACCTATAAATACATGGTCTGACAGAGGTTTCATTCATTCATTTTTCCTTTCTTTGCTCTCAAATCTCTGCGAAAATACAAATCACCAGCATCTTGTTCCTTCTTAAAGAGTTGTTCTAAATTTATTGTATTTAGAGTGTAGCCTTATAACAAATCGTCATTGTGTATGGGCTATACTGTTGTCCCTCTTTTTTGCAATAGAATACCATCCTAAAAGGGTAGAAGTAACTTTCAGGATAGTCCTTTGCATGCCTTGACATTGATAGTTTACTTCAGAAATTGCTGATTATTCCAACAATATAAAAGATATAATGTATACATTAATGGTTCCTACTGCCCTTACCATAGATGATGTTTTGCTTCCTGCTGTTAAATCCATTCTAGACATCTCCAAGATTAAAACGTTTGGAGGAAATTATTTTACGCGATGAAGAGACAAAATTTATGATACTTTGGATGTTCTTAACTTTGCTAAATATCCAACATAACCACCATAAAAAACAAGTTCAAAAAATTATCCAGCATGAGTTAAAGGAAACAAGGTTTGTCGCAATGCAATATTGAATATACTTTTTAATGACTTATATGATGTTTATCTACTCTGCGTCAAAGCACATGAGTTTTAGGCATTATTGGAAAAGAAACATATTATAGAAGGTGTTGGTGCCTAAAAATGTCATTGCTAACTTCTTAGATTTCAAGATGGCAGAAGATAAGGCAATCACCTCTCAAATTGATGACTTACTATTTACTGGGCAATGATTTGAAACATGAGCAAATCAACCTTTTAGAATCATTCCTTACTAGATATTTGATTGAAAAGTTGCCAGATTCGTAGAAAGATTTCAAGAAAAGTAATAAACACAAGAAGAAGTAATGACATTGGACAATGTGCTTATCAACATTCAAATTAAAGAGGAGAATAGGTGAAGGGATCAAGAAGACAAGGCCAAGGAGATTTGTTCCAAGGCTAATGTTGTCAAAGATGCTGCGTTTCCTACCAAGAAGCAAAAGGTTGATAATAAAAATTTCATGACCAACAAAAAACCAACATTTCAAGAAGAAAGGAAATTGTTTTGTGTGTGGTAAACCTAGTCATTATGGTACTGAATGTTGGTACAAAACAAGGCGATAAGAAATATTCTAAGACCAAAATAGTCTAATAAGAGGATGTGGTAATTGTTATTGTGGTTTCTCAAGTAAATATGGTTGCTAATGAGGATTTGATAATTGATTCTGGTGTTGATAAGCATATATGTAGGAGTTGAAGTTCATTTTATTAGTATATTCAATTGAGTGAAGAAGAAGAACAAGTTTTCCTCGGAGATTCTCACTTTGCTCTAGTTGTGGAAAAAGAAAAATTTCTTTTCAAATTGACTTCTAGAAAAATATTTTCCTTGAGAATAATGCTCATGTTCTAGATATCAGATACAATTTAGTATCTATGTTTAAAATTGGGAAAGCAAATGTCAAAGTCTCTTTTGAGGGAGACAAAATTGTAATGCCCAAAAATAGGGTGTTTGTTGAAAAATGATATTGTTCCAATGATAGATCAAGTTTAATGTACGTGACACAATAATTAATAAGAATGCTTATACTTCTGCCTATACTGTAGCCTATTTTTATTTGTAACATGGTAGATTAGACCATGTAAAATTTTTTATTTGAAAAAAAATGAAAAAGATGGTTTGTTAAATATTGATGCATTAAACATCCAGAAATATGATACTTGTGTTAAAATAAAGTTCATCAAGAAAACAAATAGACCTAGCTATCATCAATAGAGAAACTGAATTACTTAACTTAGTTCATAATGATATTGGTAATCTTAAACAAACTATGATCAGGGGAGGTAAAAGGTTTTATATAACCTTGATTGATGATTTCTCAAGATATACATAATTATATTTATTGAGAAATAAAGATGAAATATTTGAAAAATTCTTATTTTATAATAATGAAGTGGAAAATCAACTTGGCAGAAAGATTAAAAGATTAAGATCTGATAGAGATAGTGAATATGAGTCTAATATGCTGAATGAATTTTTTGAAAATCTCAGAATAATACATAAAGTTATACCTCCTTACTCTTCATAATCAAATGAAGTAACTGAGAGGAAAAATAAAACTTTAAAAGAGATGATGAATTCATTATTAGTAAGTTCTAGAGCACCATTAAATTTTTGGAGGGAAGCAATTCTAATTGCTTGCCATCTATAAAATAGAATACCTTGTAAGAAAATTAAAAAAACATCTTATGAGTTATGAAAAAGTTATAAACATAATAACACATTTCAAAGTGTAGAGCCGTGTTTTGTAAAGGTCTTAAAATTCTATATTCTAAGAGGAATAGAATATGACCTAAAACTATTGATTGTATTTTTATATGTATGCTCAAAATAGTGTTGGATGCAAAATCTTTATTCTTAAAAATAAAGAAAAGATATTTGATACAAATACTATTATAAAGCCTAAAGTTATAGAATTCTTTGAGAGTATGTTTCCTAAGAGAAATCATGCCAATAATTAAAGTAATAATCAGATGGTCTAAAATGATTTTCAAAAGGATTCTTCTGAGAGTTCAAATATTAAATTAATGAGAAGTAAAAGAACGAGAAAGGCTACAAACTTTGGTTGTGACTTCTATGTCTTTATGGCTAATAACACCCTTAAATATATGAAAAAACTATGACTTCTCTTAATTCTTCATTTTGAGGAAAATAGTAAATAATGAGTTAGATTCAATCATGAGCAATTATTTATGGAAAATTGTTTATTTACCGTCTGGTACAGAGCCAATTGGTTATAAATGAATTTTCAAGATAAAACTAACAACCCATGTGTTTAGCAAGATTAGTTATTAAAGATTTTACTTAAAAGAAATACAAATTATTTTGATACATATGTTTCAGTAACCAGAATAACATCCATTAGAGTTTTGATTGCTTTTGTAGCAATGTACAATTAATTTATACATTAAATGGATGTTATTACTGTATTTTTAAATGGTGATTTAGAGGAAAAAATATATATGACACAACCAGAAGGTTGTATAGATTCTAGATTTGAGTATAAGGTTTGTAAACTTGTTAAATATAGATTAAAACAAGTACCAAAATAGTGGCATGAAAAATTTGATCAAGTTTTAGTATCATGGCTATCTGATTAATAATTCAGATAAGTGTGTTTATTTTAAATCTTTTGATACTGATAAATTTGTGATGATTTTCAAACGTAGATAATATGCTTATTTTTAGTCCTAGTATGGAAATAATAAATAAGACTATAATTTTTTTTGCTTCTAATTTTGATATGAAAGATATGAGAGAAACAAATATTATTTTTGGAACCAAGATAATATAAACAAATAGTGGTCTTAGGTTAGCATAAAAACATGATGTAGGATAAATGTTTGAAGAAGTTTGGAGATTTTGAGTATAAACTAGTATCAACTCCTTATGATGCAAATATTCAACTTAAGAAAAATTATGAACATAGTGTTAGGCAAATGAGATATGCCTAAATAATTGGTAGGCTCATGTATTTGATGAATAGTACAAGACCAAACATTGCATATGTTGTTGACAGATTAAGCAGATATACTCAAAATCCTAACAAGAAGGATTTAGTGATACAAATTGGATATCTGAATTTAATGAATTAAAATCCATTAGTGGATATATTTTTACATTAGTGGAAGAGCGATCTCTTGAAAATCTTCCCAGCAAACTTGTATGACTTGTTCAACCATGAAGTTCGAGTTAATTACCTTAGAGAAGACATGTACAAAAGCTGAGTGGCTAAGAAACTTCTTAGTAGATCTTTCTATAGGTGATCATCATCCTATTTCAATCTCAATATATTGTGATTGTCAAGTTGCTATAGATAAAGCTAAGAACAAGTTGTACAATAGAAAAAATGAATACATACATTTGAGACAATATCATTAAGTATCTGCTTAAATCTAGTATAGTAAGCCTAGATTTCATAAGCTTAGAGTTGAGTTTGAGTGATCCTCTAACTAAACCACTAAATAGGGGGTCAGTGGAACGAACGTTGAGGGGATATGACTTATGCCCAAAACATAAGGCAAAAGTAATTAGTAACCTCACCTATGTAATTAGAGATCCCATAAAGTAGATTTATAAGGGTAAGTAACAAGTCACTTGTTGTTTTACTATCAATTCAAAACATTTGAGTTCTCCTTGAGCCTAGATAGTAAACACTATGATGAAAAAGGATGAGCTTTTAGGACCTTAATTCTATAACCCAAATATCGCATGGTGGCATATTTAAACTATAGGACACGGTTGATGAAGGGTTTGACTAAATGAGTATGGAATTTGGTTAATTCTTATGAGAGTTAGACAGACATCTCTAAAATATTCATAAGTACCAAAATAAGGTAGGGCCATGAAAGCACCACACTTTAGAACAACAAAAGGAATGAGATTAAATTTAATGTGAGCAATTAGTTCACTGATTTACACTAAAGAGCTATAGTTTATAGGAACTTATTATGTTTCACTTAGTTTTTATAGGACAATTAATTTGCTCAATGGTGACGCATTAAGTTTATTGTCAAATGGTGATGCATAAAAGTCTTGTATTGTATACTTTAAAATATCGAGGATTGTTATATATTATTGTATGGTATTTCAAAATACTAATATTCCACATTGGCTAGTAATAAGTTTTACGAAATGTTTGTATAGTGCATAATTTTGGTAGCTACTGAGAAAAATTTTGGTAGTTAATTAGTCGTTGACGAAGAAACGATACAAAATAGTTTTAACTATCTAAGTGAAAATGATAAGAACCCAATAGACGACCTGTCCTAAGAACTCTTGAATCAGTTGTTATGCGCACCCAAGAAATTAGAAAACAAGTTGTAGATGATCAGATTAGAACCTAAGGAAACTAAGTCCTTAAAATTTCAATCTTGAAGACGCCACAAAGGTTGATCACTCTTTTGATAAGTTAAAATATTGTATTCTGCCAAGAACACAAGAAAGCAAAGCAAAACTTGCTAAAATATCTCAATATTATTAATGATATGATCAAATTCGTTTTACATACTTGTAGGCTTTATATAGGGATGGAAACATCATAATCCTAAATAAAAAAAGGTGTCCAAAATTAAGTAAGAATACAAATCCTAACTTAAGTTGGAAAATAAGACTATAACCCTAATCCTATAAGGGAACCTAAATAAGAATCCTAATCTAATAAGGAAACTTTAATAACAATCCTAATCTAATAAGAAAACTTAAATAACAATCCTTATCTAATAAGGAAACTTAAATAACAATCCTAATATAATAAGGAAACCTAAATAATAATCCTAAACAAGTAAGGAAACTCTAATAACAATCCTAGAATTTTTTAGAATAGCCTCTTTGTCATACACTTCCATAATTAAGCCTTGTTAAGCCTCTTTCATCCCCTTTATCCTTCCCCTAGTTATTGGCCCGTCGATTACTCCCAAAGGATCTTGAAACGAATTGGGAGTATTAGTTTGAACCATTTGGACTGCACCTCGATCTTTATTAGAAAAGGTATTAAAGCTAGTTTTGGACTGTCAAGTGACTATTTGAGAAGCCAACTTCTACATATAAATACATGTCCCGACAAAAGATTTCATTCATTCACTTTTTCTTTCTCTGTTCTCTCAAAGTTCTTTACCAAAATACAAATCACCACCATCTCATTCCTCCTTTAAAAGTTGTTCCAATATGCTGTATTTCGAGTGTAGCCTTACAACAAATTGTCGTCCCTCCTTTTTACAATAGGATATCATCCTTGAAAGAAATGACTTTCAGGATAATACTTTGCACTTCTTGACATTGATAGTTTACTTCAAAAGTTGGTGATTACTCTAACATATGGTATACTTAATATTAGTTATTAATTATTTTACATATTAGTTTAAAATTATAATATAATTTTAAATTAAATTACATTTTTAATAACATTTTATAATTCTTATTTTTTATAAGAATTCTAAACTAAAAGAAATTGACAGTATTCCCTTATGGAAAAACAACAAATTTATAATTTGAGGGTTAAAGGAGTGCTCTCAAAAGGTAGAGCTAGATTGATCAAATTAGTTATTATTATTTTTATTCCAAATTCTAGTGAAATATTAAGATATTATTTTCTTAATTTTAATAATTTAAGGATTTAGTTTTCATTATAGCTAGAATAAATTCAAAGCTTTTACGATCAATTATATAGGTGCATCCACCTTATTTTATGAATAAATATAAAGTTTAAAGTTGTTCAATTTAATCAACTAAGTTTTTTTTTAAATTTAATTTTTTTAATTTAATCAATTAAGTCCATAAAATTTAAAATTTTTTCAATTAAATCAATTCATTGAAATAATAATTTTTGATAGAATAAAGCTAATCAATTGATATCAAACAAAATGATCAATTTATAATTAATGAGTTAATTTCTTTTCATATATTAATACAAGATTAACAAAGACAAAAAAAACTCCCGAATATTTTATTTTCTTATTTACAAAAAAAGAAACTGTTTTTTTCTACAAAATTATTAAAATACATAAAACTCTAAGATTCATTTATTACATAATTTAAAAAAATAATTACATCATCTATTTTTCTGTAACATCCCGACTTCGGCATTATGAAAGTGGTGCAGAACTAGGGTACTATGAAAATATTCAAACTTTCAAACATAATAATTATTTTAAGAAAGTTAGTGCTCTTAATCCAATTTGAAACATCCTTAATTCTATAAAGTAATTTTAGCAGAATTTCCTCTATAACAAATGTATGCCAAAATATATAAACCTGCAAATTTTAAGATTTCATTCTAAACACTCACAATAAAGTTCAATACTAATTGCTTCATTTCATTACCTAACAAAATATAACTAATTCTAAGGTTTCGAAAATTTAAATACAAACATAGAAAAACATACATCAAAACCATATATTACAAACTCTTGGATCTATAATTAAACATAATTTCAAAAGTAATAAAACCTTTGTTCTAGAGTGTCATTTGTCTTCTACTTATAAAAATCTCCAGCGTTATCTAAACCTGAAAAGTAGGAGTGAGCTAATGTCTAGTAGATATTTAAACATAAAAGTAGTTTTAAGAACTTTACAATAAGCAAATTTGCATACTTAAATATATTTCAATATCAACAGCAAGCTTAACCAAATATCAAAACAATATTTCAATTTTAATATTCACAAAAATAAGAAAAACACGTTCATTCCATTAAAAATAATTTTCATTAATTTTTTATTCTTACATACTTTACGGGCATTATTCCGAAGGACTACTGCCTTAAAAACTAACTAATGTACTTTACAAGCATTATTTCGAGGGATCGTTGCCCCAACGTACTTCACGAACATTATTCTGAGGGACCGTCGCCCCAAACACCAGTACCACATCAAAACACAACCATGGCCATCACATTTTCTTTTATCTAATTATTTCACAACATTTTCATACAAATAATTCATTTATAAAATCACAACACATGTTAATACAATTTTCTCACTATATTTGTAAATATACCATTCATATGAAAATTATTATTTAAATCTAATTAAAAAAATAATTAATTGAATCAACATGTGATTATTCAAGAATTTCATAAACATTTATTGAAAACATTAAATGTAATAAAAGACCATACTTTTCAGTTTTAAAATCAAAATCTCTTAAGTGCATATAAATACCTACCCAAATATCGCATAGTAATTCCTACACTCCTGCTGGTTTTTCATTCTCCTCTAAATTTGATAAGAACCCATTAGACGACCTGCTTTAGGAACTCTTGAATCAATTGTTATGCGCACCCAAGAAACTAGAAAACAAGTTGTAGATAATCAGATTAGAACTTCAGAAAATTAATTCTTTAAAATTCCAATCTTGAAGATGCTACAAAGGTTGATCACTCCCTTGATAAGTCAAGATATTATATTCTACCAAGAACAGAAGAAAACAACACAAAGCTTGCTGAAATATTTCAATATTATTAATGATATGATGAAAATTCGTTTTACATACTTGTAGCTTTTATATAGGCATGTAAACATTATAATCTTAAATAAAAGAAGTGTCCAAAATTAAGTAGGAATAGAAATCCTAACTTAAGTTGGAAAATAAAACTATAATCCTAATCCTATAAGGGAATCTAAATAACAATCCTAATCTAATAAGGAAACTTTAAGAATAATCCTAATATAATAAGAAAACTTTAATAACAATCATAATTTAATAAGAAAACTTAAAATATAACAATCTTAAACAAACAAGGAAACTTATTTCATATATAATAAGGGATCTTCAAAAGCTCAATTTCTCCATACGGGATAAAGATTTAGAAGTGTAGGGCAATTTTTTTTCTTCTTCTTATAGTTCATTTGAATTTTTGTCATATATTCAGTCCATCTCTTATAGTTTAACTCACAAGTCTTATCACAAAACTGGTAAGACCAAAAGGAGAAGATGGAAGCCATACAAAGGATCTAAATACAAGTTTGTCAAAAGACGAAAGTTTCCTAAACGAAAAGGAAGACATTTCATCTGTACCAACCCTGGACATTATGCCAAGCAATGAATATAGAAGAAAAATCTCCTAACCAAGCTTTTCCAACAAATTGAAGACTCACAATTTGATGATGAATTCTTTGAATGGTCCGATGACCCTGAGGATGTGATAATGATCTTCAAAGACAAAATCGAAACACAAGATTTTGACTACTATTCAAAACAAGAAGACCAGGAACCCATACAGCCAGTCTTTGTACCGCAGATTGATAAAACTATGGGAAACACTATTGTGTTTCAACCATATGTCCAAGTCATTCTTAAAGCATCTGAAAGTCAGCAAATCACTCTCACTGCCCTACTAGACACAAGAGTTGTTTCCTCCATCATCTATAGCAAATGTGTTCCATCCAAGCTTCTTATCCTAATGGCAATCAACTTTGCTACAACCAATGGTGATGAGTTTCATAGTAAGAAATACACACAACCTTTGATGTCTTGCCTTTTGCTAAAAGACACAACTTTTTCACCTGTGCCTACATTGTTGCAAACCTAATTAACCAAACCTCTTATACCCTATTAGCACTATGGATCGAGCAAAACTCACTCTTTGGGAGGGGTAAAAAAATGAGAAAGCAAGCCCAAGAGTCATAGATTCGCATCTTTGAAGAACAATAAGTACAGTTGATGGAATGCTATGCAAACATACCAAACAGGTTCTGGGCTCGAGAATAGTATTCTGTTTCTCTTTCATACAAAGATGACTGGACCATGCCACATCAGACGGCTTCTCATCCAAGAATGCCCCATGATGAAGAATTGTGCAAACAAAATATCTAATCCCTATTGAATCTAAAGTTAATAAGGTCATTTAAGTCTAGTTGGGCCAGCCCAACCTTTTATGTGAACAAGCATTTAGAACACATACACGAAAAGAAAAGGCTAGTTATTGATTACAGAAAGCTTAATGAGTGCCTGCAAGACATCAGATATCCAATCCCTTGAAGAACACATCTTTTGAAAAGGATATCATCAGCCAAATACTTCTCCAAGTTTGACAAGAAATCTGGATTTTGGCAAATCGGGATAAAAGAATAGGATAGGCATAAAACAACATTTGTAGTGCCACATGGTCACTATGAATGGAACGTCATGACTTTTGGATTAAAAAATACCTCTTCAGAGTTCCAACACAGAATGGATGAAGTCTACAGACTAATATCAGCATTTTGCTTGATTTACATCGTTAAAGCCCTAGTCTTCAGCAAAAACGAAAAAGGCCATGTAACACATCTTCAACAATTTAAAGATCTGACGTACAAACATGGTTTGGCGTTATCTGAATTCAAGATGAGGATAGGCTTTAAAGAAATAGAATTCTTGGGACTACACATCAAAGATAGACACATAATTTCACAGCCACACATTGCTGAAAAAATATCATAATTTCCTGACGAACTAGTAAGCAGAAAACAATACAACAATTCTTGGGAATGATCAATTATACAACTAATCACATTGAAAACCTCACAAAGATGACTATTTAGGAGCAAGCATAGAATAACAAACAGTAATCAACCTACCTGGTAAACGAAAGCATAGTGGACCCGCAAGCAGTAGCATTGGTGGATTGGGGATCCACAATAATAATGTAATAAACTTATATATGCTACGTGTCCAGCATGATGTGATGTAAATACAGAATTATTTTGTGTGAGTTGTAAAGGAGATTCCTTAAGGATAAGGTTGCATCGCTTAATAGTATTAGCTAAGGATAAAAGGACTATTGTAGGATTCGCTCTTGTACCTATATAAGGAATCCTTTAGTAATGTTCTAGGCAGAGTTGAATAACTCATGAGTATTGTATCTAGTGAATATTTAAAAATGTGCTTTGTATAGTATTTCTTTGTATAACAAAAGATTCTGTTTGTGGTATCAAAACTATTACTCCTAAAAGAAGATCTTTTTTCATTTTCCAAAAATAGGATCTTTTATTTTACAAAGAAATACTATACAAAGCACACCTTTAGAGATTCACTGGATACAATACTCAGGAGTTATTCAACTTTACCTAGAACATTACCAGAGGATTCCTTATATAGGTACAAGAGGGAATCCTACAATAGTTCTTTCATCCTTATCAAATACTATTAGGAGATGTTTCCTTATCCCTAAGGAATCTCCTTTAAAACTCGCACACAATAATTATGTCTTTACATCACATCATGCTGGACACCTAGCATACATAATTGTATTACATTATTATTGTTGGTCCCAAATCTGGAATTTCTTTTATCTCTTAAGTGCTTCCACTTTGGGGTTTTCATGAACTATAAAGGATTGGTTGTTCTTCTCATAGTCATTTATCCAATTAGATGGAAAGATCAGTCAATTTTGTGTGTAGTTTTGAGGATGGATGATTCTTCTATCAGTGGATAGTTTTATGGCAGGAAGATTTGTATGACTCATAGAGAAAAGATGAGTTTGGACTTTGTAAGTCATAGTATAATGAACTGCCAATGTTGGTTGGTGGGGTTTCATTTCTAATCCACGTGTTTGGATTGGGACTTTGATGGTGTTTGCAAGGTCTTTTTGGTTGAGATCTAGAGTGAAGTTGGGTTGACTTCCATTACAAGACCACTACTGAGACCAACTTCTATTGCAGAGATCAATGCCTTTTTAAATGTTTTCCATCTAGTGTCTAGGAGAGCTAGAAAACAAGTAATGTTTTGCCTCCTATAAATCATGGCTGATAACTTATACGAATCACTCTAAGATGAATTCCTTTGTAACCTTAAGTTTTGTATCTTCGAAGGTCTACATTGGAAAAGATTGGAAGATAGGTTTCATTTGAACTGGAAGAAACACTTCTGACACTAACCTCAGGGGACTTGTATACAAGTTTCAATTTAGATTTTCTAAGGGGGACAATAGTTTTTATAGTAGAAAGAAAAGAATTTACATCATAAAAGAGTACGGATTAAGAGGATCTAAGCTAAAAGATTGTAGAGATTTAGCATCTAATTCTAAATCTACTTCGTAGTGGAAATTAATGCTAAAGGATAGTTCATCAAAAGACATGGTTCTGGAATCAAGGTTTGGAGGTTCAAACTTCATAGACTCTTGGCTATCCATGGCCCTAGTACCACCTTCCTGGGTTTTATGTATAGCGGAATATAGATTGAAGAATTTTCTTACGTTGGTGATAAGCCCTACAAAATAATGACATTATCTGGCCTTTAAACCTAAGCGTCGTACCTTAACTAAGAAAGTCTTTAATTCTATATGCCTAAGAGTTTTAGAGGCTGAAGACAGACTCTAGATTCTAGAACTTATGAATTTCTGATGTCGAAGATCCATCCTAGCGGCAACAACAGAGCATAATTTTCATAAGCACTATTAAAGGATTTGAAAGGAATGTATAGAAGAAAAATGAAAAGAGATCTCCTTTTAAGAGTGATGGCTCTGATACTGAAAATAGGATATTTTATTATACAAAGAAATACAAGCACACCTTTAGAGATTCTTTGGATATAACACTCAGGAGTTATTCCACTCTGCCTAGAATGTTACCAGAGGATTCCTTATATAGGTACAAGAGGGAATGCTACAATAGTTCTTTCATCCTTATATAATACTATTAGGAGATGCTTCCTTATCCCTAAGGAATCTCTTTTACAACTCATACACAATAATTATAACTTTACATCACATCATGCTAGACACCTAGCATACATAATTATATTGCATTATTATTGTGGGTCCTAAATCCACCAATGATTTTGCTTGTGGGTCTATTATGCTTCCGTTTACCAGGTAGTTTGATTACTATTTGTCATTCTATGCTTGCTCCTAAATCATCATCTTTGTGAGGTTTTCAATGTGATCAGCTGCATAATTGATCATTCCCAAAAATTGTTGTATTTGCTTTTTGTTTGCCAGCTCATAAGGAAATGTTTATATTTTTTCAGCAATGTGTGACTGTGAAATTATGTGTCCATCTTTGATGTGTAGTCCCAAGAATTCTATTTCTGTAAAACCTATCCTCATCTTGAAATTTAGATAACGCCAAACCATGTTTGTACGTCATATCTTTAAACTGTTGAAGATGTATTGTATGGTCTTCTTCGTTTTAGCTGAAGACCAGGGCTTTATCGATGTAAATCAAGCAAAATCCTGATATTGGTCTGTAGACTTCATCCATTATGTGTTGGAACTCTGAAGAGGCATTTTTTAATCCAAAAGGCATGATGTGACACTTTAGGCAAATCCCACATCGGCAAAACACGAGAGAGATGTTGGGTATATATAGGTTAACATATTCTAACTTACAGAGATGCGTTTTGGTTTGAAAAGTAGGAAAATAAAACCGTGATGGGCTGTGTGCCCAAAACGGGCAATATTTTGGTGGGCTGCGCTGTTACAATTGGTATCAGAGCCACTCTACGTGTCGTATTGAGCGATGATGGGGTAAACCTCAGAGAAGATGCTGAGTCCCTAAGGGCGGTGTACATGACATCTTAGACAAATCCCACATCAGCAAAGTACGAGAGAGATGCTGGGTATATAAGATAGTAAGCTCCAACACCCAGTAGACGCGTTTTGGGTTGAAAAGCCCGAAAGTAAAGCCGTGACGGGCTATGTGCCCAAAGCGGACAATACCTCTGGTGTAAGTAACACCCTAGGCAAATCTCACATCGGCAAAGGACCGGAGAGATGCTGGGTATATAAGATAAAAAGCTCCAACCCCCAATAGATGCGTTTCAGGTTAAAAAGCCTGAAAATAAAACCGTGACGGGCTATGTACCCAAAGCGGACAATACCTCTAATAAGAAACACCCTAGGCAAATTCCACATCGGTAAAGTACGAGAGAGATGTTGGATATATAATATAGAAAGCTCCAACCCCCAATAAACGCATTTTGGGTTGAAAAGCCCGAAAATAAAATCGTGATGGGTTGTGTACCCAAAGCAGACAATATCTTTGGTAGGATAGGCTGTTACAATTGGTATCAGATCCCCTCCACGTGTGCTCTTGAGCGAGGGTGGGGCAAACCTCAACGAGAATGCTAAGTCCCTAAGGGGGGTATATGTGACACCATAGGCAAATCCCACATCGACAAAGCACAAGACCGATGCTGGGTATATACTATAGAAAGCTCCAACTCAGACGTATTTTGGGTTGAAAAGCCCGAAAATAAAATCGCGATGGGTTGCATGCCTAAAGCAGACAGTATCTAGTGGGCTGGGTTGTTACAATTGGTATCAGAGCCACTTCGCGTGTCCTTTTGAGAGATGGTGGGGCAAACCTCAGCGAAGACGCTGAGTCCCTAAAGAGGGGAGGGGGAGAGGGGAGTGTACGTAACACCCTAGGCAAATCCCACATTGGCAAAGGACGAGAAAGATGCTGGGTATATAAATAGAAAGCTCCAACCCCCAATAGACGCGTTTTGGGTTGGAAAGCCTGAAAATAAAATCGTGACGGGTTATGTGTCCAAAGCGGACAATATCTCTAGTGTATGTAACACCCTAGGCAAATCCCACATCGACAAAGTACGAGAGAGATGTTAGGTATATAATATAAAAAGCTACATCCCCTAATAGACGCGTTTTGGGTTGAAAAGCCCGAAAATAAAATCGTGATAGGCTGTGTGCTTAAAGCGGACAATATCTTTGGTGGGCTGGACTGTTACAATTGGTGTCAGAGCCACTCCGAGTGTCCTCTTAAGTGATGGGGGGCAAACCTCAGCGAGGACGCTGAGTCCCTAAGGGGGGGTGTACGTAACAACCTAGGGAAATCCCACATCGGCAAAGGACGGGAGAGATGCTGAGTATATAAGATTGAAAGGTCCAACCCCCAATAGACGTATTTTGGGTTGAAAAGCCAGAAAATAAAATAGTGACGGGCTATATGCCCAAAACGGACAATATCTCTGGTATATGTAACACCTTAGGCAAATTACACATCGGCAAAATACGAGATAGATGTTGAATATATAATATAGAAAGCTCCAACCCCCAATAGACGCGTTTTGGGTTGAAAAGGCTGAAAATAAAATCGCGACGGGCTGTGTGCCCAAAGCAGACAATATCGTTGGTGGGCTAGGCTGTTATAATTAGTATCAGAGCCACTCCACGTGTGCTATTGAGCGATGGGGGGGCAAACGTCAGCGAGGACGCTGAGTCCCTAAGGGGGGTGTACGTAACACCCTAGGCAAATCCCATATTGGCAAAGCACAAGAGAGATGCTAGGTATATAAGATAGAAAGTTCCAACCCCCAATAGATGCGTTTTGGGTTGAAAAGTTCGAAAATAAAATCGTGATGAGCTGTGTGCCCAAAGCGGACGGTATCTGATGGGCTGAGCTGTTACAATTGATATCAGAGCCACTTCGTGTGTTCTCTTGAGCGATGGTGGGGAAACCTCAGCGATGACACTGAGTCCCTAAGGGGGGGGGGGGGGGGGGGGGGTGTATATAACATCCTAGACAAATCCCACATCGGCAAAGGACGGGAAAGATACTGGGTGTATAAGATAGAAAGCTCCAACTTTCAATAGATGCGTTTTGGGTTGGAAAGCCTGAAAATAAAACCGTGACGGGCTATGTGTCCAAAGTGGACAATATCTCTGGTGTATGTAACACCCTAGGCAAATCCCACATCGACAAAGTACGAGAGAGATGTTAGGTATATAATATAAAAAGCTCCATCCCCTAATAGACGCGTTTTGGGTTGAAAAGCTCGAAAATAAAATCGTGATGGGCTGTGTGCTCAAAGCAGACAAAATCTTTGGTGGGCTGGACTGTTACAATTGATGTCAGAGTCACTCCGAGTGTCCTCTTGAGTGATGGGGGGGCAAACCTTAGCAAGGAGGCTGAGTCCCTAAGGGAGGGTGTACGTAACACCCTAGGCAAATCCCACATCGGCAAAGCATGAGAGAGATGCTGGGTATATAAGATAGAAAGTTCCAACCCCCAATAGACACGTTTTGGGTTGAAAAGCTCGAAAATAAAACCGTGACGGGCTGTGTGCCCAAAGTGGATAATATCTCTAGTAGGCTGAGCTGTTACATATGACATTCCATTCATAGTGATCATATGGCACTACAAACGTTGTTTTATGCCTATCCTATTCTTTTATCCCGATATGTCAAAATCCAGATTTCTTGTCAAACTTGGAGAAGTATTTGGCTGACAATATCCTTTTCAAAAGATGTGTTCTTCAAGGGATTGGATATTTGATGTCTTGCAGACACTCATTAAGCTTTCTGTAATCAATAACTAGCCTCTTCTTTCCGTGTATTTGTTCTAAATGCTTGTTCACATAAAAGGTTGAGCTGGCCTAACTAGACTTAAATGACCTTATTAACTTTAAATTCAGCAGGGATTGGATATCTTGTTTGCACAATTCTTCATCATAGGGCATTCTTGGATGAGAAGCCATCTGATGTGGCATGGTCCAGTCATCTTTGTATGGAAGAGAAACAAAATACTATTCTCGAGCCCAGAACTTGTTTGATATGTCTGTACAGCATTCCATCAACTGTTCTTGTTGTTCTTCAAAGATGCGAATCTATGACTCTTGGGCTTGCTTTCTCCTTTTTTTAACCCCTCCCAAAGAGTGAGTTTTGCTCGACCCATAGTGCTAATAGGGTATAAAAGGTTTGGTTAATTGGGTTTGCAACAATGTAGGCAAAACCTTCAAGGCGGAAAATGAAAGGGACTATTGTAAGAAGAAAACCTGTTCCCAAGATAAAATCCTCAACTATTTGGTCAAAGGTGAAAAATTTGTGTCTTTTACCAAAAGGCAGGACATCAAAGGGTCGTGTGTATTTCTTATTATGAAACTCATTGCCACTAGCTGTAGCAAAGCTGATTACCATTAGGATAAGAAGCTTGGATGGAACACATTTGCTATGGATGATGGAGGAAACGACTCATGTGTCTAGTAGGGCAGTAAGAGTGATTTGCTGACTTTCAGATGCTTTAAGAATGACTTGGACATATGGTTGAAACACAACAGTGTTTCCCATAGTTTTATCAATCTGTGGTACAAAGACTGGCTATATGGGTTCCTGGTCTTCTTATTCTGAATAGTATTCAGAATCTTATGTTTCGAATTCTTCTTTGAAGATCATTATCGGTTCCTCAGGGTCATCGAACCATTCAAAGAATTCATCATCAAATTGTGAGTCTTTAATCTGTTGGAAAAGCTTGGTTGGGAGTTTTTTCATCTATTTGCATTGCTTGACATAATGTCCAAGGTTGCCACAAATGAAACATTTTCCTTTTCCTTTGGGGAACTTTCGTCTTTTGACAAACTTGTATTTAGATCCTTTGTATGGCTTCCATCTTCTCTTTTTGGTCTTACCAGTTTTGTGATAAGACTTTCTGCATGAACATACTTGTGAAGAGTCATGGCATCCAAATTGTTGAGGTTTGCTTTTGCAATGTTTCTAAAGCGAAGTTTTTTCTATATGCTTTATATGTTTCTTCAATTGGGGGATTCTTCGATGATCTTGAATTACTTCTATAGCCATCTGGAATAAGGATGTTAAACTATAGTTGGACAAGTCTATGATTCCTTCAGTTTTGAATTTTGCTTCCAGCATTTCTACAACAGGTCCAGGCATATTGAGAACAAATGCCCTGATAATCGTATCAGTTTGTTTGTTGATTTTGTAGAAGACTTGCTCTTGCTTCAGGTAATATGCCTTAAGTTTTGGACATCACAACATTTCGTTTGCAAATATGTTTTTTTCAGCAAGATCTTTTCTCGATTAGCTGCACCGTAGAAATGAGCAATATGATATTGGATAATTGTTCTATAAGGACAATCTTGATTCATTATGTGTTGCTTTTCTTGATCATAAAAAGTATTTGTCCTCCACGGTCTAAGAGAGCTAATGAATCCCGAAATGAGTCTCCATGAAATTGCTTGATAAGTAAGATGTGGAGCTCTATGTCCTTCTGCCTAAGCTAACATCTTTTCAAAATATACTAGCTTTTGTTATAGTTCTATCTCATTGATGTTCCAAAAAGGTCGAGAACCAGGTGCATTTGGAATTTGTATCATTTTATCTCCTCTTTCTGCTACTTCTGCGCAGTTGATAGTTTCTGCATGAGAATTGGTGCAAGAGTACTTGTTGTTGAAGATGTTGATGCTGAATCATTAAATTCGTCTCCCCATCCTGTTGGCTTTATAGGCCACGGCTGAGGAGGTAGAGGTTTGTACCTTCTCCAAAAGGCTTTTGGATTGTTTTCTGAGCTACTTTCTTCTTAGATATGTGTTGGCTTGGAAGGTTTGTCATGTTTTCAGGAAATTTTCTTTTTCTTGTAGAGTTTCTTGAAGTATTTTGCCTATTCTTGTCTCATTTGTCTGAGAACTTCTGGATCATCTGCTCCTATTGATTTTTTCATGGTGGCTAGTCTAGGTTCATGAGCTTTCGAAAATTGTTCTACACTAAGCTTTCTTCTTTTGGATTCTAGCTTCATTTGTTGTCTAAGCTCTCGGAGTTGCTGATTAATCTGCTACTGTTGTTCCAAAATCATTTCTAAGGCTTTGTTTTGTTCAGCTGCATTTGTGTTGTTCCAATTCAAGGCTTTCTCCATTTGGCCAAATTTTGTGATGTTGGGTTTATGGATTCTGAAGCCTCCGACAACATAGCTTCCATTTGCCTCAATTGTGAACTCTGGATCAGGAAACTTGATCATAGTGATTGATCCCATATGTCTAACAGATAGAGATCTCCTAGGTCCATGAGAACACATGCTTGGTGGCTTTCCTGTAAGTTGGCACTTTTCACAAGAATAAAATGGTTTTGATTCTCGTGGAAATGAGTTGCGAATCTGTGACTCTTGGCCTTGCTTTTTATTCGTTTTAAATCAGGAACATATATATTCATCCACAATCAAACAATCCATTTCTAATAAATATATTTATTTTCTAATTTCTATATATTTATATATATGTGCATTAATGAAAATTTGGGTATCACACTTTCTATTTATATAAGTTAATGAAAAAAATTGAAGAAAATATATCAATCAAATTTGATATTTTATTTTAACAATAATTTATTTCATATAAATTGTTTCAATCAAATTGATAATTATTGTCAATTATTTTATGAAAAATTTAATTAATTATTTTATTATATTTTCTTGATAATATATGAATTGGTGATTTCACATATAAAAAAATAAATTTGTGTTACTATTGCTTGTTAGAAATAAATGAAAAAATTAATTTGTATTGTTGTTGTTATTGGAGATATGAAAAATCCGTTTATATTATAAGATTTGATAGCAAATTGAGAGTTGAACGTACTTAATGTCAATAATAAATTGAGAAATTAATAATTGTAGGAGGTAATTTTTGTTTAATACTTTAGATATATTTATTTGAGTCAATAAATTTAATATTTTTCTAAAATTTGCACGGAGTCTAATAGCATTAAATCATTATAAAATTATTAAGTTAAACTAACTGAGAGGGGCTCCAAAATTTATAAAATATAAACAATTTTTGTTATAAAAAAGGCAAACAAGGTCAAAAAAGGCCGGGGACAAGTCGAACATCCTTAGCTCATTGCTATCCCTACTTAGGTTTAACTCTTGTATGGTTAAGGGGAGTATATACTTATTTTCTTTAAATTTTAAGGAGCATCCGTCTACTATAAACAACCTTTTAAAATGAAGTACATTTTAAAAAAAATAAGATATGTTATTAATAAAAAATATCTACTCCAAATTTTTTTTAATAGAAGTAAAGTAATTTTTTTAATTTCATTTTTCCATTAACAACTAAACAACACAAAAAGAAATGAAAATATTTTATCATTAAAAAGTTCTTTTGTTGAATAGAGAAGTCATAACCAAAGCACAAGGAACAACTTATGGAAAATTAGTGTGTTGGGAAACAGAAAGTAGAGGTATACGCAGAGAAGAAATGGAAACATCACATATATCAATAAAACCATTTCATTTATAAAGATACAATTTCCAACTACATTGTTTTCTTATAACCCTCATACCATGAAATAAAATAAAAAGAATTAAAGAATAAACATAAATTGACACCAAATAATAAATACTACACAGACTGTGAAGAAATCTAGACCTGACCTGCAAAGAAAGAAACTGAAGAAGCCTACTACTGTATTCATTCATAGTCATACAGATGGTTCTTTCTGACTCTATCAGGATTAAAAAATCTTTATCTGCAACAAGAAAAGAAAATGAAAAAAAGAATGAAAGAATAATGACAGATTTCTCTACCTACAAAGAATTTTGTGTCCCTTTCCTGTTCTGTATTATGCAAGAAATGGAATGAATGTATGAAAGAAAAACCATCAACTTGGCTGAGAAAAAGATGATGAACTGCCTGCAACATCAACAGGTGCCCACCCCGAGACTGTATAAAGAGGCTGATCAAGCCAGCTTAGAGTCAGCGCAGCTCCTTCTCCATCCTGCTGCTGTCCTTGCTGCTGCTGCTGCTTCTTAGCACCATAATTCTCGCAAGAATACATCTTCAACAGCATTTGACTCTGAAGCATCTCCCTCTCACTAATCCCCACACATCGAAATCCTCCTTGCTCCATCATCTTCCTCCAATTATCAAAACTTTCATGCCTTTCCAACCGGTCACTTCCTTCACAAGCAACTATACTTCTAATTTCCCTTGCAAACAATTCCTCTATTTTTATCCTAGCTGGACTGTCTAATGGGAGAGAGTAATCCATTAAATCGAACAATGCACTGTAGTATCTCAATGAGTTGGAAACTCTTGTCTCAAAGAAAGGGGCATTGTGCTCAGCTTCTTGCTCTGCCATAAGGACTACTGTAGGATTTGTGCTCCTAAGAAGTCCCAGAAAATCTCTGAGTGCTCCTCCATTCCCAGTATACAGCGTCTTGTGCAACTGAAAAATACAATTCACTGCCACACTTTCCTTCTCCTTCACATGGAGCATCCATAGCCTCACATCTTCTAACCTGTCCACAACCGGATGGAACTCGAAAGGCAAATTCAATGCCTCAGCAAATCCGGAAAGCCTATCTCCTGTTTCATTTAATTCTTGTTTGGACTCACCTATACCAGTGATTCTAACATGGCTTGGAGGATTAGTCCTGGATGCTAAGCTCTGGAAAAAACTTGGCCACTGAAGTCCTTGCTTAATGTCAAAATCAATAATGTGAACCCTGTCTTTACCTTCAAAAGCTCTTAACAATATCTCATTTGCCGTGAAGTGAATGAACTTTGGAATTGGAGTCACTTGGTTCAAAAGCCTCAATGCTGTGCCCGAATCATCATCAATCCGATCAAGATCTCGAGGAGGGCTAATATGAAAGGTATGAGGCCAAAGCCTTGTGACACGAAGAGCCAAAGCTTCAGTGTAGTAAGCAGTCAAACGACTAATAGGGCTTCCCCTCGGAGAAGCAAGATCACCCAACCTGGAAATAATATTGTTGATGGCAGGGATATTCCTTGACCCAATTGCTTCAACACAAGCTGTAAGTAATCTAACAAGCTCAAATCCTTGATTCTCCCCTTGGTTAGCTTCCTCAGAAGCCTCCACACCACCTTGATGAGGAAGAGGATTATTAGACCCATTACCAACTTCATGCTCCACAGGGTTCTCATGTAGCTTAAGTGCCAAGCTCTGACTCTCTGACGATGTACTTGAAGCTGAAACCTCCTTCGCCAGCCCATGGCTAGTGTCGTCAGCATCCTTTTCACCTAAATCTGTAATCTCAGTTATAACTGATTCCACCCAAGGATTGTTTGACAACGGCAAAGGTGGTGAAATCAGATCACTAGGCACAAAACAAACTCTGTCTTCCTCTCCAGAACAAGTCAAAGTAAATGGAACTTGGGGCACATTTTGCCCTGTGAAAGTTGGCTGAAACCAAAAGTTGCCACTACCGAATTGGCCTAAACTCAAACTATCACCACCGCCTTCACATATATCATCACTCTTCCCATCATTAGTATCATCAGTGGTACCCTTTTTTCTTTTAGCCCTGTTAATGCAAGACTCATCAACCACTCCTCCTTCTGCAAACCTCTTCAGACTCTTACCCCTCCCCCAGAACTCATCTTTGATCTCCCTCTGCGTGCTCGTTGCCAAAGGTGGTAGACGGATATTTTGCTTCAGAGAACAAGTGCTAGTCTTGGATTCAATTGGTTTCTCAACGGAGAGGCCAACAGGCCTAATGGGCTGTGACCGCGAAGATTCTTTTCGAGAAAAGCTGCATGGCAAGTCCAGTCTCTGTGTGCTCATTGAAGGCAACTGGAAATGGCAGGCTGGAAATTGTGCAGATGCTTCACTCCTCAATCGATGCCTTGGTGACAGCAATGTAGAACTAGAACACCCAGCCAACATTTCTCTATATCCTTCCTATTTTCTTTCTTTTTGAGTTTTGTTCTTAGCAAATTCAATTCACCCACCCAACCTATTTTCTTTTCAACTTCCTATCTCTCTTTGTTTCTATATTTCTGTATTGCTATGCAACGTATGACCTATTACTGTGCAAATTCTTCTGTATAATAATATGGCCTAGAAAGTATGATATTTAACGATAAAAATCTAGAGAGATAGTCTAAAGTGAGTGTGTGAATTTTCAATACAATCAATCTAAAAAGAATAGGAATCCGATGAATATATAAGAAAACCAAGAAAACGTTTGTAATGAATTCCAGTGTACCTATATGAATGAATGAATGAACAAGAATTTATGTAAACAAAATAAAAAGAATTACCCAACCCCAAAAAGAATAAAAGAATCAGAACACTAATCAAATTAAGCACACCTATAACAAAACAATCATCGGATTCCAAAACATTCACAAAGAACTCATTGTTTCTTCACAAAAGAATTCACATTGTCAGAAGAAATAGAATAAACACATACTTGCTGAACTTGGAAGCTGAAACTCAGGGCACACTTCACAGCCAGAACAGCATTTGAACCCCACAACAAATCCATGGTATATGCAAATTAAGCTGAATCAAAACAATTATGAAACCAAAATATGTATGTATGTATCTTCAAAAACTAATGATCCTCATTCATATCAATCAATGGCCTCATGTCACCACTCACGACCCAAAAGAACCATAACCCATAAACCATATGTGTTTTTATATACTGATACTAAAACCCTTCTTCTGTTCTGGTTTTCCTCTACTAATACACTAAGACTATACTATACTATAAAGCCTATTAACTACCATCGGACTGGGGACTGTCTTGATCATTCTAAAAGAGTGAAAAAGGGTGTTCCAGAACTTGGGCTTTTCGTATCGTTAGATTTTGATCAGACGGCAGATATCACAAGTCCAAAGTGACCGTTGAGACATGTCGGTGAAATATGACCGTTGCGTTGGGAGAGAGGGAGGGGAGTTGGTGTAGTACGGATGTGCATTTTATTCTTTTTCTCTAGGCACGTAGGATGCACGTGACTGTCTCCTGATACCCGTTCACTCGACCGTTGGATTGCATTTTACAATATAATTTTTTTTTTTTTGTCTTTTTTTAAGTTATTGGCATCTTTTTATACTACTTACGGCCTTTTTCTTTCTGCTTTAACTTCCTTCACCATACCAATTTAAGAAACGTGGCGCACAACCAGCCGCCATTAGAACCTGTCAAACTAAGATTTGACTTGGTTTTTCAGTTTTTCTTTTTTTCGGTTTTTTGCTACCAATCATACTGGGCCACGTGGGACCGCGAAGGGGATTTCTCGGCCATTCTATTATATGAATAAAGATTTTTTTTTTTTACTGATTTAGACCCATGTCGTATTACTTTTCGAGGAAAGTTCTTTCGGAGTAGATCTAATTTTTTTTAATAAAATTTTTTTATGGAAATAAGTATTTTTTTTAAATTTTAAAATTATATTATAAAAAAATAAAATTTATTTTAAATTTATTTTGATTATTTTATTTGTAATAAATATAATATGTATGTATTTTTATTAGATAGTAACTATTTAAATAGAAGTGCAAAATTTTTTGATAAATATAAATTATTAATTTTTTTTTAAAAGATAAAAGGTGAGATAGAACCCAAATAATATTTTTAATTTTTCTTACCTACTCTTAAATTTGATGTTTTGAAATTGAAATGTAAAATAAAAAAGTACTTTTAACTATCCCAATCAAAACCTCAAGGGTATGTAAACCACTAATTAATATGGATAATAAGCGATAAAATATTTTGAAAAGTTAAAAATAAGTATAAATATTAAAAATTTTAAATAAATCAACCTTTCAAATTCGTTTTGAATCCATAGACAAATAAGAGACAACTAAACTAACCTAATTCAAGTTGAAAAACTTATTTAGTAATCACTACTAACTACTTTTGATCCCCAATCCAAATTTTTATTTTTAACAAATTAATTGAATGGTGAAAATTAAATTATTACAACTGAAAAAAATTATATCCTAATTTATTATTTTATTAAAATTTAGAGACAAAAATATAACCAAATAGCCATATATTAATCCAACATTCGTACCAATTTCATAGTTGTTATGTTTCTTATAACATTGAAATAAAAAGGGCTACGTATTTACAGAATAGTGAAAAAGAATAAAAGTATCTTGTAACGAAAGGTAAAAAGCATACATGATTGCATGCAAGTAAAAATCTTGTAGCTTTTTTGTACCTATCCTACAACGGTTAAAACCGACCAATTCTCACGGTAATTTAATAATTCTTTCAGAGTAAAACAAAACTTAAAAGATATTCCATATCCTGAGCCACAATCTCTGTACAGCACAATCCAAACAGGGATCAATATTCAACAATGCTGTGACTTGTATATAACCAACCAATCAAGAGGCAAGACAAGTAAAGCTAATCCAAAATCATAGTTAACAAAATAATACTATGTTTTTCCACTTATATCTCAAATTTTTTATTCTAATTGACCTGAAAATTAACTTGTCGTAACCAGTATTCACTGTTACTTGAAATGAAAATATTAAGATATTCATTTTTCTATTATAAATCAAATAGGAATGAAGTTAAAACATTAAAACGGAAAATAGAAATAAATATAGTTTAATGGATGATAAAGACACATTCAAATTTGCATACTGAAGGAAATGAGAAAATAAAAAATAAAAAATTAGTGGGGGTCCTGCATAGCTCCTTATGCACCAGTATTTTAAAATAAAACTAAATTGTGACACTTTCTTTCTACATGGAGATGGACTAGGGCATATATATATATATATATATATGGGGGAATAGTCAGATCAGATCAACTCCAGAAACAAAGCTTCTTGTTTGCTAGTCAGACCAAGTTCATTGAGAGTCAAAGAACTCTCCCCATCACTGAAAGCACGCCTTGGATATGGCCTCACCTGTTCAAGAAATAGCATTATTATAAAGTATAGCCTCCTCAATCTCAATCCATCAAATCCTGAATAATAATTATAGAATAATCATAGAGGGAAATATTACCAGTCTGTAAGTCCCAGCCTTGATCCCTCTACCAACATCTATGAAGTCAAAAAGGGACTGCAAACAAATATATATTTCAACGTAATAAGGCAAGTGCAGAGAGGTACAGGACAAAATAGATGCAACGCAAGTCTTCTCTTACAACAACTTACCTGCAGTTTGTTCGATTTGAGAAACCTGCGGCCACGGCGACTGCCATCTGGCATCCGTACCAGAAGGGTGACTGCATTTTCATCATCTGGTGCTGGCTCCTGAGGCAGAGAAGCTTCTTTCGCAGCTAATTGCCTTTCATATTCCTGCCAGCGAAAGTTTCATGGAAATGCATCTATCAGTTTTAACTATTAAATGCAATGCCCACTTTCATACTCAGAGCTCAGTCAGAATGGTAATTATGTCCATGAAGAAAAAAGAAAAAAAAAAAGGCTTCCAACTACCAAAGACCAAATGTCTTCGACATTATGCTAATTCTTCATTACTAATAGATATGCAGACAACAATGAGATAAGGAAAAAAATTTCAAACCATGAAAAGAAATATAATTCAATACACAAAAGGTACCTGCTCCTCCTCCATTTTCCGACGAGCTTCTTCTTCATTTCGTCTTTCTTCTTCAAGAGCAGCTATTCTAGCTTCTTCCTCTTTTAAACGACGAGCTTCAGCTTCCTCTCTAGCCTTCAACTCTTTTTCTCTGTCTGCTTGCAATGAAGCAAGATATTCATCATCCTGCATGAATGAAAAAGATAGCAATTGAGTCACGCCACAGAAATTTGAATTTTTTTTTTTTTTTGGGGCAGAGCCAATATATTCAAACCTGCTGTTCCCGTATAAGGCGCTGAGCTTCCAAAGAGGGGGAGGGAGGACGAGGTATCCGCCTGGGATAAGAGCTTTCAGGCCGCATGAACTGATGAGGTGCATATGGAAAATTGTATCCACTTTCAGGAATTCCACCAAACATTGCAGCCTCAAGCATAACTGCTTCATCATGCTCCTCAGAAGAGATGCCACCCCACTTTAATTCAGTGAAGTGAATGAATCAAATATATTAGTTTCTGGCTACACATATTCAATAGATGTAAATTGAAGTTCTTTTTTGAACTTTCTTAATAAGAAATGTGCCAGAAAATATACCTCATCCGAAGGGAATACATTTCCATTGTGCTGTGGCTGAGCGTTGATGTCATGTTGTCCAAGACTTGAAGGTGAGCTAACTTCAGCATCCCCAACTTCTTTGGCAGATTCCATAGAGCCAGAAGACATATGCCTGGATCTTTGCCTAACAAGAGGCTGCTCCTCCACATCTTCAGCCTCATCTTGGATGGATGAGCTTCCAGCCTCCAACCTAGATTAACACAAGCCCCTCATAAAATTGTCTCAGACAGTAGAAAACACATCAAAAGAAGTATGTCACTGCCCTTTAGTATGGCCAGGACAACAGAGAGATGTAACACATACACACAGGAAATCTCATAAAAAAATATGTATAGCTCCTAAAGAGCATCGTTTGAAGAATACCTCCCATTTGATGTTGTCACTTTTCCCGGCTCCACCTCAAGTGGCTTGGAAGCTCCTGCTGTTGATGCACCAACTTCCCCTCCTTGCTCACGTAGTGCTTTTTCTTCCTCTGCTGTCTGAATCCAGTTCTTGAGAAGTGTCAGAGAGATGGTTACAGGTGAAAGATAAAGTAAGAGAAGAACTTACCTTCAATGACAATGAAACTGCATGTGCCAGATCAGCATCCTCCAAATGTGGTGGCCTATGCTCAGTCCCAGATTCACTTAAATTCTGCACCACGGAGAAAATGATTCAATGTGTATTGGCACTTGAGCAAAAAATCCATAATGACGAATGGCACTGAAACATTCGTCATGCTTATCACGTTTTTCTTTAGAAGCTTACCTCAGCATCCTGTTTTGAAGCCTCAATGGCAGCTCGAATCATTTCTTCTTCTATGTCATTGCTATAGTCTGGCAAACTATCAAATGCAGGAGCAGTGGGGCTGCTCTGCCTGTCAACAGAACCATCATTCCGTGGTGCAGATTGAGCAGTTGTGGCAGCTGGAATATCCTCATCTACTTCATTGATTATAACTGTCCCTTGGTTACCAGGGCCATGTGCATTTACAGATTCAGTAACATCCTCGATGGTAGGAGCATGACCGGATTGGTCACCACCATCCTTAACCTCTACAGGGATCTCTCTAACCTCTCTTGGTTGAGTTACATGTGGTTCACGTTCACGGGTCATAAAATCAGGGCCACCCTCTAAGAAACTTCTACGAATGCTTGGATCAAGCAGTGAGAATGGATTTAAAGTTCTTGATCCAGAGAGCAGCGATAGTGGAGTTGCTCGAGGTCCAGATTCAATTGGATTATCTATATCCATAAAATCATCTTGAGCTGCTGGAACAGATGTTTGATGAACGCTGAACATGAAAACAAATTAATACAAAGATTAATATATTAAAAGTTTATTACAATTGAAGAAATTTAAGCAAACAAAGAATGTTAAAAGATGGAAGATACAAGTATACATTTCGACTTAATAAATATGATATTTTATTAACAGCTAAAAAACAAGAGACAAGGATTCAAATACATAAGATGAATTAATAGAAATTACAATGTACAGAATTACTAAGAAGAAAACAAAATATCAAGGAAGGGAAGAATGACAAACGTGTTCAGAGATGTGTTTCTATCTCCTTCACTGAAATGTGAATTCACAGCAGCATTCAGATCACCACCATGCTCCTGATTTCAAGGAAGAATAACGGGTGAATTAGCAGTAAAGAAAACTAAACTTCAGCAAAACAATTCGACAACATTATTATCAGAGGCACGATTAAGCATCCTCAAAATAACCAAGCGCAACTCCAATGAGAAGCATTAACAGAGTTTACAATATGAACTAAATTTTCTTAATACAATGTTGACATGAGACTAACATTGAGAAAAATTGAAATTTGGTAAGCATAAAACTCTTAACATGCAAACACATCAGCTCAACATCATTTCTCAACATTTGCACAATAAAGCTATTAACAAAGATATATTCAAATTCTGCAACAAATCTAGTAATGCACAATGAACATTATGTTAACTCATCAAGTTCTATACTCAAACTAAATGCAAGTATCCAACAGCAAGTTTTGATCAAGAAAACAAAAACACACTAATGCTCACTGTAAGCTGAAACAAGAACAAGCATAACCAATGAAATCTATTGACATAAACTGAACACAATCCACAAGGTTCAAACTTTAACAGAAGTTCAAATCATTCACCACAAAAAGATTTACTGAAGTGAATTTCATACATTTCTTGCCGCATTAACACATCTTTAGAAATAGTTTAGATATCATTTTAACGAATAGGAGGAAAAAAATCCAAAAATAGAAAAGACGCCAATCAATTTCAAATCCCACATAAATTTCTTTTTTAATGAACTTATACTCAACTACCAAAAAGAAATCCCCTTTTAGAAACCCTCAACAATTATTCCACAAAAAATTTAAAGAACAGGACTACAAAACAACAAATAAATTCAAAAAACCTAAAATTAAAGCATTGGTCAATATTCCACTGACAATTATAAACAAACTCAAATTCAAAACATATGCAATACAAACATAAACCCTAGTTTCAGCCAATTACATCATCAACGAACTGAAAGTCCATCATTTGCAAATTAACTTCACAATTACAATCAAAACAAACAAAAAGCGATTAAATGATTTTTTAATTCAGTTAATAATCAGAAAAATATAGAACAAATACCTCTAGCTTTTGCACCGCCACCGATTCACTGACGCCTGTGATGCTAATGAAGGTATCGATTGCTTCCTGATTAGGTCTAACCATTTTTTTTCTTTTTTTCCGGATTTTTTTTTATTTTATATCTTTCAGCTCAATTTTATTCACTGTTTTGGTGTTGTGTGTTTTCTTTTTTAGAAAGAAAAGAACTGAAAAAGAGAAAAATAATAGTGACGAAATTTGGAAACCATTATATAAGGTAGCGTGAGGGATAATTTCGTCATTTGACAAGTTCTCCAATGTTCTACGTTTCCTCTCCTCTTCTTCCATAGCGAATGCGTATCGTTCAGGCGATAAAGCCAAATTTAGTTCTCATTTATTTTATGAAAATAAAAATATGACATTTCTGTTAATTTTTGTTGTTAATAATTAATTAAAATAATTATCACAGATTGTGTTTGTTTGGCATGCTGATTTTTTAATGCATGAGAATAAATTTAGATAATAATATCAGAAAATTAAATTCACAAAATTAAAAATGTAATGCATGAGTATGTGAAATTAAAAGTACTTATTGAGAATCAATACATATTATTTGCTAACTTTTGCCTAAATATCTTACAATTACGGTATGTTTCAAAATTCTTTTATAATTATTATAATATTAAAAATTCAACTAGTAGTTATTATTAAGCTCGCTCCATTGAAAAACTTATAATAGTAGATAAGTATTTTTAAAAAAAAATTCGAAAATAACCGCTTTTTATATTAACAATCTAATTTTGATTCGTATAACAAAAATTTATTTAAAATTAACTAATTTTAAAATTTTAAAAAAAAATACTCTCAATCAAAATTATCAAACTTGTGAGCATATTGTGTTATAGTAACTTTCATATTTATTGTGTTATAACATATTTAAAAATTACTGTAGCACATGTATGAAAATATTGCAACACTAAAAAGTTATTGTAACGATTTGAAAGTAATTTTTGAATTTATTGTGCTACAATATGCTCGAAAGTACGGTAACAACTCAAAAGTAATTTTTGTATTTTGTTAATTTTGGTCCAAATAATTTGAAACTGATCACTTTTAAGTAAATTTTTATTATGTAGTCAAAATTAAGTTGTTAATATAAAAAGTTGTCATTTTTATATTTTTTCTATTTTTATTATCTTTCGTGTGTCCAAATAAAATAATAGAATTATCATCCATCTATTACATAATTTTTTACTTTAATATTTTGTGGTTACAATACATATAAAAAAATTTCTTAATTATAACAACTACTAAAAACTCATATGCCAATTATAATGATTGAAAACAATATAGTTGTAAAATTAATAAGATTACACCATCTTTATATAGTAATCAAATTATGTAACTATAATGAGTTTTTAATAATCAATATGAGATACTTTTGAAATATATTGTACCCAGCAAATGTCAGGAAAAAAGTTAATAGTTGGTGAATAAAAATCTTTATTTGTTTTAACCTGTATAAAATGAAAAAAAATGTTCATATATTGTTATGAGTTTTGTAATAGATCTAACCGAAAAGTGGCTATTAGATGAGTTTCTAGTATATGTTATAATTAAAAGATAAATTTAAAATACATTATAGTTACCAGATATTTGAGTAAAAATACAATACTTGATTGATAACATCCCAATAATCAAAACTAATATATTATGTATTGCTAATTAAATAAAAAATTTAATTAGATAAATTATGTATATAATACAAAAATTATATACAATGAATATTAATATGTATCAAATTATTTGTACAAAGATTTTAAATATGTAATACTCTTTCATTTTAAATTTTATTTACCAATAATTGTGACATGAAATAGTACCTAAATCTCTTATATCTAATGATTTGTTGGTTTTTTACTTTAGGGTGTTTCTTTTTTCTATTTTTAACATATGGATAAATAAAAGTATTTAAGAAAGAGCCGAAGAATCTAATTAAACATTTTAAAACTTTTGTCTTCTACTACAGGTTACTTTCAATTTTACCATAAATTTATTAACAATTTTTACATATAACCTAAAGTTTTTAAAAGTAACAACAACTCTATTAACAAGAGAACACTATTAACTTTAAAGAAAAATAGTAAAAAGACAAATTTACTCTTATTCCAATTACTATTATGTGTGTAAGGATGAAAATAATCCCATGTATAAGAAAAAGACAAAACTAACTCTATATGTACAATAAATAAATTTTATATACTAAAAAAATAAATTAATTATATAATAAAATTTAATTAAATTAATCTTTTCAAAAAGTAATATCTTCAATATGATCAGTATCATCATCATCATTATTATGATTATTATTATTAGTAGTAATAGTAATAGTGTTGTTGTTATTACTATTACTATTATTTTTTGTGCAAAATGGTTAATATTATTTATTATATATTTAAGTTATCTTGAGTATATTATATATTATATATTAAATTTGAATTCATTTATAGTCTCCAATGGGTCAAAAGAAAATTTGACTTTAACCGTTGGAAATTCCATAATATATTTGTGGGAACCTAACACTAATTTTTCACACATATATTTTGCATTCAAACTCCACTATCAAGATCCACATAACACAATAGTAATAAAATGCCTTCATATGCATCATTTACATCTCTCTCAAACACAAGTATCCATGACCATGGGATCAATGGAAGTATATTGAAGTTTTATAATAAAATATGTGAATGTAGCCTAAGACTATATGTGTGAATCTCAAATTATCAAATAATTCACATAAACTTTATTATTTTTGTCTAAAGAATAGAGATAAATGCTCTTTCTACAAATTGTAAAGCCTAGCTACAACGAAGGAGTATAATGCAATTACAATAAGAACGCACAGAGAACAAAACAACACTAAAGAACTTGTCTAAGAATTCCAAATAGAAAAGCACACTATTCTAGCAACCAAAAAAAATCATAGAGATGCACCGAGATATAAAGATGCTTCTCCACATTATAATCACACTATTGATCATATGCATCATTGTAATATTAAGAATTCAAAATTAACATGCACTGAGCTTTCTATAAACAACCAAGTACATGTAAGTTAGTATTAGTGACCTGAATCTAACTTTTTCTGTATTTGAACAAAACATGAGTTTTTGAGTTTGTATCACACTTTGAAATGTATAAAAACTATATAAAAAATATCCAACCTACCAATAAACAACACCTAAAGTTAATACTTGCCAACTGATAAACAAAAAGTATACAAAAAATGGCAACTTACATAGTGCTACACAACCTAAATGCAATGCACATCCATAGTATGTTAAGTTATTGCAATGGATGACATCAATATTGTGTGGCAGTGTGAAAATTGTATTCCTTAACTACATTGAATTTTTATTCACAAAAAGCTAGCTAAATTACTTGTTGGTGCTGCTAGTTTGCTTCATAGTAATCATTTCCCTTGCATATAATGAATATATATTATTAATTTGATACAATTACCACGACTTATCAATGAAAGTCACATAAACAAAATTGAATATTCACCTTATCAATAAAATACATTAAAGCTTTCCCCTTGTCCAATATTCTTGTTGAGCTTTCACTTAACCTAATTATTGGTACTAAAATTGGTATCCTTATCTCTTCTAATGACATAATCCTCTTCCGTTGAACCCCTAACCCTTGATGTGCTATTTTGACATCCCAAGTTTTTGAGGTATCCAAACAGGTTTCTTGCTTCCAGTTGTCCATGTACTACATTTGCTACAATTGGAATGTGTAGACAATTGTCAAATTATGCTATGCAATGAGTGGGTGAAGCATCCAACACAATACACAATTGCCATCGTGTTATCTTTAAAACTCACTCATTGCATCATTAATCCTCATCAGTTCTCCTATCAGATGCTTGTGCATGTGTATCTCTAACATTAGCTTGTTTAGCATGCAAATGCACATCATAAATTTATATTCTTACTATTTATTGCTAGATGAACACTCAGAATGGAAAAATTAATTTTCACATAAGAATAACAAAAAAAATATCATAAGGAAAATTTTGTTATCTCAATCTATTCCATAAACGATGAGATTTTTTATACTAGGCTTTGACTCATACTTTTATATTGTTGTAATACTAAAATTATGTGCTTAAGACACTATTTGCTTTTACCAAACTCATAATCTTGCAAAGGTAACCACTGCAAGACAAGTTATATATGATAGCATTTTTCAAATGCTACCACATGTGAATGGTAGCATTTTTGGCCTATGTTATGTTAACCAATACAATTAAAAGCTTTTGTTTTTTGTAGTATTTTTTTATGCTACAAAAGAGAATAAATAGCATTGAAAGAAAGCTACGTAATTACCTATCATTACATTTTATTAATTCTATCTTTTTTTAATATATAGCATTTCTAAAATGCTACCAAATATGAACTATAGTATAAAAAAACCTATTATTAGTCTTGGGAAGTGAAACATTGCAAGATTATAGTATTTTATTAGTGCTATCATTTGTTATAAAATTTACTTTAAGCATATGCCAATATCTATTATATAATGATATTAATATGTTATATTTATTTTTTTAAACGTTATAAAAAAATATGCATATTTATCCGATAATTCCTAATTTTCTTAATATTATTAATCAAATTATAAATATTAAATGTCAAATAATATAGTGTATAATTTATCATTCAAATAATTCTATTAATGAGAATTATGTACATACATACATATTTATCATGTATTGTATCAAAGAAACAATATATAAATAATTATATTATCATATAATAAATTTCAAAGTATATAAAATATATGCAAAGAGATAAATATTTTTTTTCTATAGTATCTTCAATTTATCTTTAAATAGTTTCAACTTCAACTATCTAAAGTGGTTAGGTTTTCTCAATTATGTACACAATACTTTATCCAATTGCTTATTCGAGCAGACCACAATAGCACAAGCACATCGAAAAAAAGGAAAATGCTTGATATCCCCTCGTTGATTCACTAATATCTTGAGTCCCCCTTGACGTTATCTTCGTTAGCCAAAAGTATTAAAATTTAAGAACAATTTTACCCTTTACCAATTACCTGTCGATGGCACCTGTAAAATCAATTGTCTACTCATGCTTATTTTAGGATAAAAAAAGACAGTGAAGTTATCATAATGCCCCTACTTTTGATAAAGCCTTGATATTAAATAAAATATGTTTTTATTGCTTTAATTAATTATGATGAATTTTTGAATAATAAATGATGAATGAAAAAGAAAATATGTTACTTACAATTATAATCTTTAATTGACAATAAAACTTAATTAAATAAATTATTCCATGTTCACAGTTGTATATATAGTTAATAGGTTCCAGTGTAATATACTAATAAAAAATAAACAAAATAAATATTAAAGTTTATAATAAATAATATTATAAATTATAAGTTTTTCTTTATATTTTATAAATAATAAATATATTATTTATAAAGTTTATAATTTATGAATAATAAATATAGTATTTATTAATAATACAATAAAATTTAATATTAAAAAAAACACTGAATACAATCCAATAACATCAACACCTTTCTCACCAGTTTCCTAAATCACATCTTCTCATCAATCACAATACATCCTTTACCCCCTTCCCAGCGGTCATTACATAAACTGTGTATATAGAAAAAAATAACTCAGAAGAGTATAGTACATTTTAATTATCAAGCAATGGAGTCAAAGAAAGTTGAGTTTTTTGAGCGACTTGATTCATAAAGCTTTAGGAAATTTTGATTTTATACCGATGAGAAAATCGGGTCCAAAATCAGATTAAAACTTGTTGTTAAATAACAAATATGATTTTCATAAATTTTTAACAGATTTGGCTTTAGTATTTTATAATTTATGAAATAGTTCCATCATTTCAATAGTTGCTAATGCTGCTTCTACTTTAACTATCACACCAACTTTACATTTTATCAGTCATCGAGTAATGGTAGGTTGTTTGTCTAGAACAAGAGAAGAAAAGTGAGTACGTGAAAGTGATATTTTTATTTGATTCCAATTCCATGAGCCAGTATCTTGAGTTGAGGTGCCCTACTTATGTAAACTATCCCACGTCCTTTCGTTCACTCTTTGAAATTGTCTGGTAAGCCATTCGACTCAGTGTCAACTTTTCTCAAATGGCTTTTGCACTTAATTTTTCCTCACTCCCAAATGCTCGTACATGATGGAACATTTTTCTTATTTGTCTAACCAATCTTTGATCAAAGAATGGAGCTTTTTTTCTTCCTATTTTGCTTCTGCACTCAGACAAGGAATTCATAGTTATATTTCATTCAGGCATTTGGATTGGTGCTCAAAAAATTACTCCACAATTAAAAAAGAAATTTTATCAATTGTTTTTTGCATAATGAAATTTGAAGATGATTTATTCAATAAAAGTTTTTTATTGTGAATTGATTGTAAATCTGCAAAAGAAGTCTTAGAAAAAGATGTCAAAATTTTAGTTTCAAGGCAAATTTTTGCAAGATGGCAGGTAATTTTGTCCAACTTTGATTTTCAAATTTCTTATTTAAAGGGAGAACACAATTTTTTATCGGACTATCTTACAAGAGAGTTCTTACAAGGGAGAATAAACTGTAAAATTCAAACACTAAGAGAAATCCCAAAATGTCAAGCAAAAATATGAAACCTTCAGATTATGCAATGACTACTTAAATCTCAATTCCTGGCTATGAAAATATTCCAGTTACTTCAAACACATGTATGATTTCTTCAACTCAAAAATATCCTCCTCTCTCTTATACTCAAGCTATTAAATTTGAGTCTTCTATCCAGAAAAATATTATGTCTTTAACTTAGTCTCCTATTCAAAAATTCCAATACAAAACCAAATCTCAAGCACAACATATTCAGTACTCCCTACAACAAACCTATCTAGTTAAAAGACCTTTACAATCTTACCAATAGATTATTCCATCTTGATTTTCAATTTATTACAAACAATCCACCAAAAAATATAAGATTTTATGAATTAATTTTGATAGATACAAAATCTGTTGACATTAATCACCACCATAATCCAAAAGATTTTAACCAAATAGCTTACTCCACATGCAAAATTAAAAAGATCCTTTCACCTAGACAATTCCCCTCAACGTTCATATACTACATCGTATCTTTTTCAGTACCTTTCAAGCCAGAAAGATACAATTATATTGATTATCAAAATGCATGGTTTAATATGTTTTTTCTTAAAACATTTTACGGTTCCTGGTTTATTCAATTTGATAATACTTGTCCAAATATTTTGCCTTCATAGTTTCAAGAGTGATGGTTCTTTCTCGACCCAGAACCATTAATTTACCTATAATAGGTTATTCAATAATCCTTCCCCTAGTATAAGAAAAACATTCCAAAGACTAATCAACTGTTTTTTGCTAAAATAAATTTTCATATTAAATTTTTAATACCATGGATTCTTTCATAGAATTTTACGGTCGAAATTTTTTATCCAGATTGTAATTTTTTCCTCCTAAGAGAGTTCAAAATTAAATGGTGGGATAAATATGATATAAATAAAATTACTCGATCAGCAATTACTCAATAGCTAAAGTCAGAAAAGGAGATTGTTAAGGCAGTTAAAGAAGTCACATCCTCGCCTCTAATAAAGACTTCTACCCATCATACAAACAAGGTAGTTAAACATTGTTATTTGAATAAGTCCAAAATGAATATAATTAAAACCTACTTAGATTCTCCAATCTTAGTTCTTCTTAGGGATAAAACGTTACTTAAATTTCAAGATTCTCTTTTAGGTGTTGTTAAATCAAATCTTTGTAATGGAGCTATTTATTTTAATTGTGCACTAAATTTTCAAGTTAGTCTACATGATCCAACAATATTAGATACCCTTATGCTTAATATTTATATTCCAGAAATTAAATTTCAACAACATAGACAAGGATATATGTTACTTTATCGAATTTATTTTAAACAAATTACTTCTCAATTCAACCATAGATATTTGTTATAGGACAATCAAGGAGAAACATCTATTCTTAACATTCAAACAGAAGATCAAGATACCCCAATAGATTTTTTTACTCCAAAATTACTCAAATGGGATGAAATTAGTATTCCAGAAAATTGGAAAATAGACCAACCCCAAATCCCTAAAAATTTAGCCTAAAAAGAAATTCCTCAAGTAATAGAAACTAATGATGGGGAAATCCTTCTTAGGTTCAATTCTTTCCGACAACCTAGACCACCAACCAATTATTCCAATTCAGAATTTCAAGCCCCTAGATCATCCTTTTATATTCCTAGTACTTCTAGAGTCCAAACAACCAAGATAGAAGATTTAGATGCTCAAAATTCTGTCCAATACACTATCCCGTAGTTGAACTAGTAAATAGGCTAGATCCCCAACATTTTTTGACTTTCAAGCTATTAGTACAATAGTTAATGAAAATTGAGAAATAGATAAAGATATGCTTAGATAAGATTTTGGTTCACTAGTCAACAAGGAAAAGAAAACATGATTTTTGGCCAATTTTGACTTAGATCAACAAGCCATTATTAAGACAGGTTGGTATGATGAGATGAATAGGTTAAAAAATAAATATTTCATTTTTCACATGTTTGAGATATATTCAGTTAAAAATTGCATAGAATATCCTTTTGGAAAAACTAGCCTAGATGTCCATGCTAGTCATCTTAGAAAATGGGAAACCAAGAATCATGGTATTATTCAATCCATACATCCACCTTTATAATCCATCAATCTTAATGTTTCCAAAATCATATTCCAATATCACCATTTAAAATAGCTAACAATAGACCTAATAACGATCCTTCCAATTTAGGCGATATTAAAAAAGTATATGAACAAAATAATTACCTAAGTCAAATATTACATACTATCTCCAAACAAATTAGCCACATCGAGGACAAATTAGACCAAGCTACCCCTAGCACTAGCTTTCCTTCCAGTATGACCCCACCTTTATTTAAACCCCAACCTTTACCTCAAAAAGATAAAGAAATTACTTCTTTTCCCAAAATTGAACTCTTGGATCAAATTAATAAAAAATTATCGTCTTTACCAAGTCCTTCTAATGTTAATACTATAGACGAAACTATAGAAAGTCAAACCTATAGTCAAGATGAAGATAGGGAGCCCTTAGAAATTAATAGGTTATAAAGAAAAATTAGACAACCCAATTGTTGAAAAAATACCTCAACTAGGAATTATTATCCCAGGCCTACTCCACCAGATATTCAATATGAGGAACGTTCTAAATATATTAGTACTTAATACATCGGAGAAGCTATCTATGAGTGGAATATAGATGGAAGATCCAAATACAAATTATAAATATACTCCAAGAAATAGGAATAGTCCGTTATAGCTTATAAGCCGTTAAAAATACCGATCACCAAGCTGCTAGATTGATGGTAGCAAGATTTATGGGATCCTTTAGATATTAGTAGAACAATAGTCTTAGTACGCCTACTCAATAAAGTATACTAAATCATGTAGAACAATTAATAATATAAGATGATCAAGGATTTTAAGAGGTTAAAGAAACACAAAATGCCATAGAAGTTCTTATTCATAAATAGCCATGCATTTTATAGGTAACCTACAAGAAGAACTTTAAAGTTCGAAATTAATACTAACTAATCTTAGGTGTCCAACTTTAGGTGATTATAGATGGTATAAAGATGTTTTTACTACTCATATATTCTAGCGTCAAGATTGCAATGCATCTTTCTGAAAAGAAAGATTTATTGCAGGATTACCCAAATTCTTTTCCAATATAGTACTAAAAAATTTAGTAGAAATTACCGGAGGAAATTCAATTCCTTGAGACACTATTACTTATGGTCAATTATTTGCATTTGTCAAAAAAGAAGGCTTAGTTTTATGTCAAAAACAAAAAAATAAAAGAAATAGTGAAAAATATTCCTTTAAACAAACTGTAGGCAATTTTTGTGTCCAATATGGATATAACAATCTCACAACCCTATCCCGTAGAAAAACTCACAAATTCAAAACTATTACTTATCCTACAAAACATAGGAAAAGGGCCAAATTTAATGAATTTTTCTATAAAAAGAATAAAAAAATGTAGTAAGCCTAAATCTAGTAAAAAAGCCATAGTTTGTTGGACCTATAAAAAACTAGGCCACACTTCTAATGATTGTAGAATAAAAAATAAGATTAACGAATTATTCAAGGATGATGAAAACCTTAGACAAAAATTTAGTCAACTTTTCCTTAGTGAAGTATCTAGTAGTCAATTGGATTTTTCTTTTGAAGTATTCGAGAAACAGATAATTCTAGTGACACAAATAGCATTCAAGATTGTAGTTGTAGTGAAGGAATATGCAATTGCCAAACTATTAACATGATAGCAAATAGGAAACAAGATAAACAATTTCTCTTAGAAATTATAGATCGAATAGAAGATCCTGAAGTTAAATGAGAATATTTGCTTAAACTTAAAGACACCCTTACTTAAGAACAACACCTTAGTGCTCTAGAACCCTTTAGTGTTAATAAAATTTTTGATAAATATCCTACTCAAAGTCTCTTCAAACAAGTAACTACAGGAGAATTACAACAAGAAGTTAAAATGCTGAAAAAATAACTCATAGAATTAGAGCAAAAAGCCCAAGAACAACAATTACAGCAACTACAAACTAATATTAGGATAAACTTATTAGAAAATTCTTCTCAAAGGCAAAACGAAATAGTACAACCAAATAATCCTATAGAATTAGACTCCACTAATAACCCTGACAACACATTTATTCAACTTGTTAGTAAAATTAATTTTCAAAAATGATATATTCACATGTCACTCCACATAGTTTTCATTTAGAAACTACTGCATTAGTTGATTCAGGTGCAGATTAAAATTGTATTAGAGAAGGAATTATTCCAATTCAATTTTATGAGAAAACTAGTGAAAGGTTACACGGTGCAAATGGTTCTAATCTCAATATTAGATATAAACTGTCAAATACAAAAATTTGTAACCATAATTATTGTTTTAAAAATAGGTTTACTTTAGTAAAAAATCTTAGCTAAAATATTATTTTAGGCACACCATTTCTGATATAGATATATTTTTTTACCTTTTATAATAAAAGAATGCATACTTAAGTGTTAGGAAGACAAGTTATTTTATGCATACTTAAGTGTTAGAAAGACAAGTTATTTTTAAATTTTTGTCTCCCAATAGTAAAAAGGAAATTAATTCACTCTAAGAAAATTCAATTACCCAACAACTTAACATTATATCCAACAAAAGAAATCATATCCAAGCCTTACAGAAAAAAATTCAGTATGACAAAATAGAGAAACAGCTAGAGAATCTTACTCTTAAATCACATATACAAAAATTTCAAACACATTTAAAAAAAGAAATATGCTCAAACCTACCCAATGTTTTTTGGGAAAGAAAAAAGCATATAGTCCAATTACCATATGAAAAACATTTCAATGAAGAACAAATTCCTATGAAAGCCCGTCTTATTCAAATGAATCATAACCTTTTAGAACATTGTAAGAAAGAAATCAATGATTTACTCAATAAAAAACTAATTAGAAAATCCAAGTTCCCTTGGAGTAGTCTAGCTTTTTATGTCACTAAGAGTTCCGAAATAGAAAGAGGAGTCCCAAGATTAGTTATTAATTATAAACCCTCAAACAAAATTCTCCAATGGATTAGATATCCAATTCCTAATAAAAAGGATTTACTCAAAAGATTATATGATAGTGTAATATTTTTAAATTTGGATATGAAGAGTAAATTTTGGCAACTACAAATAGATGAAAAAGATAGAGATAAGTAGCCTTTACAGTACCATTTGGTCATTACAAATGAAACGTAATGCCATTTGGTCTAAAAAATGCTCCTGCAGAATTTCAAAATATTATGAATGATATTTTCAACCCTTATACTCATTTTTCTATTGGATACATAGATGATGTCCTTATTTTCTCAAATTCAATATAACAATATTTTAAACATTTAAACATATTCCTCCATATAGTAAAAAAGAATGGACTAGTAGTGTCAGCTACTAAAATAAAACTATTCCAAACTAAAATTAGATTTTTAGGCCATGAGATTTATAAGGGTAATATTCAACCAATTAATAGGTCAATAGAGTTTGCTTCAAAGTTTTCCGATGAGATTAGAGAAAAAACTCAATTACAAAGGTTTTTAGGATCATTAAATTATGTAGCAAATTTTTTCCCAAATCTTACACAATTATGTGAGCCATTATACCAAAGATTAAGGAAAAGTCCTCTTAGCTGGACTGAGGAACATACTAATGTAATCAAGATTCTTAAACAAAAAATTAAGGTTTTACCTTGTTTATCTATTCTAGATCCTACTGCAAAATTGATGGTTGAAACAGATGCTTCAGACATAGGCTATGGTGGAATACTCAAACAAAAAACTCACGAATCAGTTTCTTGAAAATCTTTAGAGTGAGAATCTTCCTTTGTAAACCCTTATCGTTGCCATGAATAAAATCTTTTATTTTCAAAAACATTGTTTTCAATTATTGTTTATAATTTCAAAACTAATGTACAATAATTTGAACCAATTACAATAATTAAATTAGTCAACCTAATTTACATTTGATATCTAGCTGAGGAATTAGAAACACTTAGGCTAGAAGCCGAGGGTGAAATTCCTTGGTTAATAGAATAGAAAATTTCAATTTTAAATTCTTATTTTTTTGGGAGCTTTTAGTATTAGAGCCACCATCATTATATAAACTATGTATATAGAAAAAAATAACTCAGAAGAGTATAATACATTTTAATTATCAAGCAATGTAGTCAAAGAAAGTTGGGTTTTTTAAGCATCTTGATTCATAAAATTTAAGGATATTTTGATTCCATACCAATGACAAAATTGAGTCCAAAATTAGATTAAAACTTGTTGTTAAATAACATATATGGTTTTCATTAATTTTTAACAAATTTGGCTTTAGTATTTTATAATTTATGAAATAGTTCCACTATTTCAATAGTTGCTAATGCTGCTTCTACTTTAACTGTCTCACCAATTTTACATTTTATCATCGTCGAGTAATGGTAGGTTGTTTGTATAGAACAAGAGAAGAAAATAAGTACGTGAAAGTGATATTTTTATCTGATTCTAATTCTGTGAGCCAATACCTTGAGTTAAGGTGCCCTACTTATGTAAACCATCTCACGTCTTTTCCTTCATTCTTTGAAATCATCTGGTAAGTCGTTCGACTCAATGTCAACTTTTCTCAATTCGCTCAGTTTTTTCTCACTCCCAAATGCTCGTACATGATGAAGCCTTTTTCTTACTTGTCTAGCCAATCTTTGATTAAAAAATGGAGCTTTTTTTTTCTTTTTTCTTTTCCAAATAGATGAACCAGATTTGGTTGTGTTTTGGACATGATCGAAAAATTTTTGTTGGATAATTTGAATTAATTTTTTCTTTTGGCTAAAATTAATTTGTAGTTGAGTTTTACAAGGGAAGTGAAAAAAGATTTTATACATATTGGAGATAAAAAAATTATTTTAAAAATATTTTGACACTATTTAAAGATTACAGCTTTTCCTTGTGAAGTTGTTGAAATTGGTCACTTATGCAGGCTACTTAGGACAAGTTTCTAAATTATCCTAAAAAAGTAATAGCCACAAGTAATGACAGTAACATCAACGAGGACTCAGGATATTAGTGATTTAACGAGGCGATATCAGGATATTAAGCCAAATAAAGTGGGAGTCGGGCATTCTCCCTCAAAAAAATTGATGAAGAAATGAAGTTATCCATAAAAGCATTACAAAGAGTAATGAAACAAAGAAGATTTTTTGGTACTCATTGAATTAACACACATATGCACATTTAATCGTCAAGTTTTTTGTAACATGAAATAATAAAAAGAAAAAAGAAAGATTTTTTTTATATGAACTAAGTAACTTCACTTAGTATATATAAAATTAAATATCTTAGCTTACACTTTTTTTGGGACTTCTAGCATAACTCCCCACCAATATGCTACATCAAGATTTGCATAAATATTTAATAAAATCTTTTGGCTGCCTTGCCCATCCTCTACAATCCTTACTAACAATCCTCTAGCTTGAAGTGAAGCAAATATTCCGACTATAACTTAAATAGATTCACTACAATCATGAAATTTTTTGGGAAGTTACAAAACATAAGGTGTTCTACCCAACACTTACTCCTAATCCTTCCATCCTTTCACAAACATACATTTATTACAATCACTAATTCACGACTAACTTTTAGATGTTGAAAAGGGAACAAAGCTTAATCATGTAATGAAACTGTAAAGAGGCTAACAAACATGTTCCTTGGATAAGTAACTCACTCAATATCATCAAAGTTGTCAAATAAAAGGCAGCAGCTAGCAGCAGAACAAGACTACTCTTTTTGCAACAAATCACAACAATAAAGAACTGCATTTTTAGCATAACAAAAATAAAAGCAGTAGTAGTCAAAAACTCAAAAAAAAAGTTCTAGCACCTAGCAGCAATTTTAGGCCAAAAACTATCGTTTTATTTGCTGTAAATTATCAACAATAGCAACATACATTAGCAACACAAACAACAATAGCAAAATAGGATAGGTAACAACAAACTTAAGTCGGTAGTAAGCTTTTATTAGCTACAATTATAGCAACGATTATAACAACAACAATTATAGCTCAACAGTAGTGAATAAACAACAAAAATAAGAAGTAGCAATAACAGAGGAATAATAGCTTCCCAACAACATTATCTTTCTAATCACATATCTTAATGATAGATATTTAATTATGAAAACCTATTTTTTCCTTGACTTAAATTATATTTTTTTTATTTTTCATATTTTCATTGGTTAAATTATCTTCTTTGTTTTTCTTACCAATAAAGCATCTGCAAAAAAAAAAATTTCTCAAGTAAACTCTAAGAGCTATGCATGGAGGGATAAATTAAATAAAAAAAATAAAGAATATAAGTAAATCTATACATAATGGAAGTGATCTAAGGCTTATAAGTCTTTAGGCATTAATCATTTAGGAGATAATACTGCACATTGGTCTCCACTTTACCCCATATAACATCAATATATTTAATGGCATGCATACATGGCAAACCTGAAACCTGCCAATCGCTACAATGACACTGTTTTAATGCTAAATTAACCATATAACATTCTATATTATCTATCAACACCTTTACAAATCACCACTTGCAAACACTATATCCATGTCCCTGCCTAATTTTTTTCATCTGCTCTATTCTCTTCTTGACCATAGGCGGTATAATGTCATCCCACTCGCTTGCTTGCTCATACCTATAACAACAAGATAATTAACATACAAATTCAATTGCTAACCTAGCTAAACAATGCAAATGCCAATCAGAATGGACAAATTTCTTAACTAACCTATCATGCGTCATCTTCATTATTTTCATTCTTTTTTCCTCACATATCATCAAGATTAACAGACCCCTAAACTGATTGATCCAATTGTTAAAACTACCATTCATGTTATTTTTTACATGAGCTGATTTTAACCCATAGCTAAACTGATGTATACATCAATTTCTAAGAGGAATTTTCATCAATCATGTATGTGCTTCTTCACAAATTATCTATATATGTTTCATGTTCTTAGTGAATTCTGTTGCACTGCCATTTCTGCAAGCACACCAAAAGAGATCTTTTAGAGTTACTCTTGGAAATTATTGCTTGAAATTTGCATAAATATATCTGTAGCATACCCTTCTATCTGAATAGGGAAACACCTGGTCAAGTGGATCAAGCACTTCCTTCTGTTTATCACTCATGAAACAAATACATGTACTCCTATTAATACCTATTTATTCATACAACTTCTTTAAAGAGTATTCCATTAGTGCTTGTTCTCATTTTCAGCCACACAAATTGCTAATGGATAAACTCCATAATTTTCATTTATAAAAGTAGCCAACAAAACTCTTTGAATGTTCCTTTGAGGTGACACCAATATAGGACAATGAATGCCTGCATCCTGCCAGAAATCTTCTCCTCTAAGCATCAAAACTTAGGAAAAACCTCTTAAATGTGGGATTATCATCTTCAAGTCCCTAGATAGTCTACATATTAACTATAGATCTTGAATTTATCTTCCTCACTGCTACTGCATACCTCTCTAACTTGCTAAGGTTAGCTTATACTTGTTTCTCAGCTTAGCAGTAATAATTTTAATGTCAATGTCAGGTTTGGCCTTAAACAGAGGAAGAAACTATACTGCACTCCATATTGAGGTTGCTTTGTAGTTGTCCAACGCTCTTGGATAACTGTATATAGGATTATATATCTTAATTTTGGAAGAAAAATCTATCCTAAGTGGGACTTGTATGCCCCCTTCAACTATAATCACCAATTGCACACTTGCATGTAATGCTACTTTTTTCATTTTTAATCTTTTTTAACCAAAATCCATGCTTGATGGTAAAGACCTTTAACACCTTTCTAAAGTCATATACTGTGTAGAAGGTATAACTTACCTCTAAGGCAATATTTCTCTTAGCATCATATCTTGTAGTAGGAATAAAAGTGGCAAATGGGTCAGGCCAGCTAAACAGTCCCAGCCCAGCCCGGCACAACCCATGAACAATGCCAGCCTAGCTCAACACAGTATGATGATTAGGTCGAGTTGAGTCGAGGTGTTAAGGCCGTGGACAGAGCTTGGCATAGGCATGGCCCGTGGGCTTGATTAGCGAGCTTTGACCTTTAATTTAAAAAAATTTGTACGCATTGCAACTCAAACTCAAGACTTGATTAACATAAATAACAACCTAACCACTAAGCCAACTATACTTATTTATCATGTTTTAAAGTAATATATATTTAACAAATAATATATATTTAGTAAATTTATTAAATATATTATTTTTTGAATTGTTATTATCGATATAAAATAATTATATAATCTCACCATAATTTTATTATAATTTTATGACAATTATTTCTTCATAATTGTTTGAAGAAACAGTAATTATATTTTGAAGAAAGATAATTGACAATAATGATTAATTTGATTGAGACAATTAAATACTTTATATAAAATATTGTCGACAATAAAAATTTTGTTAGAACAAAATATCAAATTTAATTGATACATTTATTCTAATTTTTTTATTAATCTATATAAATAAATAAATGTAGTAGAAAATTATGATCTACTTTTTAATAGAATTGATTATGATCTACTTTTTAATAGAATTGATAAAGTTAGAGAAAATATATTAAATAAATCTTAGAGTTCTTTTATTTTTCGATACTTTTGCAAAAAAATATTTTTTTGGTAGATAAGAAAATGAAATCTAAAAAGAAAATGAAATTATTTGTTTTGTTAATCTTATATTACTATATTACAATAAATTAATTTATTAATTACAAATGAATTATTTTCTTTGATATAATTTATCATTTTTTATTTTATTAAAATTTATTGTTCTAGTTATTAAAAATTATTTAATTTTGTTATTTTTTTATTATTTTAACAAATTTTTTTATTAAGAAAATGAATTTAAAAAATTCTAAAATTGACAAGATTGAAAATTTATAAATAATTATGAAGGACTTAATGGACTAAATTAAAAAATTATAATTTGTATTGATATGATTATAATGATTAGTTCATTATTATAATATTAAATTATTATATTTTAATTGTGATTTTAATAAAATATCATTTATGCAAATTATTAGGTATGATTGACATCATATTATATATTTTCTATTCTATATGTCAGTAAGAATATTTAGGAATGTTTAGTTAAGTTATGATTAAATATAATTAGTTATCGTTTTTATTTAATTTTTAGATAATATTAAATTGTTATATTTTATTTGTGATTAATAAATAATAATTGATGATTATTAGATGATGATTGTATCAATTGATGATTGTTATTAATCATTTTATTTTCATAAATTATTTTGTGAAAAAAATTAAATATTTATTTTCATTATGTTAGTTTAATGATGTGTGAAATAGTGATTCACTTATGAACAATTAATTTATTATTATTGAAAAGATATAATAAATTTGATTTATATTATGAGATTGATGAAACATTAAAATTAATAATATATTTTTTAATATTAAATTAAAAAATTATAATTATAGAAGCTAATTTTTGTTAAAAATTTTAAATTATTATTCAAATTAATAAATTTTATTTTTTTGAAAAAAATTTATATTAAATTTAATATAGACCATTATAAAATTAAATTATTATATAAGTAATAATAATTTAATATCATAAGTAACAATCACTCGTTGTCTATATCATAAGTAACAATATTTTCATAAATATAAATTATTTTGATGATTGTTAATATTATATACAAGAGTTTTAATTTTATAGTTTTATTAATTATAATAATAGTTATAATAAATTATTTTTCAATATACTGTTTTTAAAATAATAGTTTTAATAATATAAATTAAATATGTATTTTTACTAATATGTATTTATTTACATTATTCTTTAATAAATTTGAATGGCCTAACAATAAGGTGAGTGTTTTTCCCTTCAAACTCGTGTTCGAATCGTGTAAGCGTAAATTTTTTTATGAATTTGTAAAGTCAAAGTACAATTAACTTGGCCCATGGGCTGGGATGGCCTGTCCAGACTCGTTTCATTTGCCACCTCTAAATAGAAACATCATCTTTGACATTTTCCTTTACTAGAACCTAGTGACAAGGTTAGTTCTTTTGGAGTTGTGGATTGCCATCTTCCAACGCACAAAAGCATCTAATAAATCCTCCAAAACCCTTTTTTAGTTGTTGGCTCTTATCTAAGGCATATGTGTATTCAATATTTTGACTATTAAAAGCACCTAATGCATTTGCAGATTCTATTGGAGAAATGCTTGCACCTTGTTGTTGGAGCTTGAAATAATGTTGTGAGTTTGTTGGATCAAGATTTGGTAAGCAATCAATAAGAGGCACATGCTTGCCTAAGCTTCTGTCAATTGAATGTAACCTTGAAACTGTGTTAAACAATAGTAGGTTCACTTTGAACATCATTTCCATTTGAGTTTATATAATCAAGAACAAAAAATTACAAATTGTTTAGTTAGGTGAAGTACCTTTAACTTCACTTTAAGTGCTTGAAGAAGGCTAGTTCATATATATATATATATATATATATATATATGTATATATAAATGTATATATATCCTCTTTCATGCAACCTAGTAAAGGTAGAAAGTAAATAGTTATTTGAGGTAAAATTGTACCTTTCTTTTTTTAAATCATGCATAGTCCACATCAAATATAACACTCTCATTGATGTAAACTTTTGTTCCAACAAACTTGTTGGATGTCATTCCACAACTTAATCAATGTGTAGTCTTAAGGGTTAACATTACCAATGTCAATGACATCACCCCTTACATTGCACTATACTTGAAACCTTCTTATTTTGCATAACCACAAATCACACACATTAGCATTATGAATTTTTCTTCTAATTACCAATTAAAAAAGCCTTCAAATTGATAAAATATTTAAAGTAATGACAATTCTGTTTTATATATTTTATTAAGTAATTATTATAATATAATAATAAAATATTCGAATTCGAATGAATAAAATATTTAAAGTATTAATTCATATAAAGAAGCGTTCAAGTAAAATGTCTATACATCCACTTGATTTAAGATAATAGTAAATAAAGTTAGATAATAAAAAGGTTGTAGGGATAAAACTTATTGGTGTAGGGGTGGGCATGATCTGGTTCACTCTAGGTTTTGGCTAAAATCAAACTAGATCGAAAAATTTTCTTTGTTATTTTTTAGAATCGAACTAGATCGAAAGCAAAAGAAGAATTGGACTAAAACCAAAATAAAATCAAAATTTTCATTTAAAAAAAATAATCATATATAATATTTTTAATTTCTCAATTTGTTATATAATTGCTTGAATAAACATGAATTATGTTAAATTTTGTCCTACAATAAAGTCAACTAGTTTAAAAAATTTAAGTCTAAAATAACAACAATAAACTAAATGAAGTCACAAATTAAGTCTAAAATAACAACACCAAACTAATAGTCAATAATAGAACAAAAACAAAAATACATTGAAATTTTACAGCTAAACTAAAAGTACATTTTTAGACAATGGCTATTTGATCCTTTACTACGTGCATTAACTTTACAAACTCTGTATTATTATAATAAAAACTTACTTAAAAATTTAACAATTTATAACTAAAAAATATACTAAATAATATACTTATTACCTTACTTAATTGCTTCATGAAATTCAACCTTATGAACAAATGTTTTTTTTTTCATATAATCAATCAACAAGAATAAAAAACGCAACAAATTTTGCACACATACTAATGTCTCAACAAAATTAAGAGTCAAAGAGCTCCTAAATGGATCAAGAATACATCTTCCTATGCTAAATGCTGACTAAGATGCAACAATAGAGATTGGAATTGCAAATACATGTTTTGCTATCAAAATTTGAACTTGATATTTTGTACAATTCAACTTCTACCAACATAAAAATATCAAAATGTTCATTATTAGGAGGCTCAATAAGTTCCAACAAATATATGTTAATCTCATGTTTCCCTTCAATATCACAGTGATTTTCTTTTTGCTTTGAAAATTGTCGGAAATGATCATAAGATTTATCAACAATGCAAAAATTATTATCATCATCATCCATTTGATCCGTTAAGCTTAACCATTAAAGTTAACTGTTGATTGATAAAAAAACTATACTAGCCTTTATAATATCTAATATGTGTAAAAAGACATTGTTACCCTTAAAAACCCAAAATTAATTTTTTATTTTTATTTTTTCCTTTTTTTCTTTCTTCTCTCTCTCTTATTTTTCCTCTTTCTCTTTCTTCTATTCTTTTTTTTTGTTCATTCTTGATACTATAGAAGGTTGATTAAAGCAATTATTGGAGGCTACCTACGACAACTATAGAATGTCGCTTGAAGTAACTATTTGATGTTTCTTATAGCAGTCATTGAAGGTTACCTTTAGCAGTTACGAAAGATGTAGTAGCATGCATTACCATGGAAGAGAGATGAAGAGAGGAAAAAGAAGAAGAAAAATAAGAGAGAAGGGATACAAAGAGAAGAAGAAGAAGAAAGAAGAGAAAAACCAAAAAAAAAAAGGAAGAAGAAGAAAAATAAGAGAGAATGAAGAAGAAGAGAAAGAAGAAAAAACAAAAAAGGAAAAATAAAATAAAAAATTAATTTTGGGTTTTTAGGGGTAATAGTGTCCTTTTACACATATTAAATATTATAAAGGGTAATATAATCTTTTTCTTAGTCAACAATTAATTTTAGTGATTAAATTTAATGGATTAGGGGCAGATTGATAACTTACAATAAATTTGAGGGTAGAATGAAAATTGTCAATAAATAAAATGTTTAAATTGAAAATTATCCTTTTTTTTTCTTTCCTTTTTAAAAAAGGATGCTATGTTTTTTTTTTTTAAAGAAAGAAAATTTCATTTAAATAGAAACTAACAAACAGACAGAATTTTTGCTGGAACATTACCCAACCACACAACGGGCTCTTTCTGAGTTAAAGCAAGTTTTGCAATATTATGGGCAGCTGAATTGCAAACTCTAGGAATATTACACACTGTAAAAAACTGCTTTTGGTTTAACCAGCTCTTGTATCTCGTTGATCACCCAATATATTTCATTCATACTACTTTCCCTTCCTTTCACCAACTGTACTACCTTGCTAGAATCAGATTCAATTATAATTGGAGTCAAACATGCTTCTTTGGCAACTTCAATACCGGCTCTCATTGCTTCTGCTTCTGCAAAATCCACGTTTCCGTAAAACTTTGTTCTTCTTAAAGCTACTGCTAAAACTTTCTCATCTGAATTTCTAATTATAGCGCCAAGTCCTGCAATCTTCTTTTATGCATCTATAGAAGCATCTACATTGAGCTTAAACCAGTTTGAGGGGGTGGCAACCAATTTGTTCTCTATTCCATAGAGTAGTTAACGACTACATTCGGTAAACTTGAATGCACTCTTTTGAAAGATTCCAAGCAAACTTCTGCTCTTGCTAAAATCTTTTCTGGAATTTCAACAATCTGCTCAAATAAAAACTTATTTCTAGCATACCACAACAACCACATATTCATCACCATCTGCTCAAACTCATCCCTCCTTAATGATTTTGCTGCATCTTGAATAACACTAACAAATCTCAATTTAATGTTCCTTTTTATCAGATTCCAAAAAAAGGTAAGTTTCCACACTTTTTTTGCAACCTTACACCCACAGAAAACATGAGCAACATCTTCTATTTTCTCGCCACATCTACCACAACCAGGGGACCACACGACTTTTTTCTTTATAAACTCTGTGCAGTTGGAAGAAAGTTTGATAATGCTCTCCACATGAAAATTCTAACCTTCCTTGGTACATTAATAGACTAAATCAAATTCCATTCTTTTGCACATCTTGTTGAGGTACTTGGATTATCAGAAAATTTGTGATTCAATGCCACATGATAGCCACTTTTGACCGTGTATTGTCCAGGCTGTTCATAATGCCAAAACAACTTGTCTTCACTAATTAATCGTGGGAGAGGAATGCTGAGGATTAATTCTGCTTCTTCCTTCAGAAAATTCATTCTAATTATCTCTTCATTCCAATACCTGCCATCTTTAATGAGCTCGATTACCAACGTGTTCTTAGGAAGTGAGAGTGGGGAGATGGGCCTGAATATTAATGGTTTGGGAATCCAATTGCTTTTGTATACAAAAACATTATCACCTCTACCGATTTGCCATCGAGTTCCTTGTTGCAACAAGCTCTCTTCTCCATATCAAACTTCTCTATATAAATGAAGGATTATATCCAATTTTCGCACTTAAAACACCTATGTTTTTAAAATATCTAGCTTTCAATAGTTTTGGCACCAAAAAATCAGGATTTTGAATTAATCTCCACCCTTGTTTAGCAAGCAATGCTTGATTGAAATAACTAAGCTCCCTCATACCAAGACCTTATTTGCTTTTAGGTTGACTCATTTTGTTCCAACTAGCTCAATGTATACATTTACTATCTCCTTTAGACCTCTACCAAAAGGCTGTTAAAATTTTATGCATCTCATTACATAAGTTGTAAGGACGCTTGAACACATTCATAGCATATGACGGAATTGCTTGTGCTACTGCCTTAATTAGCACTTCTTTGCCACCGATAAAGAAAAAATTATTTTGCCAATTCTTCACCTTGTTTATTATCCTGAGCTTGATTTCATTGAAAAACTTCTTTTTGTTTCTCCCCACCATAGAAGGCAAACCCAAATACTTTTCATGCATTGACACCACATTTAAGTTGAATATTCCCCTAATCTCAGTAATTTCATGTTGTTTAAGATTTGGGCTCAAGAACATTGATGACTTCTCAAAGTTGATAACCTGTCCCAAAACTTTTGCATAACAGTTAAAAATAGTTTTCAGCTTTCTGCAATTCTTTGTTGATGCTTCTGAAAACACCAAACTGTCATCTACAAATAAAAGATGAGAAATCATTAAGTCATGACTAAATTTCACCCCTTCGATTTGTTTCCTACATTCAGCCTCTTTCAATAAAGAGGAAAAAACTTTAGCACAGATAATAAATAGATATGGTGACAAAGGGCATCCTTGTCTAAGTCCCCTTTGTGGCTGAATACGACTTTTTACACATCTATTGATAATAAAAGAAAAGGTTGGAGTAGTGATGCATTTCATAACCAGCCCTATCCATGTTTTAGAAAACCCCATTTTCTCCATTGTGTGTTTAAGGAAATTCCATTCAACCCTATCATAAGCTTTACTGATATTCAACTTCAAAGCAACCATGCCTTTTTTTCCTTTCTTCCTGCATCTTATCTTGTGTAAACACTCATACCCTAGGATTATATTATCCTTAATTAATCTATTCAGAATAAAAGCACTCTGATTAGAGGATATAATATGATCTAAGAACATCTTGAGCCTATTTGCTATTGTTTTAACAATAATTCTATACACTACATTACAAAGGCTAATAGGACGATATTCAATAATTTTTCTGGGGTTTTTAACTTTTGGGATCAATACAATATGGGTATGATTTAACTCAGAAATATCACCTGAATCATTTAGGAAATGTAGACATGTATTGATCACACCATCATTCACCGATTGCTAGTGTTTTTGGAAGAATGCAACAAGAAATCCATCTGGGCCAGGTGCCTTTGTTGGATGCATTTGTAGTAGAGTTGTAGTTATTTCTTCCCCTGTGAAAGCCTCATCTAATTTCTTACACATCTCATCATTTACCCTTCCAGTTATGTATTGTACAACACCCTCAATTTCCTCCAAGGAAGGAGCTGTTGTGGTAAATAAGTCTGAGAAGTAACTGTATATGATGTTCTCCACCCCTTCATCACTCTCCACCCATTCATCATTTTCGTCCAACATTCCATAAATTTTATTCTTCCTTCTTCTTTCTGTGGCCCTTGCATGGAAGAACTTCGTATTTTTATCTCCCTCCTTTAACCAATTAATTCTCGACCTTTGCTTCCAATAAATTTCTTCTTTTATGAGGATATTGTCAATCTGTTTCTCCAATTGTCTAATATCTTCCCCTCTTGAATTTTGTTGATTGTTCTGTTTACGCTGAGCCAACTTACTCATTAACTCCCCAATCTTTTTCTTTTGCCCTTCAAATGTCTTGGCACTTCACTTCATAAGTTCCTTTTTCGACTACTTGATCATTCCTATAAAGCATTGAACTGGGTTCCCATTGATCTAGCTATTGTTTGTACACCAGCTTTGTTTAACTATCTCTTTGCATTCTTTATAGTTACTCCAAAGGTCTTCATAATAGAATCTTTTGGTCCTCTTATTTCGTTCTTCTGCTGCTACTCTGTCTCTTTTCCTTTCCATCATGATAGGGCAATGATCTGAAGTCCATGACTCCATATGAACAACTGACACATCTTTGAACATTATTTTCCACCTGTCATTATATAAAAAACGATTCAGTCTTTCTTCAACCAACTGAGGCCCAAATCTTTTATTTGACCAAGTAAAAGGATAACTTTTTCACCTTAAATCCTTCAATCCACAATCGCTAAGTGCATCCTTAAAGTTAATCACATGTTCCAGATTACGCGTAGCGCCTCCATTTTTCTCTTCCAAATTCAACACTTCATTAAAATCTCCACTGCAGACCCAAGGTAACTGCGATGTTACCTAGAAATGCCACTTATTTAAGAGGTGGTGCGGGCGTACCACCTTTACTGCATTTAAGAGAGAGTGAGAAAGTAAAGGGATACACAGACGTTATGATCATTTTAGTATCTTATACTCTAATACGTCAATTTCTACTCCTTTATCCCAATTTATATTAATTCTAATTTTCTTGCTTCCTCATCACTTTTTTAGCATGATTTTGAGCTTTTCTACATTATTTTCTTGAAGTAATAAAAAAAAACTCAAAGTGACAAAATCTTAAAATAAAACACATGAATAGATAAAAATATAATAAAATATTATGACAAATATTGATTTATGAAATATATCAAAATTATTAATTTTTAAACATTTATATTAACTTGTTGCAAATATTACAATTAGTAAAATTTATTTAAATTTTTTCTCATTCTTTTAGCTTCGATAAAATTTAAAAATTATTTACTAATTATAAAACATAATACGGTAATTTAGTAAGCAAATTAAAATTAGTAAATATATACAAGAAAAAGGGCAAATACAGTGTATTAGGCTAAGTAGCAAACAGCCAAATAAAACGACGCGTTGAAGTGCCGTTTTAGGGAAACTGTCAACTGCTGTTAACACCTTTGTTCTTGCAGTGAACTGTTCCAAAACATTTTCGTTCACAGCGTCTCTCCACAACAGCACGGATCAATTCGTTTGCCAAAAATGGAGTCGAAGAAAGCAGAGAAGCGAAGCGAAATCAAGCAAACATCGTCGTTTTGGGTTTGGGTGATCGCTTCAGTGATCTTCAGACTAATCTTGATCTATTTTCCCCAGAATCTCAACTTATCTTCACGTCCCGAAGTCTCCACTCCCCTCACCAGCCTCCGTCGTCGTATCGTCTCTTCTCTTCTTCTCTCTATTCACATTTAAAATTCTGTTCGAATTCTTGAAGTCTTGTTTTAATTTTGTGCAGTGGCTGAAGGTTACTGGCTGAAGCAGTCGTCAATGTCGCCATACTCAGGTTCAATGTATCATGGTTCTCCTTTGTTGCTTTCACTGCTCGGGCCACTTACTGTGAATGGGTTAGCTTTTATTTTTATTTTTATTTTGCAGTAGGTAATGTTTTAATCTAGGACAATGGTGGCTTATGAAATCTTTTTGCTTTCTGATGCAGAATTGAAGGGCAACCTAATCATCTTCAATGCGGGTATGAATATTAGTATTTCAGATTTTAGGGTTATGTTCGGTAGAATGGAATTAGAACTACTAAGTGCTATTAAGTTAAAATAATCGTGCATATCTGTATCAACATAATTTTCAAGACATAAAAATGGATAGTGAAGAGAGATGCCCTTTCAAGTAGTCAACAAGGTTGGAAAAAGTTGTGAAACTGTTTAATACTGTTTAATTCTCATGTATTACTGAAATGTTGAATCTTTTCTCGTGACTGATATGCTACTTTGTCCTAACCATAGCATATTGGGTTTCTGTTACTTTGCTGAAGTATAATAACTATTGAAGTTGTTTTTCGTGATTTAGATTGAGGGTGTTTACCCTTTGTACTTTATATCCCATTTCAAATGATTTTTTTCTACCTTTCTTTAAAACATTTTTTCTTTGTTAAGTCATATTTTTAATATTGACGCATTTGGATACAGCTTGCTTTTTGTGCTTGCAGATGTTGTCAGTGCAATGCTCCTTCGTGCTACTGGTCAGTCTCTGCAGATGTCATATAGTCGAAGTTTAAAGTTGCTAGGACTTGTTCAACTGTCAAAAAATTCAGGTAAAATGTGTATGAAGCTATATGCTTCTTTTAAGTATTAGTCTGTGAGGATGTTCTGAGTCTTACAAATGTAGATATCTTTTTTCTTAATTAGGACGATTGCATGTGTAGCAGCTAGAAAGCATGTTGACATGCATTCATAGGCATGGAATCTAATTATGATGTTTGAATTATACGGAACTGGGGCACATCTGTTTAAAAAATTTAAAGGTAGGTATCGTTTCTTTAACCCAATTTAAATTTCCCTGCTATCAGACACAGTCTAATTGTCTTGGTGCAGTAAATTAAAAGTAAGACTTGTATAAAAAATGATGCATTTTAATGTATCTAATTTTCCATGATAAATCAGATAGTTTCAAATAACCTTGAATTCAGCACTGAAGATTTGTCATCTGATTGGCTAAAACATGGTAAGAATCATTATAGAAAATTAGTTTGGCTAGGGTGCTACATATGTTGATGATTGAACTGTGATAAATACACAAATACTCTTATTAAACTGTTGACAATTGGATGAAACTTTGAAAAACATAGAACCTTGACAAATTGAAAGTGGGTTGTCGTAATAATTGTAGTATGTTATGAACTTATTTTTTTCTCCATTATCCACTATTTTTTTGGCATTTTGTGAAGAACTTATTTTATTATAAGTTTACAGATATCACAAAGATATTTTTGCTTCAAGTTGTTTATTCTTTATGTTAATATGCTCATGCAAGTTTCCACCCTCGTATAACCTTTATCTCATGTATTCATGTTGGTTGAAGAGATGCTTTCTTCGGGAGATATTGCTGCTCTTGTATACTTGTGGAATCCTTTCACGATAGTGGCCTCTGTGGGCTTGTCAACTTCCCCAATTGAAAATCTGATGATCATATTATCCCTCTATGGAGCATCTAAAAGTAAGATCTAAGCCTTTCCAAGTTCTTGGGTACTTAGGTTGTGCATATCATTTTGCTTTTTACTTCATTTCTTGGTTGAATGCTTGTGAAATTTAAAGAATTTCAGTCAAATCCACTCTTTTAATGGTTTTTACCTGGCCATTTATATTCCTTTTCAATATCTTCATCACAGGACTGTCTTCATTGGCTGCTTTTGGATGGGTCATGGCAACGCATTTATCTCTTTATCCCGTGGTTCTAATTATTCCGGTATGCCTTATTGTCTTTTATGAATATGTTAAATTCTTGAAAGTAACATATGAGAAGCTCTGTGAATTTCCTTACTGCTTATGCATATCAAGCATAAGGTGTAGTAATTATTGTTACTTTTGTCCCAGTTGATTTTTTTGTTAGGATATGGTCCAGATGGTCCTCCTAGGAAGTTGTTTCTACAAAGGAGATGCATCAAAGATGGAACTAATCCCATAAGTGATAACTTTTGTCAACAAGACGAGCTGTTGAACCAATCCAATCTACCTGTAACCTTCTCATGGAAACCAGTCATTCACTTTTTGTTCTGGGTTTCTGTCTGGTCAGTCTATGTGATGGTACTATGTGGCATGTCTGTTAAACAGAATGGTGGTATGTGGGAGATGTTTAAAAGGTATTTCATTGAATATTTCATCATTCTGTCAGTTCAGCGTGCGGATGATTTATTCCTTGTGGATTGCCGTGTGTGACAAAGGAGGCTAATTATGATTGTTGGCTGATACTATTCCTTGAACTATCAAATGCATTTGGTAGTCTGTAACAATAGAAGTGTTCTGAGTGTTCTTGAATTTCATGTAATCAACATGAAAAATTGTTGTAATCCCTGAAGCAAGTTTTTCCTGTATGTAGTGTCTTGAAAAAAGAGTTTTGGTCATACCACATCTTGCTGATTTTGTTTTTCCTTCTATATATGCTAAACCAGTGGACGAATAGTTAGTTGGGGAGAAATGTTTAATGGTAACAGGAGAGGCAGGCTTTCGAGGTTTCTAGCAGTGGGTTCTGGAGTTGAAGAGCTGGATTATAGGAAACATAAATACTAGAAATTTGTTGTTATTGCTGCATACTCTCATATTTCTCTGGTTCTTTCCATAATTTCTTAATTTGTTAGATCAGAAGGTGTATATCTAAAGCCTGACTTTTCCTACTCCTGTCTTGTTTCTGCAGTACATATGGGTTCATTCTAACAGTAGAAGATTTGTCTCCAAACATGGGTGTTTTATGGTGAGCCAAAAGTTACCTCTGTTGTATTTGGACTGGTGTAATTTGATCTACCTTTGAGGTGTTTGATCATATCTCATCTGCTTGATTTCTTAATGCAGGTACTTCTTTGCTGAAGTTTTTGATTTTTTCAGAAATTTCTTTTTGATAGTTTTCCATGTGAATATTCTGTTCATGATATTGCCGTTAGCCGTAAGGCTGAACCACCGGCCCTGCTTCTTGGCTTTTGTGTACATTGCTATCTCGTCGATGCTTAAATCATACCCGTCAGTAAGTTCATTTTTATCTGCATAAGTATTCTTATTTCACCAGAATGTAGGCATATTTGTATGTCAATCACGAATATGCCAAATTTAGTTGTACCTAAAATTGTACTTGACAGATAATGATGTCCACTTGAGATCTTTGGTCGGTAGTAAATGTTTAGCTGTATACAACACTGGCAAGATACTTGATGCTTGCAGAAAAATAAAGCAGTTGCATTCCGGATTCGAAGGCTAAATTTAGTTTCCAGATTTGATGGTGCCCGTCCTCCTGCCCTCTTATAGATTCTGTCTGTCTGTCTGTCTCTCTCTCTCTTTAGAAAAAGGAAAGGCTAGAAAAGAAAAGCAGCAGTTGAGTTTATTGGAGACACTTTCTGGGAACGTGAGTAGGCTTTTCAATGTCTCCTAAGAAAGCCAGTGGTAAAACTTTTGTCCCTTTTTCCTTGATCCAATTAAAGATTTTGGGTAAATTACTATTTTCTTCTTCCATTTGTGGAAAATCTCTTCTATTCTTGTTGTATGGCAGGGCTGCATTCCTCTTTTCTTTGAGGAAATTTTTAACTGCATTGTTAGCTTTTAGAAGAACCAAAAAAAGAGGAAGTTCTGATTTTGGCCATTTTTCAGTGACTCCTGTCTATTATTGCTTCTGGAACTTTTTGGTTTCCAATCTAGGAGGCTATTAAATGGAACCCTCCAAGAAATATTCTGCTTATAAAGTAATGTTTCCTGGAGAGCAGAATTCATTTCTCTTCTTATTGGGTTTAGCTCCAAGACTGATTGCAGTGGCTTCTTGTGAGATTTTTACAAGGGTGTTGTATCATTTAATTTCACCATAGTATAGTTGATAGGTTTGCGACAAATTTCTCTCTCCTCACAATTGCTCATCTTTCCATCATGAAGTGGGCTAATGTCCAATATCTTGAAAGTCCATGCTGAATTGGTGAATTTTTTCTGAAGCCCTCCTCTATTGCATATCTTGCCACCATGATGCGAGTTTCTCTGGATATTGTGTAGTCACTATAGTGTCTTTTGAAGCTTTTATACGAAATATTTATTTCTCTGTTCCTCTGCCTCTGTATTTCCCTAGAACACGAGTCTGTCTTTCTCTCCTGCCATTTTTTTTAAATGATTTTATGGCTTTTTTTAGTCACTTTGTGTTTTGCTTTTGAGATATCAGATGTTAGCTGTCATTATGTTCGTTTCCATTCAGTATATGCTAAGTGTAGGTTAATAAATATTTCAGTACTAAATAAATTAGGGTAAAAAAAAAAGAATGGAAAAAGCTGATTTGGGACAATGTTGGTGGATATCTTTTAGAGGCAAAACAGTTGCCTTGTTTTGGTGTTTTATATTCACTTTGATGCTTTCTTAACAGAAATTTTTGGGCATACAAAGTTTTTTTTATTGATTTTGTTACTGGTATTATTTTGTGTTATTAATCAAAGGTGTCCAATCCTTTCTATTGCTGTTCGTCTTTTATTAGGTTGGAGATTCGGCTTTATATTTGGGTTTGTTGGGTTGGTTTGTCTTTGAATTAGCAGGCAAGTGAGCAGGTATATTTTGTTATTTGTAGATTTTGACTAATTCTGGTATATTTACCTTGCCATTTTTCATGCTCATGCAGATATGCAATTTTCCTTTTTCCTCTTCTGTGGATATGTCGGTGTTTCCATCCTTAGTCCTGTGATGCACAACCTATGGATATGGAGGGTATGCCTTCCTTGAATCTCTTTAAATGACTTAACATAATCAAATGAGTTGTAATTTTTGGAACTTGACTTAATGAAATTCACAGGGTACTGGCAATGCCAACTTCTATTATGCAACTGCTATGGCTTTTGCTTGCTTTCAGGTTTGTTTATATTACCTACTTATATGGATGATAGCATTAATTATTTCTGTAAGCAAATGTGGATTAGGAAATAATACCTTCTTGTTTACATAAAGAGTTAATTTTATGGTTACTCTGAATGGAACAGAGTGATGACAAAAACTGATAAATTAGTCATCACGATGTCGATTCTACACCGACAATTTTTATAAGCAGTACTTATGTTCTTCTTTTTCATTTTCTTGTCTTATATTCCCAATATCAGCTGAATTTTCTTGATCATAATTACGCTTCTGGCAGGACAAGTAGAATATCATTTTATTCCAGAAATCTGACCAAATTAATTATTGATATTGTTTTTTCAAAAAATTCAACCTTGTTAGCAGACTCCGGTTCCCTGCATTTCATGAAAGGATAAGCTGATATCTCATTGTACCTGAACAGTATTCATTAATTTAAGTGCATAGATAAGCTGATATACTTAGTTTGCTGTTTTTCTTTCCCATAATGCAAGGTCTGGCCTTCTTTTGTGCAGATTATTTTGGTAGTCGAGAGTGTAAGTGCTGTACTCAACCATGACAGGATGTTGAGAAAGTTATCTGTCACTGATCCTTGAGACGGCAAAATTGGAGTTGTTGCAATGACACCCAACATATTTTTGACATTTGAAAGATGCTCAGCATCAGAAAGGGTTGTCGCTGCCACGGGTATTATCTATTGACCTCAAGCTCACATTTAACTTGCAGGCCTTTGCATTAATGAATTGAAAGCTTCCCAGAAAAGCTGTTGTTTGTATGCCTTGATTGCTGCAAAACTAAACTGGATCATCATTATCATCAGCAAAACTGCTTTACTGTTTTTGTGTGCTGTATTACATCACTTTACTCTTTGTTTTACCGAAAAGAGAAAAGAAGCAGATTTGATGCATCTTGAATATCCTAGCTTTGTAGTGATATATATTGTTTTTATGATGTTAATTGATGTCGCTGTTGCATCATGGTATTATCTATTGACCTCAAATGCAATCGTTCAAGGGTCAGCCTTTCCAACACATTCTCACACTCGCACTCTAACTAGTTTTAACCTGAGTCACTCACCAAGGGAATGACTCTAGTTTCCGATCAGTATGTGCAAACACCCTCTTGACTCTTGAACATAGTTTTGGAGCCATTGTCATTAACCTAACTAGGATTAGAGGAAAATTACGAATAAGTTTGACAATTGAACTTTTATTTTAGTTTGGTTTTCGTTTCTATTTATTATATATTATCTGACATGAAATGTCATAAACATAAACTAATTCCTCCCTCGCTCTTTCTTGCAATCATATCATTATTTTTCGACCAATAAAATGGTAGAACTTTAACTGCTGGAGATTTGCAGTTCACCACATTGGTTCCATAGATATTGTCATTTGTTATCTATATGTGATGGAGTGACAAGCCCTGGGGTGGGCTAAAATTAAAGATGTGAAACAGGTTGAACAAATAGGGCAAATATTCAATTTTAAAAAAATTTGTGTTGTTTTCAGAAATCAACCCAAAATCATATTGTTTAAGAATAAGATTATTTAGTTCATCATCTGCATTTCATATGATCATGTGTAGACATGTTTTCCCCCAATTTAAGGGTAAAATTTGCACTGTGTAGATTTTAACTATATATTAAACATGTATTTATAATATTTAAAAAAATTATTTAATAATTACTTTTAGAAATAGTTTATCAAACATAACTAGTATTAGATTGTCAAATAAGTGATTATTTTTCCAATGCAATGGAATCCCAAGCATGCAATTAGACATTTTCCCATTTGTTATTTGTGAATGTGATGGTGAAGCTGGGATCTTTCATCTACTAAGGGTGGGATACTCTTGAATATGAATATGAATATGAGGTGTTAGCTTAGGCTCATGCTGCCTCTAGATTTCAAGTTTTCCATTTTTTTTTTTTTATAATTTTGAAATACTATACTAACATATATATTATGATTACATTTAGAGTTCTATGGAGAATTTATGCAATAACTCTAATAGCTCTTCTCACGTAGAAATTTACTCACATATTTGGAGATATTTATCCTCAAATTTAAGGGATATCTACTCTCCTATAAAAATCTAAGTACATATTTTAAGATATCTAACCTCAAAAGTATCTACTCTCGTTCAGAGAAATATTTTTCTTCCTTTTGCAGCTTGAGTCCTACCACCAAGCTAAAACCTTAGTGGCCAAGTTTTTCCATTTAAGACTAAACGGATTGTTCTAATTTGACCGCCCACAGTTTAGAGTAATTTGTATGAAGATAGAGATCCTTAAACACGATGGATTGGTCAATAAAAGTGGCTCTAAATCTGAATATAAGGTACAGTCATGTGCCCAAGGTTCAATTCAATTGTTTCTTTGTGTAAATGAATTGAATGAATTCAATAGATTGTTTCACAAGCCTTCTTTTAATACACAAGCAAGCTACTAATGTCATAATTTTTTTTTTCATTTTTTGACTTTTCTTAGCTCATCAATGACCACATCTTTCAGCTTTCTTTGTTCTAAAGTTTTCTTCTATCTATCTATCTATTACTCAAATTGCTTTCAGTCCATAAAAATGAAAATGATAATAATTGAAGGAAGTATTTGACTTTAAATTCAAGCAAAACTAGTAATTAAGATGGGGTATTTAAAATAATAAAACATCACAATTATCGAGTATAATATGTTCCTAATACTTTTATTTTATCTTTGTAATTCTAAATATGTATAGTGTAAATAAACCCATTTAACTATTTTTTTAATCTTTATAATTTAAATTTTAAACCTTGGGTTTAGCTTAGATTAGGGTTTGCTTAAGGTACTTTATTCTTGCTTGCCAAAAAGGAATTTACATTACTTGGTACGGAATTTCATTTTAGTTTTACTCAACTTAATCCATTATGAGTGTAGCTTAACTTGCAAATGATTGCACTTATTCAAGATCTCTTCAAGATCTATCTTTAATTGTTAAGAATGCACTACTCTTTAGCTGAGAAGGGAGGAAAAATTAAATAAATAAATAAAAAGACACTATTTTTTGCATTAGTTGCAACTTTGTCATTTTCTCATATCATTTTAGATAAACTAGCAAGCATCTTCCTTTTGGACTCGCTACATTATATAGTATGGGATTTATAGGATTTTTTAATTAGTCAAAAGAGTTTTATTAATGTTAATTTTTATTGGACTTTTGTTGTGTAGTTTAATAATCACTGGAGAAAGATTTTTGTCAATTTAAAAAGGATATTTTACTTCTATTAAAAAAAATCGAAATTTTATATTTCTAGTAATAGAAAAGTTTCAATTGTTTATAGAGTAATTAAATAATTTTTGTTATAAGTTATTCTTCATTGGTCAAAAGTGTTAAAAGCTTTTTTAATTTTTGTTGTGTTATTTAGTTCACTCGAATTTTTTTTTTTAAAATCAATAAAATTATTTTACTTTTACTAAAAGAATCTAAATTTAGACTTTTGGCAGTATAAATTTATTAGTTATTTATCAAAATAATTATATATTTTTTATCTGTGATAATTGAATAATCAATAAATTTTTTTTAAACTTTATGCATAAAAATTGTACTTGTAAAAGGATTATTTCAAAAAAATTTATCTTAAAAGGTTATATTAATTTGACTCACAATATTGTTACATTCAATTTTTTTAAACATACAATTTAAAACATGCTATATAAAAAATAAAAATAACATGAAATATAAAATTTAAGATAAATTTTCAAACTTTAAAATTTAATTAACTAATATAAAAATTGAAATATATAAAAAAAAAATTTAAAAATTGCATAAAACCATAGTTACATGAAAAAAGAAATTATATTGATAATGTTGACCACTAGTTACAACAATCTAAAATGGTCCCCTCTTATACAAACCCCTTCATTTGGATTGTTACCAAATTTGTGACCATTCTTTATCCCATTATTTACATATTTTAAAAATGAATGCATAAAATTTCTCAAACAATAAGTATATAATAAATGAGTCAAATTATCTTCGCATTAAATCTGGGCCACATGCAGAAGCAAAGCGACCATTGACATTCAACATCTGTTTATTTTTTTTAATATTTTTTCTCTAAAATAATTTTAGAGGGGAATTAACACATACCTCCCCTGAGGTTTTAGAATGTAACACATAGAGAGATATTATGGAGAAAGGAACACTTACCTCCCCTGACAGCATCCACCTCCATTACTTGACTATTTATATGAGGGATATTATGGTAAAAGCATCATAAACTTGCCCAATCTCTTGATCTAGAAAAATTGTTGAATTTTTTTTGTGTTTTTCTTTTAAGAGTTTTGGCCACCATTACATACTATTTTGTGTTTAATGAATTAATGATGATATTTTTTTCTTTTTTTAAAAAAATATTTATAAGATCACCAAAAGAAAGAAAAATTAATAGTATAATGTACTTGCATTAATATTTCATAAATGAATAGTATTAATATATAGTCAGATTTTGCTTCAAAATTATTATCTTTCTCTTCAAAATTAAAATTCTATTAAATTTTGCTTGAACTTGAAATTATATGGGGCCACATAAGCCAATAAGCAATGAAACATAGACAAACGAATTTACAAAGCTATCTTTGTCTTTATTTAAAATATAGAAATTTAAGGGTAATTGAGTATTTTTATTGAAATTGGATGGAAGTGGATGCCGTCAGGGGAGGTAAGTGTTCCTTTCCCCATAATATCTCTCTATGTGTTACATTCTAAAACCTCAAGGTAGGTATGTGTTAATTCCCCTAATTTTAGATAGAAGTGGGACCCTACTGTTTTGTTATTCCAGTTCGAAATGATTTGAGAGTATCGAGTGTCTCCAAATGTGTCCAGACCACCTGAACTAAACATTTGAACATCTAGTTTCGAATGAAATTTACTTTTCATTTTTGTTTGTAAAGCTAAGCTTGCTATCAATATAGAATTCCTCATCATCCTCGTGAACTATTTCTAATATTTACCTCTTGTTTTAATGCTTAAAAAATTAATATATGTGATCATTTTTTCGTTCAGAGAATATTTTAAGGTATAAATAGAGTTCTTTTGTCATCATGGTAAACGTAGTTATTTTAAATACCCGAATTTTCTCTGTGAAAACAAATTATTCTATTTTCATGGTGGATGTCCATTATTCATATAATGCTTATATATGCGTCATAAACACAAAATTCTTGTATATTACATGATCTTATATGAGTTTTTATTGTCATATCGATTACAAAAGAGTAATATAATAGTTTCTAATAAATTAAGAATAGTTGTGTAATATATTATGATTAATAAATATTGATATAACTTTTTAAATTCAAAAACCATACATACATACATACATCAATATTTACTATAGTTAGTAAATGTAAAGCATTTATTATATTTCATTTCATTTAAATCTACACTATACGCATATCCTTAATTTAAGGATTAAAATTTATATGTATATATATATTAATTCTCTCTATTAAAGATATTTTTATTGAATGAAATAGCGAGTTTATCTAAAACTCAAATGAGAGACTTCCTGAGCCTTGGGAAATTTATGGCCTCTCTCTTAATAGGATCAGAGTTTGAATTATTGGTTGTGGTTTGCTGGTCCATATGGTACTCTAGAAACTCTTTTCTCTATTTTGGCGACAGTAGAGATCCTCGGCGAATCTATATCAGAGCTGAAGTAATTCTGGAAGAGTTTAAGTCACCAACTGTTGATTCATATCAAGTTCGGAATTCAGGTATTGGTCCAAGACAGATATATTGGACCCCTTCATAGAGTGACTGGTTCAAAGCAAATGTGGATATTGCTGTTAGAGAAGCTGAAGAAGATGTGCTGGCCTTGGAGTGATTATTAGGAATCAAAAGGAAAAGGTGATGGCTGCTGCGGTGTCTAAAATACTTTTACTTTGGTGATACAGAGTTTTCAGAAGTATAAGCTATTCTTTATATTCTTCAGTTAGCTATTGAAACTGGTTTCACCCCCTTGATCGTCGAGTCCGATTGCCTTAATGTGGTGAACTTAATTTGAAATCATATTGTTACAAAAAGAGAAATAGAGTATGTTATTTCGAGCTTAAGGAATTTGACTCAAGGGTAAGATCAGTTTGTTTTTTCCCATGTTCATAGACAAGCTAATGTTGTAGCTCATAATTTGGCACAGTTGGCTTTTGTTTGTCTTGACCAAACTGTTTGGAAGGAAGTAGCTCCTCAGGAGTTGTTGGGTTTACTGTAATCTTTTGTTGTTCTAATGATTATTTCCAGTTAAAAAAAATTGAATTAATAACGATTATTATGTCATTCTCGTTCTACTAAAGCAAGAACATTCTTATTAGAGAACAACTATATATATTAATTTTTATATTCAATTTAGTTGTATTTATTAGAACAAAAACTTCTGTCACTAACTATTGGTGATTTGCACCATATAGGTTAATTAAGCTTTATAATGAAGCTTAGTGGGGAAGAGCATGACAACAAAATCGTAGGGAAAATTATAATTTCTCCTCTAATATTTGCTCTAATATCCTAATATCTCACTTATATTTCAAAAATATTTAAAAAACCCATTAATGTTATGTCTATTGATATTAAAATCCGCCTTTTTAGATTTTTGACTATATTGCTTTAAAAGCTATAAAATGTCAAGGTAAACTATACAACAGTCAATAATGAGTCTCATTTTCTTAATTGTAGAAATATTAAAAATGTATCTAGAGCCTAATTTATTTCTTTAATTTAAGAAAATGAGAGATAGAAAAGTTTGGATTGTTGAAGAAGAATATTTTATTTTTAAATTTTATTTTTAAAAAATGGTAAATGATCATATATTTTCCATTAAATGTTTGTCAATTACACGCAAGAGTACATTTTAAATATATTTCGTAGATTAGAATGCTTGAAGAAAAAGGTTAAGGAACTATCAATTTGCAAAGAAGATGACTTATCTTCAAAAAAAATTTCTTGCGTGGAGATAAAGATAAAGAGTGAGAAAGAAATAAAGGGGAAATAAATGATTGTTGATGTGTCAAATCTTATTTTGACTTTTAGAAAAAAATAATATTAAAAAAAGATAAATACAATAAATAAATAATATTAATATTAAATATAAACTTAATTTATTGTATGTGTCAGTATTCTTTTAATTTAATAATTTTATAAAATATCACAATTAAAATATTCTCAAAAATAGATTATCTTCCCGATTAAATTTCAGTAAATTCTTAATTATATACCAGTAGATATCTAATATATATTAGTAGATTTGTAATTTATAATCTTTCAAAAAAGCTAACAAATCCAACGTCATGGGTGTTTTGAGTTTTTTCTTTTTAAAAAAGATGGATTATAAAATATTAGGTTAAACGTTAGGGGTGGATTAATAATTTTTCCAAAATCCTTATGGGCGGAATCAAAATTTTCAATTGGGGACCTAGTTGAGTAAAACTCAAACATAGGAGGAGTTATATCTCGTGTGAAAAAAAAAAAATCCTGAACTTTAATTTATTGTATAAAGTCCATCATCTTTTCTTCTCTTTAACAATATGCATAGATTTTTTATGGACTCTCTCTTTCCTCTTCAAGCTCATAATCAAGATTTCAGTCAAGATATTGTTCATAAAATCTTCTAATAATAAATCTCTTTTACTTTTATTTTAATTTACATTTTTCAAGATTTGTCTTACAAATTATTAATATACACACGTGTGCGTAGCATAACCTCAAATACTTTTATAAGTTTTTACATTATTTATGGATCATTTAATTAACATGCACATTAAACTTACACGTATGCTAATTACAATATATAAATTACATGTTAGGCATAATTAATACTAAACTACTAAAAGTATATTAATGTAATAGTTAAAAATATATTATGATTTGTGTAAAAAATATTCATACTCAAACACGCACATATATTAATCTAATAGTTAAAAATGTAGTAAATAAATCTAGCCTATGTATTATTTATTGTGCATTAATTATCATTAATTACATATATAAAAAAAAATAATCTCAACAGTCAACAGATGAGATAAAAATGTGTAATCTTAGAGAATGGTGATCCGTCCTTATATATATATATATATATATATCATTTGTATTCTTAAACTTTAGAAAGATAATAAAGTAAGATATATTTTTTTAATTATAATTTAATCCTTATTTCAATATTTCTCATAATATACTAACAGGTTATGGAACTAAAAATCAAGGGGTGTATCAATCATTTTTCCATACTCTAAAGGATCTTTGTCTTTTTCCAAATTTCAAGGGGTATATATAATATATATTATATATATACATATATATTATATATATATTCAGAAACCCATATTTTATACATTTTTACATCAAATTTTAACTCCTTCAATTAAGTGTTCATCAAATGTAAGAATTGCATTTAACAAATATAAATTTTTTTTATAAACTCATTTAATAGGGTCTTTTATATACTTTTTTTTCTCTTTCTTCTCTCATAAATAAATCCTAAAATCCCTCTCCTTCTCTCACGTTCTTTTTTATTACATATTACTTCTCTTAAAAAAAAACCTTTTGGCATTCCTTACTCAATTATAAATAATTCATATGATGATACAAAAAAAACGATAATGGAGTGCCTCTTGTACATCTCTTTATTTTTAAGTGCAATTGTGCTTCATTGGTTTGCTACAAGTACTTTACAAATTTTGGCTCACGACTTTTGTGTTTCATTGATATATTTTTACTTGCTATTCTTTGAATTTCATTGATATTTTACTTGTTATTTGTATTTCATTGATATTTTATTTGCTATTATTTGTATTTTATTGATATTTTACTTACTATTTGTCTTTCACTAATATTTTAGTTACCATTATTCTATACCTACCATTGGCTTGATATTGGCGGTTTTATGGCTTTTTTTAAGATATTTTTTTATTTTTTATAATTTTTATAACCTTTCAATCCTCTTACTTTCTCGTTACACCTATTTTTCTATTCTTATAATAAATTTTTTGTCGTGTTTAAAAAATGTGCTTTCTTTTTGTCTTGTTGTAAATGAGAAATTCAAGATATATAAGTTAAATATGATTACTTATTAGAAACAAAGGAAAATCAAATTTCAAAGGTTAAGAGAGCTGCACAAAAGAAGAGATCAAATAAAGTAGTATATTGAACTAAAAACTTCATATCATCACTATCAACATTTTATTGAATTTTATTTTATTTTTATTTTTTTCTAGAATTCATTGAATTTTATTTTTGGTTTTTTAATACAAGTTGAATTGAATTAAAATTTGGAAGTAAGATAAAAAAAAAGGACTTCTTATCAAACTTAATATGTAATAGAAGAAAAAAATATATAAGAGACGGAGAAAGATTTTAGGATTTATTTATGAGAGAGGGAAGAGAAAAGAAGAAAAGAGATAAAATATCCTATTAAATGAGTTTGTAAGAACTTTTATATTTGTTAAATGCAATCTTGGCTCTTGATAAATACTTAATCTAAGGGCTAAGGTTTGTTATAAAAATATGTATAAAAATATAGGGTTGCTGATTCTTCCCCATATTTATATAAGAGAGAGACACAAACATATATAATTCTTCTTTAATGAGTACATTCTTTCTTTAATAAAGTAAGAATGTGTTAGGTTATATTATCAAGTTAATTACACAAAAGACAAAAAATGAGAGTCGTTAGATCAATCAAGAGGTTCTTGAAAATGCATCTTTACTTTAATAAAGTCAGAACATCCTTTTATATGCATTCTTATGTGTGTGTATATAGAGTGGATCAACAGTCCTTTAACACAATTCCTTACACTATCTCGACTATTAGATCTATTAAATCTTTAATAGTTGAAATAAATTTAACACATGTAAGATGGATACTTTTTATGTAACACCAAAAACAATCACAAAAATTCATATTAACGTAACTTTTTTATGCGTATATATGAATTATTTTATTTAAATTTTTGTAAAGATACTTTATTATTTATAAATCATTTAAAGTTTATAAAGTATAAATGTGAAAGTATTGATTTTATATTAAGTTGTTTGTTTTATTTCAATAAAAAAATAAATATATAATTCATATTCACATTCTGAGTTATTCACATTTTAAACTAATTCAAATTTCAAGAAAAAGAAAATATTACATAAAACTAATAATTATAAAACTATATGTTTCATAGTGAATTAAGAGACAAACATATTATTACACTTATAATTTGAAATGTTAGATTTATAATTGTTGAAATTTACTTAAGGGAAGCTTATAAATAAGTCCAAGCCCAAGAAATTAGGTCAAACAAGAATGACTTGTCGAGAATGCCTCAATAAGAGACTCTGTAGTTAAAGGGCTCTCATATATGAAATAATGACAATAGTTAGCTATATTAAGACTTGAATACAAGGACAACTATAAAAGAGGAGAATTTCATATCTTTAGAATAAAAAATACTCTACTAGAAGATATTGTACCCAAAAGGACAAGACCACTCCAAAAAAGAATGAGTAATAATGATAAATAACTTCCATTAAGGCCTAGTACACTTGACACTTGTAAAAAGGTTAACAAATGCAAACGAAAACCTTAATAGAAGACATTATACTTAAAGAGACAAGTCACTTCTAAAAACAAGGAATGATGATAAATAACTCTAATTTGGGCCTTATACCCAAAAGTACAAGGACCCTCGTACAAAGAGAGAAGTTTTCTTAGTTACGCAGTTTATAGTCTCCCAATGATGCCCTGTATCCAAGGGTAAAAGGACGCTCACAAAAAAGGAGAGGCCTTGTACTTAAGAAGATGGGAAAACTCATAGAAAAAGAGAAACTTTCTTAGTTGTGAAACTTATATTATTTTCTATTGAGGTCTCATACTCAAGGGTATGAAGGTTATTCAAGCATAATACACCATCTACATAAAAGGAGAAATACTTCTTACAAAAAATACATGATATGAACTTTTTACATGAAAGTTCTAATATAACACCTTTAACTAAAGATAAAAGGGCATATATAACAAAGTCAAAAGTACTCCTTAGATAAAAAATATGTGATGTGAACTCCTCATATGGGAATCATATATTTCATATAATGTCTATAACCTTCAAAAATAAAAGAAGTGTTTCTTACATAAAAGACATATCTTTATATAACATTTCATATCGAGGGGTATGAGATCATTATAAAGAATTAGGAGATATTTTTGCCTGATAGATATGTGACATTAACTCTCTATATGAGTCACATGTCCCCCATCTTAGTCATTCTTTAGCAAGTGATGCTTAGTCCTTCACAAGTGATTTTTTCATCTTGAAGAACAGAAGAGTCAAATATAACCTTTTACTTATCGTCACAATTGATGACCATAATTATCTTTTGTATTTATTTTAATTGTGACTTAGTAACTATAGAATTAATATTTTTATGAAAAATATTTGGTACCAAATTCTTGAATCTCCAAGCTCATCGTGCCTTTATTTCTTGTGTCACCATCTTGCCTATTAATATTCCTATTACGATAAGAGTTATTTATTAATCAATTGTTGTTATTAAACTATTATGTACTCTACTATGATAGCCATCATTTGCATTTAAGGTTGACATTCCGAGCTAGTTAATGAAGAATAATAAGGTTAGCCGCATTAGTTGTGCCTTGGTGAAATTCTATCTAATTCATAACTAATCATAAATAAAAGATATTATTCCTAATAAGACATCATAAAACAGAATGTATATGCACATCGAACAATAAAATTAAGAGAAAATAAAATTATGAAAATAAATTAATCGAACTTCTATCAATACACCAAGACTTTTTTGTCTCCCAAAATTTTAATCAATTACCACGTTTATGCCTATTCAATTTACCATTAAAGTTTTCAAAATCATATCTTAGGCTCTGATACTATGAATGTAACACCTCAAATTTTTTATATGAAATACTATAAATGTGAAGATTTTACTTGACTTCTTGAGTAGATTTTTTTGGAACATGTTCTCCAATTTTTAGCTTAATTCTATTAGAGTTATGATAGCCTTAGTTGTTTTCCATGAGTGCCCTCTTTTTTAATTTAATGTTAAAAAAATGTTTATATGAAAACTTGAAGAAAGAGGTTTATACAGAGCAACCTCTAGAGTGTGTTATTTAAGGGGAGTCTAACTTGGTATTTTGGTTGAGAGAATCTATATATGATCTTAACCAATCTCTAAGGGCAAGGTTTAAAAAATTTAGTGGTGTATTAATACCCCTCAATTTCAATAAAATGTCAATATGATCATTCGGTCTTCATTCAACATATCTTATTAGAAATATTTATTCTTATGTTGTATATATATGATATTATTGCTTTTGGGAGTGATTTGCATGACATTGAAGTGGTGGAGAATTATCTGAAGAAATATTTACAAACTAAAGACATAGGTCAACTTAGGTATTGCTTAGACATTAAAGTAGCTAAAAGAAAGAAATGTCTAATGTTTGAGAGAAAATATGTTAGAATTTATTGTCAAAAATAGAGATGTTAGGATCTAAACCAATTGATACTCTTATAGACCCAAATGTAAAGTTTGATAGTAAAAGTAGTCCAAAGTTTGAGAACAAAACAAGATATTTTTGTTTTGTCTCATTGCGTTTTTCACTAAAAAATGCTACAAATCGGCCTTTTTGACTCAGAACTTCCCCTATACCTACCATAAATGCATCACAAACTATATTAAAGGCTTTAGAAAAGTCACGATGTGTTAACACAGGTACCTCACTCTTTTGCGTAATGTCTTCAAATGCCCTAGTAGTAGCAGGAGTCCATACAAACTCTCCTTTTCTCATGCAGTCAATAGTAGGTGCCATAATGGTAATAAACTATCTAATAAATTTACTATAGAATGACGCTAACCCATTAAAACTATGTACCTTGGTTAGAGACTTAGGAATTGATTAATCTTTTATGGCTCTAACTTTATTAGGATTAGCACTAATGCCTTGAGCGAATGCTATAAATTATCAGAAGAAAACTTTTATTTGTAAGAAAGAATATATCCTAAAATTAACATACATCTTCTCAACTTTGAGGTCAAGGAGAACTTGCTGAAGGTGGTCTAAATGTTGTAATATATATAGATTTGCTATAAATGAGAATGTCATCAATATGAACTACTAGAAATTTTCCAATGAAAGATTGTAAAATATGTATCATCACTCTCATAAAAGTACTAAGAGTATAAAATATACCAAAAGGAGTAACTAACCATTCATATAAACCATTTAGGGATCTAAAAGTTGTCTTTCATTAATCACCTAGCTTAATTTTAATCATGTGATACCTACCCCTCAGATCTATCTTATAAAACCATCGAGAGCCACTTAGCTCATCTAACATATCATCAAGTTAAAGCATGAGAAACATGTACTTAATAGTAATTTTTTTTATAACTTGACTAATGATGCACATTCACTAAGACCTATTTTTCTTAAAGGTTAGTAGTACAAGGACAGCACAAGAGCTTAGACTATGATAAAATCCTTTATCTAAAATAATACAACTCAATCCTTTCTAAAAGGTTTAACTATAATAGGTTAGGTTACGTAATTGAGATTTTAGGAATAAATCAATAACATGTTGGATGTCTCTCATAGGTGGTTATGGCTGCGAGTCTGTGAATTGAAGAAGCTGGTGGGTTCTTTTTACTAATAATGCATACATTACACCTACCATTTTACTTTATGCTGAAAATGTCTAGGGGCTAATCTTTGAAGTTCATGTTGCCTAGTTACCTTTGAAAAGATTTCTTTGGCTCAATTTCAATGGTTTTTGAAGGATTTTGGAGTAGTTCATTGGGTTTGGTAGATCACAAAGTGATGGTCTTACTATTATGAGCGAACATATAAGTGTTCTCTTTCCTAAAGTTCTAAACATTATGGATGTAAAGCCCAGACCTACCTAACAAAATATGGGCAATGTGTATTACAAGAATGTCACAATATGTGTTTAAAATAAAATCCTAACTTAATAAGCACTAAACATCTCTTAGTAAATGACAGAGATGTCTTATTTATCCAAGCCACTCTAAAAAGATAAGGGTGTGGTTTAGGGTTAAGTAAAAATCTAGTAACCATGAATTTGGTAATGACATTCATGGTATTACCCCCATCAATCACTAACTTACATATCTAGTTTTTACATGAAATAAAATTATGAAAAATGCTAATTCGTTTCTATGTATTAGGGTTAGTGGGAATGGACAAAATGCATCACATCACGGCCGATTATGCTTTATCCTTTTCTATCCCTTTACTCTCCTCTAGGTCTAAGTCATGACATGCCTCTATCAAATTAATAAACTTTACCACGTAATCAAATAAAGATGGGTCATTATATTCTTGCTCTATGGCTAGAGTACGATTAAGACAATGAGAAGTTGTATTTCTTTTTGTGTGATAATGGAAGCACTCAATTTGAGAAAAAGCAAGATACAAACTTGATAAGTTGGATTACGTATCTTTAGAATTACTAACTCAAGGGTTATAGCTAACATTAGAGTTTGATGCACTAGGACCTCAAGAAGTGATAGTTTGAAAACTAGCCACTACCTTATCTATTATCATATATTGCGAAGAACATGGCTTATTAATTTAAGAGATATTCTTCCTAAGTATAGGGTAAATAGTGTAGGTACTTTTCTATATCGAAAGTTCTATGACAAGCATCTTCCAAGGTGTTAAGAGATTATAATCATCCTCTTTTAATCCACTAACAAACCTACGTAATGTTAAGTGAAGTTCTTCTCTAAGGTTGCACCATAAGATAAGTTTCTTAAACTGATTACGGTATTAAATGACACTAAAAGAGGTCTGTTTAAGGTTCAACATTTGATCTACTAGTTTACCTTTATGTGTTATAGATAAACTTAATGCATGGACCATCATAGGATTCTTTGGTTATTTGTCTACTTTAATACACTAAAATTGGGAGACTAGTAGTGTTGATACTGGCAATAAGGTCAGTAAATTGATATTGCATGCTAGTTATCGTCTCTTGTATGGTACTCACATTCTCCTTAATTTTAGTGACTTAAGAGTTTGATTATATTTGATGTGATTGAAATGTTTGTTCAAGATCGCGAATGGTCATTTTTCTTAACTAGGTTTAAATTACAGTAATTAGGTATTTTCACATAACTCCCCCAAGTTTCTATAAATCACATGCAGATAGAAGGTTTGTAAAATTTCACAACTACTTCCCCTATTATAATGATTTCATCCTATAAGTTAACCATTAAAATATAAGTAATACAATAATTTCATTATACCAAACATATTTTTCATTTTTCTCTCACATATTTAAAATTTATTTTAATTAAAATCAAAATACAAAACAACACCCTAATTTATATTTTTTAACCATAGCTTCATAATTGTCGCCGCCTTTCATTACTAGGCCAAAATATAAATGCAAGTAGTAGACTCTTTATCAATAACCTCCCATCATTATCAGCTACTGTGAATATAGCAACACCATACTCGCCCTATCACGCCATCATCGCAGTCTCTAACTCTCGTTGTTGTCACTTCTCCAACTCTTGTGCACCAAATTTTAAGGATATACACACTTGATATTCATACAATATCGGTTGCTACAATAGTTAAGAAAGATTTTTTTCTCTGATTACCTGCAGTGATGGATACTGAAATGAAATCTAAGACAAATGTTTCAGTGGCCTTTATTATCTACAGAGCTACACATAACATCAACAATGTTTTATTTGGAGCTCAACATTGTTAAAATTTTTAATTTATTTATTTTATTTATTTTGCGAATTATTTTTAGACCATTTTGATTTAAATTGCAGTAATTTTGGGAGATGGTTTTGATTGAGTTTTAGTAGTTTTGGGAGATCAATCATTTATTGTTTTAGAGCTTGAGAACATTAAAATTTTCAATTTATTTGTTTTATTTATTTTACAAATTATTTTTAAACTGTTTTTATTTTATTTCTAATAGTTTTGAGACCAATTATTAATTGTTTAGTATATGTTGAAATATTTTTTAGTTTCAATAAAATTACAAAAACACAACATTTTATTTATTTTTTATTGCAAATTCTTTCTATTTTCAAAATCAAGCCTCTTGTCATTAAAAAATATTAAGAGTATTTTATAGATGTAATATATAAAAAGTGAAAGTAAAGGTACTTTAGACTTCTGATTATTTTTTGTTGGTCAATAAGCAATCAATGGATGAAATCACAATAGCAAGGGATGTACTAGCAAATTTTCACAAACCTTTCTTTACATGTAATTTTCATAAACATCAAGGGAGGTATGTGAAAATACCCCTTACTCCAATACTAACACTAAAGCACAATATAACTTTAAAGAATTTACCAAAAAATGGTTTTTGTTTTTGTTAAGTTTTGGAGAAAGTTACAATATTTTTTTGGGTTTGGCAATGGAGTTATGCAACTACTTGAAAACTAATAAAAACTTTCTAGTAGAATAGTAAATTCTAGGAAAAGTCCTTACATTGGCAATGCTCATGGGTCAAAACTGTTATGAGGTTTAACAATTAAGTCTTTGAATAATTAAAATCTAACCGCAAAAGTTTTAAAAGTATTATAGATTGCTTCGCAAGAATAAAGTGAGAGGGTTTTGTGGATCTAAAGAGGAAAGAGGTTGAATGGTTGAGACACATATTTTTCTTTTTTCTAGTGTGGTAGTAGTGGTAATTGACAACAGTGGTGGTTGAATGACAATGTTGATGGTAGTTTTTGGGGTTAGGTTTTAAGTATTTAGAAACGTGGATATAAAATTAGGTTTTAATACCAAATTGATGCAGCACTAAATGAGAATAACAGAAAGGGAAGGAAACTTACAAAGAGAGATGAGAGAATTAGAGTTGAAGAAATTAATTTATTGATGATTCAAATGTCAAAAATCTGACTAAACATTAAAGTTTTGCCCTTATTTATAAGAAAATAAGGAAACCTTATTTACTTAATATAAATAATATGCTTATGACCATTTATGGTAAAGAAACTATAGTTTAGGAAGGTAAAAATTGAATCCTAAATAGTCACACAGAGGGAAATAATCAAACAAAATTAATTCTTTTTTTGACTCTTAACATAGGTCCTCAACTCCTTTGGATGTTCTACATTAATAAGACACCATCTATGTAAAATGAGAAGTACTCACAAAAATATATATGACATTAACTTCTTACATGACAGTTTTAATATAACACCTTTAAATAAAGGTAAGAGGGCACATATAACAAAGTCAAAAGCACTTCTCGTATAAAAAATATATGATGTGAACTTCTCATATGAGAGTCATATATTTTCATGGAATGCTTTCTATTCTTAAAAAGAGAAAGAGTGTTCCTTATATAAAAGATATGTCTTCATATAACATCTTATATCGAGGGGTATAAGGCCATTACAAAGACTAAGGAGCTACTTTTTACATGATAGATGCATAACATGAACTCCCCAAACAACTCACACATCCCCAATCTTAGCCATTCTTTAGCAAGTGAAGGTTAGTCTTCTACAAGTGATTTGCTTCATCTTGTAGAACAAAAAAGACAAATATAACTTTTGCTTATCGTCACAATCAACAACCATAATTATCTTTTGTATTTTTTTTAATCATGCCTTAGTAACTAAAGAATAAATATTTTATGAAAAACAAGTGGTATCAAATTCTTGACTCTCTCCAAGCTCATCATGTTTACAATCAACATTCCCATTATGTTGAGAGTTACATTTTAATAAATAATTGTTATTAGACTATTTTGTGCTCTACTATGATAGCCATCATTTGTATTTAAGATTGACTTTTCAAGCAAGCTAATGAAGAGTAGGGTTAGTTTTGTTACATATACTTTTAGCATAACTAGTTTTTGTGTAGCTCTTTTAATATTAGTTTAAGTAATTGATGACATTTTATCTAATTCATAGCCAATTATAAATTTTAGAAAAAAAAGTATTCCTAATAAGACACGATGAAGTAGAACATATATGCACGTCAAACTATAAAATTAAGAGAAATAAAATATTAAAAATAAGTTAATCAATCCCTAATCGATACACCAAAAACTTTTTTCTATGCTTCTCTCTTCCAAAATGTGAATCAAATTTCATGTTCAGACTTATTAAATTTACTATTAAATTCTACAGACCATGTCTTAGGATCTAATACTATAAATGCAAAACCTTACATTTGCCATATGAAATAATATAAAGGTTACTCACAGATATACAATGGATTATTTTGAAACATTTTTTTTCCAATTTCTTGGCTTAATTTTATTAGAGTTCTTATACCTTTAGCTTTTTTTTTTGTTGGTCTATTTTTTAACATGATGTTAAAAATACTTTTCTATATGAAAACTTGTAGGAAAAAGTTTATATAAAGTAACCTGCAGGGTTTGTTGCTCAAAGGGTGTCTAACTTGGTATATTGGTTGAGAAAAGTTATATATGGTCTTAAGCAATCTCCAAGATCATGGTTTAAAAATTTTAGTAGTGTATAGATATCTCTTAATTTCAAAAGATATCAATCTGATCATTTATCTTCATTCAACATACCTTGCTAGGAATAATTATTCTTGTGGTGTATTTAGATGATATTATTGTTTTTGGGAGTGATTTGCATAGCATTAAGATGGTGAATAATCAACTAAAAAAACATTTCCAAACTAAAGACTTGGGTCAACTTAGGTATTTCTTACGCATTAATGTAGTTAAAGGAAAGAAAAGTTTAGTGTTGTCGCAAAGGAAATATGTCTAGGATTTATTATCAGAAACAATGATGCTAGGATCTAAAGCAGCTCATACTTCTATGGACCCAAACGTGAAGCTTAAGGATAAAAAGAGGTATGAAAGCCTTGTTAGAAAAATTGATTTATTTGACAGGAACAATATCTAATATAACTATTGCACTTCTGTGCTATTAGTCAACAAATGCAAAAATCAAAGAAAGATTCATTGAGAAGCAATGTGTAATATTCTTAGGTAGCATATTAGATATTATAAGTATGTTCACATACTTCCCTTGAGATTTATGAAAATCACAAGTAGATAGAAAGTTTATGAAAATTTATGGACACCTCCCCTCTTATAGTAGTTTTATCTATTGACTAGTAGTTGACCCGTAAAAAATATTAAAAAGTCTAAAATACCCTTCCTATAACTTATTATATTATACTTTCATCTTATTAAAATTAAATTCTACATTCTTGTTCTAATTTTTTAAAATAAATTAACCAATTTTAATTAAATTAAGGTTAAAATTATGTTAATATTAAAAATTCCTTTAGTCTTAACTTAACTGTAAATCATTTCAAAAAGAAAAGTTAATTATAAATCAATTTTCATTATTTTTTGTCTTTAATGTTTGAACAAAATTAGCCTTAAAATCCTCTTCAGCCTTAATTTTCAATTAATTTTAAATAGCAACATCAGTAGTTACCCTCACCACTTCATCTCCCAAAAAAAGCAACCTTCACAGAACACTAGCAATGCTTACACTTCAAATGAAATGAACCTAAAATTTTCAAAACCTTTACGTTGCAAGGTAATAAAGAAAATGTCTTGTACCACGGTCAACGCAAACTATCCACCAATAGTATCAGATTTTGTTGAAAATTAGGTTTTTTCGTTTGAAAGAAGAAAATGATAGGTAGATTGGTCAGTGGACAATGGAGATAAAAAGAAAGGATGGATGAAGATGGAAGTAGGTGATGGCTAGTTGAGATAGAAGAAAAAAATAGGTGGAGATAGAAGAAAGAAATGATGGGTGGAGATGAAAGAAAGAAAGGATGGGTAGAGATGGAAGAAAAGATGGCGGGTAATAAAAGATGGAAAAAGAAAAGATGGGTGGAGATGGAAGTAGGTGGGTTCTCAAGGTTATTGTTATCTTATATTTATTATTTTTTATTTGATTTTTTAAAAAAAATTGGTTAAAAAATGAGAAAGAGTGAAGAAAGAGTAAATTATGGGTAAATTTACTTTAATGTCCATTCAACTTACCAAACGCAATGGTCAAAATTAACGATTTTACTATTTAAAGGAGATACCCATAAATTTTCATAAACTTTCTATTTACCTATAATTTTCACAAATATCCGGAGAGGTATGTAAAAATATCCCTTAGATATTATATGCTTCTCTAATATAGATTAGGCAAGACATAAAAATGAAAGATGATAAATTTCTTGGTGGCAACCTAGTGACTTAGAGGATAAGAAACAAAATGTTGTAGCTAGGGATAGTGCTGAAGCAACATATCGAGTTATAACTCATAATTATAAACTAATGTAGATTAAAAATCTTTTAAGAGTTTGGGTTGAGGTGAAACTTCTTTCTATAATGTATTACCACAATCAAACCACTACTTATATAGCTAGTAACCCATTTTTCCATGAGAGAACTAAACATATAGAGATAGATTGTCATTTTTAAAGAGAAATTATTGCTTCAGGAGAGGTCGTTACTCTATATATCCAGTCAAAAGATCAAATTAGAGATATCTTCACTAAAGTTGTGTACAAAAGAATCTTTGTATATCTTGTTTCAAGCTGAGCATTACTAATATTTATTCTCCAGCTTGAGGGGGAGTATTAGAATAGAAATTTGACTTATTTAGTTTTACTAGATTTAGTCTTATTAAGTATATTTTTAATGTAGAATATTATCATATATCTTCCCTGAGGTTTGCATAAGTATCACTTTGATAGAAAATATGTTAAATGTATCACTTACCTCTCATGAATTGTTAGTTGACTAACTTCTAAATATGTAATTACTCAAATGCCCCTAACACACTATATTTTATGAATACAAATTTGTACTACAAAGCAATCTCGATGTCAATGAATAAGATTAAATAATAGTCTTATTATATTGATGTTTTGAGCTTTAGAAAATATGGTAATTATAATATTCCTTATAGCTAATGATGACGCTTCTCTTGATCTTATAGCACTTAAAAATGAATTTATTTGCCATGGTTGTAAGCTTGCTTGGGACTTTCTCTAACCACTAATATGAAAAGCTCCAATGTACCTTTATCTAATCTATACTACTATATCCCACAAGCATAGCTATCTTTGTAACCACATCTCGGTCTCTCAATAAGTCAAGATCATTTTAGTCGGGCCTACATCATGAGCTTAATGTATCCGTGTAATAGTGTTGTAAAAAATATAACATTAAGATATAAGATCTTGTTCTGCTTTATAATTTTGTGAGTTATTTCAACATAACTAGCTTTTGTATATCGTAAAATCAAAGCATTTTTTCTATTTTAATGGCATCAAATGCAATTACCATTTTTCACTTTTCACAAGCATTTAATCAAATACTTTTTTTACATCAAAAATTGACTCGATTTTGGTATAAAAATTCTTCAAATAGTTTTTCAAGAAAATGCTCAAATAATTTTAGACAACAATGTTTTCATAGAATTATTCCAAACTCACTAGCTTGAACTATTTCAATACACAAAAACTCAATGTCACTGCCTTCTCCGCCTTCATCTAAATGTTCTGTCTCCTTTGGCACTCACCCTTCAAACTCTAAGAATGCAAACACACATCGTGTAAGCTTACCAGGCTTAATGTCCCTACTTCCCTAGCTAGCTTATCACACTACGACTTTTTTTTGCTCTCGCTTTACTTTCTTATTATGTATATTCCATAAAATGGTGGCGTTTGTATTTGGTAGAATGCTCTAGTTCCTTAGATAATAAAGTGAAAATCAAATTAAATTAATTTTACATTTTATTCCCTCAAAGCTAATTGTCAACTGATAGTTAGTGGTAACAGTAAATGAGGTGATATATTTATAATACTTTCTATCAAAGTGACACTTATATAAACCTTAGGAGAAGTGTGTGATAATACTCTTTTTAATTTAAATATTATTAGCCTTTTCTTAATTTATTAGGGATTCCTAGGTTTATGAAAATTCATAGTTTATGTTAAGGTTACTATTTTAACCTATATAAAGGCACTCTTATGTACCTAATTTAATATTTAAAAGAGATTCAATATAATTTTTGTTCTTTAAAAGAAACCAAAACCACAATGTTTTAAAGTATAAACTAAAAACCTTATAAAACAAATAAACCTTAATAACATGAATGTATAATAATATTATTGAGAATTCAACTTAACACCAAATTAAAACAAAATATTTCTTGACAAATAAATACTTCAAATATCTCTAATAATCAAATTCAATGAAGTCTTTATGAATTCTCAATTCATCTATATAAAACTTCAATATGTAAATTATTAATGACGAGAGAGGAACCATTAACTCGGTAAATAAATTCATGTCTAACATTTCTGATTTTTATAAATATTTGTACATATATTCAATAAACATGTAAGCATGATTATAAACATTTATTTAAGATCAATAACATTAGTCCATACCACATAATATCCGATTATACTAGTATAAAGTATCTCAAAAATTCAATTATTAATTAGTATGTCAACAATTGTTACTTGACTATCTAATCAATAATATAACAATAATAATCTTAATATAATCACAATAGAATAGTAACAATAATCATATCAATAGACAATGAATTATAGCATTCATTATACATACAACTTTTCATGTATGACAAAATCAATAATATTTTTTTATATGCATTTTTTATAAAATATTTAATGATTAAAATAATTTTACAAATCATTTGTTGTAAACATTTAAAAAGTATAAAATATAATTTTCTTTAAAAATAATTTCATTGAAAACAAAAATACCTTATGTATAAATTTGCTTACCTCGCAAGACACTAAGTATTTCCTTTACTTAACCCAAAAATCACCTATGCTCCAAGGATAAAAAGCAACTAGAAAATCTTTTCTCCAAGGTAGTCCAATAAAATGCAATTATAAAAAGAGAAATATGTACAAACTAGAAGTGTTGAGAATAGAGAAAAGAAAATTTAAATTCGAATCAATAAATCCTTAATCTTTAATTAGGGTAATCTTCAATTTACACTCCAATTTTGACAATTTTCATCACACCTCCAAAATTTATGAAAGTCATTATTGGCCCCCCGAATGTTAACACTAACCATCATCTTTTAATAGGTTATTTTAGTTGATTGTGTTGACCATGTAAAAAGACAATATAACCCTTAAAGAAGTTAAAATATATTTTTTTATTTTCCTTTTCTTCTTTTTCTGCTATCTCTTCATCTCTCTTACATGATTGCTACATGCAGCCCTCTATGGCTGCTAAGAATGAACAAAGAAAGGTAGCCTTCCATGTTTGCTAAGAATGGATAAAGGAAAAAAAAAGAATGGAGAGAGAAGGAAGAAAAAAAATAACAAGAGGAGAGAGATGGAAGAAAAAAATAAAAGTTATTTTTTACTAATTTAAATTTATAAAATCACAATTTCATCCTTTTAATTGTTTAAAAAGAGAATTAACACATATCTCCCTTGAAATTTTAGAACCTACACTTAGATGGTAAATTTAAAAAAATTTATACTTCTTCTAACCGTTAGTTGATTGTCTAATTTTTATGAAAAGACCAAAATGTCTCAAGTACTCCCTTAATTCTTTGACCAAAACAAAATCTTTTTATTATTTCACATGCTTATAGATATATATATAATATGAGTTCTATGTTGTTTGAGTTTTACTATTTTATATTATATATTATTTATTCATTGTATAGTGAAATAACATAATAATTTTTTAAATAAATAAATAAAAAATTTATTATCTAATTGATAATATAAATCACTTTATATGAGATAGAAAAATTAAAAAAACTTAATATTATATTTTTTTTTAATTTTTAAATTTATAATTGGAATATAATTACTGATTTTTAAAGTATAAAAAATAAGATAATTGGTTACCTTTTCATGAATAAATTATTTTACAATGCTAAAAAAAATATGTTAGTTTAATTTATAAAAAGTATTTTTCATATTTTGAACTAAATATTGTTAAAAAGTTGTGGATGAATTAATAATATTAAATATTATTATTTTATTTTAAATTTTAATTATTGACTTGAACAAAATTAAATTGTTAAATTAGTAGAATGTCCGAAAATATCCTTGATCCTAGTAGTCCTCTAACGATCAACTAACAGTTCAGAAGAAATATGTGTGAGTTTCTTCAAATCTAATATCTAAGTGTGAGTTTTTCAAATCTCAGAAAAAATATGTGTTAATTATCCTTATTTAAAATAACAGTAAAAAGTTACCTAGGAGGTGGCATAATGATTTTAAAAAATTTTAAAATATAAGAAAATTGTTAAAATTAATTGGGATAAAATAAAAATTACCCACCCAGGATTTTATTGGTTCCAATTTTTCTTTTCTCTATTCTCAACACATCCAATTTGTACATAACTGCTCAGACACGAGAGTTTAACGCTGCGACTTCTTCTTTTAGTCTGTAGTCTTAATCTCCCCCATGCCTTCGAATTACAAATTAATCTGACCGACAATTAACTTATCAGGTCGGAGAATTTTCATTGACAACACGGTCAACACCCTAACCCCCACCTTATTTCTCAAGCAAGAGAAAAAAAATTGCCATAGACACATGTTCAGCAAATCTACACGTGCAAGTCAATCAAAATTTGTACATGTAGTGGAGTAAGGTTTAGTATTTGAAAATGTGTAAAAAGAAAAATAAAAACAAAGCTGATCAACATTTTGCATCAACAATAATAATTTAATATGTATAGTACTTATTGCAATAGCGAATTTCAATTAAACAATACAAAAAAAAATATGTGGAGGAATTGACTACAATAACATCAAATATATTGTTACATACACTCTTCTCTTTTAAAAATTTATTTATATTGTTTCAATTTTAATAGTATGTTTCTATATTTAAAAAAAATAAAACAATAAATATAGAATATATTTAAAATTATTATTAGAAGAAGTAAAAGCGATTTTTAATACTCAAAAGTTATTTTTAGATATTCGTCAAAAAAATTTATAATCAATTTTAAAAAAATTACATTATTTAATTAATAATAAATTTTGAAAAATAGAATTACATTATCTAATAATAAATTTTAATTAGAAAATAAAATTGTCATAATATATATACACACACATACTAACCCTTACATAAAATTAAATTATATTCATCACTATGTAAGTTTTGGTAATTAGAATTATTATAACATTTTAACAATAAAATTGATGAAAGGTACAAAATTATGTTTTTGAAATTTAAAGTATTTTCAAAAAATAAAATTTATCAAAAACGAAATTAACTTTTTTCAAAACTAATTATTTTTATAGTATAATAAAAATAAGTTATTTTAAAATCCACAACTTCAATTTAACCCTTAATACATTATAATAAAGTCCCAGTGATTTGAAAAATGTGTTTAGGTGAGTGACAACAGGGATCTTACAATATGCACAAAATTCAAAATTATAGGTCATGTAAAAAGACAAAATAACTGTAACTGAAACTATTACTAACTTGACCAAAACAATCCCGTTGCCTCATTATTATTATAATTTCAAAGTTACATTTCCCCATGAGCACGGCACAGACATGAAGAACAACTTTCTCCTCAATTCTCTCCTCCTCGGTACCAACACTTGTATGTATATACGTATGTATTTATACGCAAATTATTAATCCATCCCTTTTGTTCAGCACTATCATTAATCTAACTATATGTTTATATATACATTAATCTGCTTTGATCTTCCTATTTTGTAGATTAATCTCGGTTTGACATATGTGATTAACCTGAAGAATTTATATATGTGGGTTGTGTATATATATATATATATATATATATATATATATATATATATATTAGATGTAAGGTTCTGATTAAGACTCGTAGTTACTGCACTTCATGTCTAGTTTTGGACAGCAAGCAAGCTGGTGCCGCCCTTGAGCATGTGCACGTGTAATATGATACTATGCATCCGAAAGATTAACAACTAATCAACAAAAGTCAACTAGATTGTTAAAGTTTAGCCGTCCGATTGTATTACACACCTGACTTGAGCTATGCTTTGCTGAGAATGATAGAGAATAGAGATCAACCTTCCTTCCTCTCTCTCCTCCATCAAATTTTCCCTCATCGAAAGCTCTTCTTAGTGTTTAGTGTTTAGCTTCACCATAAGAATAGGACTTCTGCAAATTCAAAACAAGACAAAATATGAGGCCCCTACCCTAAGCTATAGCAAATCCTTAGTTCTCAACACCAGACAGACATAAGAATTTTCCAGGTATATATAAATACATAGTTTAATAAATAATAGAACAGAGAATTTGACTTCAAAGCAAGTTAGCAACACCAACATCAACACCCTTTGTTTTAATCGTACTGCAATATTATATAATTTATTTGATTACTGTTTGTTTACAATTCCAATATAAGACTAAGAGCTCCTGAGCTGTCATTGTTGTGCTTGTGCACCCCTTAAAGGGAACCTTAATTTCCAAACCCCATTCTAATATAACCAGTCAAGCAATCTCTTATAAGAAACCATTCAACTACTACTTGCTACTTTTTCTGCATTAAATGACACCTATGAGGTGGATAACAAAAAGAATTTGTACATTTATTGCAGACTGGGGTGTAACAAAAGCATTTTTGTGTCTCATATATTCTTAGACAGCTATGAGAAATTTTTTCTTTCCCTGTAAAGTTCAGCAATGCCATTAACTTTACAGCTCTTGAAGCTACCTCTAAAGATCATCATAAACAAATAGATCTAAATGTGAAGATTTGCACAGTATTATAGTAAATAGAATAATAATCTAATACGGCATACAATTGAGTCTCAGTTCACAGTAACCTAACCTACTACTACTACTACTACTACTACATTGTGGTCAAGTCCGTGGCTCAATGGGATGGTGGGGGCGGTGCTCTATGTATCGAATGGGGTTAACCCGAACAATTAGGTTAGGTTACCTTACCTACTAGTTAAAATTTTTGCCGAGGAATGAAAACAAGGGAATATAGTGTCAGTAGTTGCATGCATATCTATCTAGAACACTCCACTGGAAATCACTAGTGATGTATGCAGGGAGATTTGAGAATATATGAGATAAAGATTACGCCTAAAGAAGATCTAGTAAGAGATTCAATTTAGAAAAATAAAAGAGAGAACAATATATGAGAACATGAGGATGAGGGGCATCAACATCAAAAAGATACTAGAGTATTTAGCATAGATATTGAGAAGATATCAAGTAGTTGGTAAAAACCAATAGATTTCAGTATTTAATGATGCAATATAGATTGGTTTCAGATACTGTAGTTTGGTCAGACAGATCCTTTGAACCTCTATCTACTCAAATCTAGGGAAAAAGGACATTGTGTTCCTGCAAAATCTCCTTAAAAAAGGCCAGAATTCTGCCTCCTGCTCCTTGGTTTTGTGTATTAATATTGTTATATGTTCTCTTACCCCTTAATCATAAATTGGCACCCTATACGAGAGAGAAGAGACAGGGAGGAACCATCCTATAAGCTACAGAGAGTCATGGTAGGCTCTTAACACAAAAAAGGAAAGAAAATTTAAATGCCGTTGACAAAGGATAATGAAGTGGTCACAAGACAAGAATTATTCTATTCTAATATATCTTCAACTACTTGTACAGCCCTTTTTGTTTTGTGCAACCAACTGCACAGAAACAAAAGAGCCAAAATTATAATTTAATTTTCTAACTAGTTGTAAATGTGCCTCCCTATTTAAGAAGGGTTCCTCATAGTTGATGAGATAAATACATGCCAGCACTTTCCTCTCCTCCCTGTCTATTCTTCTCACGTTTCCAATCTCAAACTCTTCTCATTTCCACTAATCATAACTTGTCATTTTCCTTTTATGTTCAACCAATATCTACACTATATATAGTCCTTTCTGCAACCCAAGATCTTCACTTAAATTACTTGCATTCATATTTGAGTAAGATGTGGGCTTTATACATCGGAGCTTTGCTTGTCATAAGCATCACACATTGGGTTTACAGATGGAGAAATCCCAGATGCAATGGAAAACTCCCTCCTGGTTCAATGGGATTGCCACTCCTCGGCGAGACCCTTCAGTTTTTCACTCCCAACCCTTCTTCTGATATACCTCCCTTCATTAAGAAGAGGATGGAAAGGTAACATGTAACTCCATCTCCAACGTAGTGCAATCATTATCAGTCATATATATTCCTTTTTAACTCTTTATCTGCCCTTTTACTTGCAGGTATGGGCCAGTATTCCTGACTAGTTTGGTGGGACGGCCAGTTATAATATCAACAGACCCTGATCTCAATTATTTCATCTTCCAGCAAGAGGGACATTCGTTCCAAAGCTGGTATCCAGATACTTTCACAGAGATCTTTGGACGACAAAATGTGGGTTCCTTACATGGTTTCATGTACAAATACCTTAAGAACATGGTCCTAAACCTCTTTGGCCCAGAAAGCCTCAGGAAGATGCTCCCTGAAGTCGAGCATGTAGCAAATGCAAAATTACACCGATGGTCAAGCCAGGAGACAGTTGAATTGAAAGAAGCGACTGCAAGTGTAATTTCACTCCCCCTTCTTCATCTCTTTTAAAATCCCACCAACATTTTTGTTGTTTTGGGAACTAATAATTCTATCTTCGCAGATGATATTTGATCTGACTGCAAAGAAGCTGATAAGTTATGATCAAGACAAGTCATCCGAGAATCTAAGGGAGAACTTTGTTGCATTTATGCAAGGATTAATCTCCTTCCCTTTGGACATTCCAGGAACAGCTTATCACAAATGTTTACAGGTAAATCAAAATCTGCCCTACTAGAATAAATTCTTCTTCTCGTCAAATGAATGGGTGGCATTTCATTCACGTGTTGATGTCTTATAATTTTTCTCAGGGTAGAAAAAGGGCGATGGAGATGCTGAAAAACATGCTACAAGAAAGAAGCGCAAATCCCAGGAAGGAGCAGAGTGATTTTTTTGATTATGTCCTAAAAGAACTTCAGAAAGAGGGAACAATCCTTACAGAAGCAATTGCTCTGGATTTAATGTTTGTGCTGCTATTTGCCAGCTTCGAAACAACTTCCGTGGCTATAACTTTAGCCACAAAATTTCTCTTGGACCATCCTCTTGTGCTGAAGCAATTAACAGTATGTCAAAATATTTAATTTAAAATGAAGAGATCCTTTATTGTTTTGCCAAACTAACATGCTCTGAATGTTACCAACTTCTCAGGAAGAGCATGAGGCAATTCTGAAAAATAGAAAGAATGTTAATTCTGGGCTTACATGGGGAGAGTATAAATCGATGACATACACGTTTCAGGTAGGTCAAAACGTTTTCTCTATTCCAAAAAATATTTGACATTTTACTGTGTAGTTAAGTTTTAGAAATTCACAATTTCAACTTGCAGGTCATCAACGAAACAGTTAGACTAGCAAATATAGTTCCAGGAATCTTCAGGAAAGCAATTACAGATATCCAGTTTAAGGGTATGTAATAACTATATATATGTATTAGTCTATTCCCAGTTATTATAATAAAGAAATACACTAAAAATTGGTAACGGTGCAGGATATACCATTCCAGCAGGTTGGGCGGTTATGGTCTGTCCCCCAGCTGTACACTTGAATCCAGCCAAATATGAAGATCCCCTTGCCTTCAATCCAAGTAGATGGAAGGTGGGTCCAATAATTGAGGAGTCCTTATTCTAATCCACCTGCAAAGCATTTTTCTAATAATAGAGAATGATAGAGAATTTCACTTATATTACACTAATATCTAAAGGGATTCCATACAGGGAATGGAAAAAAATGGTGCATCTAAGCATTTCATGGCATTTGGTGGTGGCATGAGATTTTGTGTTGGAACAGACTTTACCAAGGTGCAGATGGCTGTATTTTTCCACTGCTTGGTCACAAAGTACAGGTAATAGCATCCTACAATTTTGAGCTTGAGATTGCATAAGAGAGAGAGAGAGAGAGACTGACCTATTTTACTTTGAAACCTATCAGCTGGCAAGCCATCAAAGGGGGCGAGATTGTCCGAACTCCTGGTTTGCAATTTCCAAATGGTTTTCATGTCCAGATTATGAAGAAAGAAGATGGTAACACCTGAATCCTCATAATCAAATCAGAAGCAACAAGAAGGCAAGTCATTTGTGTGGCTAGACACAAAATATTTTGACTCGGCATCCTGCCATTTGGGATTCCTATTCTCAGGCTTCCAAAAGGAGTGTGACAGTCTCATATGTAAACATATTGTAGAAAACAAAGAGGCAGTAGCAATTGTCCCAGCCTAGCTACAGTTTTTGCATAGGCTAAATTTTTGTGTCACATACAGCGTTTTGTGCTTTATTTCACTTTGTGTTGTTGTATACTTATGAAAGAAAGTAAAAGGAAAGAGAAGGGATCAAAAGCATTTACAGTGTTCCAAAAATACAATACACCGTTGATAATTTACAAAGCTAAAAAATAAAAATCAAACGATCAAATGCATCAAGGAAAGAGAAGGGATCAAAAGCATTTACAGTGTTCCAAAAATACAATACACCCTTGATAATTCACAAAGCTAAAAAATAAATATCAACAATCAAATGCATCTACAGGGACTATAAACAAGTGTTGCGCTTAAATAGGTGAGATATAACGGTCTTTTAATGGAGATTATCAGTTTCAATACCATCATCTCTGTGCTCAGCAACAGCTTCAACTGTGAATGATCCAACAGCCTGTGTTTAAACTTGTTAAAATCATCTCTCCTTTCCTCGCAATGCCTGCTTGTTTCAGATAGTGCTTCAAAACGATTCTCTTACCTTTCTGTGTCTATGATGCCCAATATGGTCATTCTCCCTTCTGTCAAAGTAGAGTTGCTGCCTGATACGTGAATTCTTACTGTGCCCATGCTTATGCTTTTGTTTGTGAACATGGTGAAGATAATAATAATAATCACTGTCCCTCTGTGAATGGTCATGCACGTGAATAGCACTTCGTCTACGTCGAGCACCATGCTTATGGTGCTTGCCTTCCTGCTTGTGAGGTTTTCCAACATGAATGTGGGGGTGATCAACTTCAATATTGTGCCTCCGATTACCTCTTGTTCTCTGATTTTCACTCTGAAAACGATCTTCCCACCAGTCATAAAGAGGATCAAAGACTCCTTTTTGATGTAAAAGCCACAGTAGCACAATCACTGCACTCAAAGTATGAATATTGACTGTTCAACTTTTTGAAACTAATCCACTCTTAACTATTGAATTTTGATGCAAGAAAATATTACGTGTTGGAAAAATAGCTAAAACCAGACCGAACATCACTATCCAGCTCATGCATATATATTGTATGTGGCAGCTGAAGTCAAAGAAACTGGAGCATTTCCTTCTGAACAAGAATAACAATAATAATAATAATAATAACGATGATGATAATAATCATAACAATAATAATAGATAATTACATAAACTTCCAAAATATAATAAGAGAAGCCATAAACGGGGGACAAGTCAAAGTCACCTTGTCTAATATACAAGAAATAGAAACTTATACATTATAGGTCATATCTAGGCTGCAAGACATGAAAAATGGCAGAACACATATAAGATATGGTTAAAGATATCTGTGTGGAGGAAGGCAGATGAAAAGAAATTAAGAAACTTACAAACATCAAGAGCTATGTCTCAAGAAAGCCTCTTTACCATTATGAGATTGTTTACATTCAGATCTGGAGAAAAACTTCCTAGAACTTAAGAGGCTACTTCTTACTGCCTCAAATTCAGATATGGGGAAAAAGAATATGTGATTTAAATTTGATATAATATGGGACAAGCAAAATTCCAACTATCTAAGCCATTATGACAGATATAGATTTTGAATAGGCACAAATTGGACTCCAAGTATGCCTGTTACACAATGTTGATGCATTGGCTTAGTTCACAAGTAAATCAGACATTTATCAATATATAACTATTTTTTATGAGATTTGGGGACAAAATAAGATTTAATTTTCCTAATTCATCACTTGTAAATCTTGTATTCATATCAACTAATTTCATCATCATCCATATATAATCTTAAAACAACACATCCATATTCCTTCCAAAAACAGGTACCTGCATGTTTTTCCAGTAATGAAGTCCATCAAACCTTCCCAAAGCTTCTTCCCCATGCTTTCAATGGACTCAAAGAAACCATTTATACTGGTCTTTGGAGGTTGAAAGGGAGTAATCTGCGATAAAATTATGACCGAAGTAATTCATTCAATCATACGATCTTATTGCCAGAAAACAGACAATTAGTAAACACTGTCCTCAAAGTCTTTCTATTATGCAATTTAGTAAAAGCAGGAATTTCTTTCATTTAGTGCTTAAATACTATGGCCAGTGCTCTTAATTGTAAGTTAAAGCATTTTAGTTCAGAAGGCCAAGAGCTTTAGCATTTAACTTCGACTTTTGGGTATAACAGTAACTCAGCACATCCCAAGGTGCAAATACTTAATACCCAGAAAGGAATGGGCAATTATTGACAAAAAGTATGAATTCTGTAATAATCCAAGGACAGAGAAGTTTATCAATATTTTTCCTATGTATATTTTAAGTATTTGACAAAAAAAAAATAAAAATGATCTTAACCTAAATGGAAGATATGCAGATACTTTACTAATTTGCTATGAGTATTTTGCCCACACAAATTTTAATTATTTGACCACAAAGGGGAAAAAAATCTCAAGAGAGAGAGAGAGTTTTTGACATTTTTTTCTAGAACTTCAAAAGCTTAAGAGCTAGTAAACATTCTCTGAGCTGGCAGAAATTAGGATAGAAGACATCCTTGTTAATATGAATAACAAGATAAATAAGTGACTAGCTAATACATACTATTTTATCTAAGGTTGGTTTCTTTTCCTACTCGACCCTATAAGTAGCAGAATGAAACAGTAAAGAGCATTAATAACTTCTACTCAGCTACTCCAATGAATTGCCATCTGTGGCCAACCTAATCAGTCCCATATACTCAGTAAACTGATGAACAACAAAATTTCCATTTAGTTTCAACCTATTCATTGTGTGTCCTCTCAATTTTAGAAAGATGTTTAAGCTGACATCAGGAATGGCAATAAATAAAACCAATGTTCTATGAAATATCAAGGTTCAAGAATGTCCTTGATAAAGCCCTCCTTCATGCATCACCCTTAAACTTTAGACCAACAATACCTAAAGTGACTTAAATGTTACATCCAACGTAAAAAAAATTTTTTTGTACTTGTGCTTTAATTTTGAGGATTTAGGGATTCTCCAACCTGTGAACCATTGTCCAGGACCATAGCCATAGTACTGAATTGGCATTCAGCTCTATCAACTTCATTGAAATCAGAGTCCTTCAAAATAGCTGCATTCACACAAAAATATTTACCGATGAAACATACAATTAAGTTCAATCTCCTTTAACTAACCCAGAAACAGAGAGATGGTAAAAGAGCCAAGTTTGAATTACCTGAACATGTATATTTTGCTGCTTGATCAGTTGTTGGATAGAGTTTGAAGGATTGGATTGAAGTTTCTTTAGGCTTCATTATGAAGTATTGTTCCTGCAACCGTATCAAATTCCAATGAGGGTATCCTTCATGGATGCATAATCATGAAGCTAGACACATTGATGAAAGTGTTTTCAAAAAGTACCTCCATAAGGGTGACACCTCTTGAGCAACCAAACTGCAAGATTGAAAAATTCATCATAGCCGCAACAGCCATTCATTGAAAAACGTGGATACAGGAGAGCTATGCGAAGTTCCAAAACATGTTTATTAAAACTATTCCAAATTCATAGTGGTTTATATATCAATCAAGCTGTATTAGATCTTGCCAATTAATAGAGAATTCTTGATGAGATACTATATTTTTATAAAAATCTTCAGTTTCTTCTTGTCACAGTTAACGACATTTAAACATCAAATAAATTAGTTTAAGAACATATGTCAATGCAAAACAAGCATCGAGTAATTTCATCATAAAACCTATCAAGCACCTACACCGAAAATCAGTGGTAGCATCCTACATAATGTAGGGAACTATCAAAATCTATAGGCAGACTCTAAAAATGGGCACACTCTTATACAAATAAGGAAGAGCCCCGCTAACAAGGACCTCGTTCCATAAAGCTCAACAGATGTTTAAGTAATACCGTTAAGCTATATGATGCTTCCATTTCACCAGTATTCTTAGTCGTGATTGTAGCAACTCCAAACTGTGTAAGGGCTTCGAATGTTGGGACAATGACACTTATGATTTTTCCAGGACTCCTAGAAAATAGATAAGAAATGTTAAATATTGAAGAATGAGGTTCTTCTGTAATTCTGAAAATAAAAAGACATCATAAAGCATGTATATTGGCACTAATGATTCTAAACCATGGAACTCCTCCAGGATCTTGGGTAATTTCTAAACGTGCATTGTATAGAGATGCAGCAAGTACAGGGACTTTAGCTGAAAAATGAATTGTAGCACAGGTGTTGCTCACAGAAATTAAACAAGCAATGCAAATCCATGCTGACATCAATAACCCAAGCAAACAGAACTAGGCATTAGTCATCAAGGATAAAAATTAACCTTTGGTAAACATATTCTATATCATCAGCACCTAGTTCTATCAAGAGATTCGTATTAAGAGCTTCAGTGACTCCTATGGAAAACGAATGAGACCCTGCATTCTGCACCAAAACCGAAAGAATTAAGTCAAAAGAATAAATATCCTTCTAAATTCAAAATCTATTATTTCCGAAAACATAACTGGATGGTCATTTATCCTTTCAAACCTTCCTTCCACCCCATATAGTGGCAACTGATTCCTGTTAATTCGGTTCTGGTCGGCCTGTCAGAAACAACACCAGAAGCAACTTGTCATGTTTCCATTACTGAAATCAATTACAAGGCTACAATCCACCAATTTAAGAGGTACAACACTAAACTGTCAAAATAAACTAAAACGCAGCGTGCTACTTAATGAGAAAAGAAGTTTCCACATTAATCAGACAATAACACGAAACAAACAACACAGTAGAAACACAACAATGTTGAATATGTAAAGCATGCATATGTAACACGAGGCATGATTTGCCGTCTAATTAAGAAAAGAAAATTTTGCAATACCAAAACCAACAATTATCATGACTTTGAATAAGAGACGGCCAGAAACATATTGATTACTAGAGCACAGAAAAAACATTCACTTTGTATCATCTATAAAAATCTATGAAGAAGAAGGAAAAGCAATATGCACTACTTTCAGTTTAATATACTAACTTCTCGATAATTCCACAACTGGTTGTGCAAGCAACTCCAAAATGGTGAAGAGCAAAAGCTCGGCTGCTCATTAAAAGCCTCATAACTGACACCGATTTTATTACATTCAAGACCATCTAAGGTAAATCTCACTCTCTCAAGCAGCATCCACATTGAAAAATTCCTCCCTAAGTCTTGTTGTTGACCAGAGCCTCCCTTCCACAGTAGAAAGGAAAAACTATTAGCAACATAACTTGCTACACAATGGAAATCAAATAAACAATAAGAAAGTGACAGATTAGTGATGCTTCTACCAGAAAATCAAGCAAAATATAATAGGAGATATATAACAAAGGGCACTGTCATTCATATTATAATTCGTCTCCCTCGACAAACATAACCCTACACATATACTTGCTAATGAAAATAGTATTTTCTGATTGGTAAGTTCTTGACCTAAAAGCTTAAATTTGAAGGTAAAAGACCAAACAATAGTATTTAAGGTTACAGACTCCCTTTGAAGGTAAAAGACCAAACAATAGTATTTAAGGTTTCAGACTCCCTCTCATGTGGAAGGTTAGACTCATTTTTAACAAGCTTGTCAAGTGAATCCAAATATCAAACACAAGCAGCTTCCGCTGATTCCCAGGTCTATTAAGATTTGAAGAACAAGCTACAGTCACAAACTAGTTTCATCTTATCCAACCATGCATCCCTGCTTTAACTTTGTATATCATAAAGAGATACCTAGAAGCCGTAGACATAACTAATGAAGCTTTTTGTGCACTAGTTGCTCTGTTTCCCATATTGCTACAGGGGAAAGAAGTCATGTATAACTTGAAACACTCATCTCTAAGTACCACCCATACCCATACATATTGTAGGGTTGCCTTTAATCCCCCCTCCCATACCCCACTGTCTCTTTTGGGTCCTTATGTTCCAACTAAGCAAGCACAACAGATAAAATAAATGATTGATCGACCTGTTTGAATACTGTCAACATCATTCAATAGATTTGTACATACACACTAGCATTTTCGTAGGATGCAGTTCAATTCCAAGTAACATAAAGCTATTGAGAGTTAACCTCATGCGGTTCAATTTCAAGTAACATAAAGCTATTCAGAATTAACCTCAGTTATGAGAAAGAAAGAAAGCTGCTTTAAAACAGAAAACAAGTTAGGGTGGAACAAATTTCTTCCCAAAAATATTACAAGATAGTTTATACATCTGCATGTACATAATCAAGATCGACTTATTCAGGCAGACAACAATCAGAACATACATCTGATAATCACAACTATAAGTCAGCAAGCATACCTGCCTTGGAATCACAAGGTAGAACTCCTCAAATGATGGAATATTTGTGTATCCAACAAAATCCCCAATAAGATTAACCCTTAGAAAATTGTCATTGGATGTTACTGTTCTATTTTGAGGACCCAGAGTCACTTCCTGCTAACAAAAAACGATTTCCAATATTTTCCATTACTGAACTATATCATAACTTCTTTATTTAAGATGAGGCAATAAAAAATGAGAAATAATTCAAATAAAAATCATGATTCCCCTCCAACGGAAAAATCTGACATAATATCAGCTTGTCAATGATACAAAATCTTCACAATGATGAAATCAAGTGTTAGGGATGAGAACTTTATAGGCAAAGAAACACTCACAAATTATGATTATGTAATAGTGGAAGACTAACATTGTGCAGAGTTCAAAAAGAAAATTCATATAACCTAAATTTATACACATCTATCACAGGAAGAATCCTTGTATAATCCAGAATAGATGTAAAAACCACATAGTAAATGCAAACACAACAAATAAATAAAGGCCATTGATAACCCTACCATCAAATATAGAACTCACTCAGGACAATAGCAAGTTTTCTCTTAGGTTTAGATCATATTATCAGTAAACAAACTCTGTGCATGGTAAGCATTTGGCATGTATGGACAAATTTCTAAAAATCAGCTTCCATATGCAAGTATAAAGCAAGAACATCATCAAGGCAAACGGTAAATCTAGTAGAATATAAACCCACAGTATTAAGAATCTGTAAATAAAAGAGGTTGAAACAGAACATACCGACACTTTAGATCCAGTCTTCACCTCAATTCGAACACTAAATCCTATTGATCGTTGACCAATACCAAAAACATGGAACCTGAGTAAACAAAATTATTAATTTATGGCAAAAGCATCTAAGCCTTCCTGGAATATAAATCTACTCAAAGGAAATTTGCTCAAAAAATTAAGTTAAGGAAGCATCATGAAAATGCAGATATCTACATAAGTGGGAATTTGCAGTCATCCTCCAACTAAATAATTCCAGGCTCTCCAGAATCTTATCACTAGTTCCTTCAACTTTCTTAAATTATCTTTTATCCAGTGAATATATTACCAATCAAATGCATCTTATTCATTAAACATTGAAAGTATCATAAAAAGTTAATAACTATTTTTCAGTACTTTGAAAATAAGAGTCATACAAACAACAATCTTATGAGGACTAACTAACTGATGAACAATTAGGTATAGCTTCTAAGTAGAGCCTTTACCACAGGCCAAAGTTCTGCAAGTAAAGCTTTTAATGGAAAGCTATTGTTTGTTTAGCTGCCAATTAAACATGCCTTTATGTTTAGCATAAGTTTGGTTAAGTAAAATAGGTTTATGAGAAAAGTATGATGAAATTTACAAAATAATAAATAAATAAAAGTTAAATTAGTAAGTCTGTGGTGTAGTTAGTTGTAGAAATCGATCATATTTTGCATTCTTCTTTTCAATCTGCGAGTTAGTCTTACATATACAAGACATTCAGTCAATTCTCCTTCTATTGTGTTCTTTCTCTTTTCAATGCTTGTTAATGTGGTATCACACACTGCCTTTGAGTCATAATAACATGCTATATGCCCATACTGCTTGTGAGATTATGTGGTTCAAAAGTTTGTTGAAGGAACTTATCTATTAATTCCCTGTGAACTTTGAGACAAACAAAGTCTTATTGTAAACAACATTGTCCGGTGTTGACAAAAGAGGTTCATTCGTGATTTATTGTGATGATCAATTGCTACATATATAGCTAGCAGTTAAGTATTTCACGAAAGAACTAAGCATATTGCGAATTATTTAGGAAGTTTGTAGAAATAGTCATTGACTAATTTGTATCTTCCTTTCACTATCAATAATACACATTTAGTTAATCCTCTTATTGAGAAGCTCTTCTCGTATAGTGGCTGAATGAAAGTCGTGGCATACTTATGTCATACACAAGTTGATTGTAAGGTTTCCAGTTAATAAGTATTACATGTAGAAAATAGAATCAGAGCCAAAAACATATAACCCAAAGGCCATACCAATCACCTGGAAGTCGGAGACAATGTGCAGTATTCGCCTTTCCCTTCAACAACTTGTCAACTAATCAAAATAAAGAAAAATCAATCTTCGATAAGATGCATTATGCATGAAAAATTTTAGAATGCTAATCTACTACGAAAGGCACTTACAGACATTTCCACATGATGAAGGTACTCGCCTCTGGGGTCCACAAGGACAACATATTGGCTGTGCATATAGAACATAGAAAGGAGAAATAAAGAAACATAAGTTAATCAAAACCAGAAGTTTGAAGAAAAAGAAAAGAGAAATAACAGAAGCATAATCACATATATATTCTACAATTCTCACTAAGTGATAAGCATTATAAGAAGAGAAGATAAAAGGCTCTCAACCCTTTAGTTTAAATTTATTGATTGTTTTCTTGGAAGACACCAAATCAGAACACCAAACTATCAGTATGCGAATGACAAATTAACACAATATCATGATTTAATAATACTATAGGGTAGAAAACAGAATGTGTATATGTGTTATATAAGAATTTGTGTAAAAAATATGGTGCCACAGATCTTGTAATATAATATATAGGGGAAGATTCAATAGCGCCTCTCCTAAAAGTCCTTTCACTTGCTTAAAATACTTTCACTGCTATATCATATTTGAGAAGTCGATTTAAATCATCAGATCATCCAATAGTGCCAAGACAATGGATTTCGTGGTGTTAAATACTATAATTTTTGTTCATGGGAAGTTTGGGTGACAGGGTCTCCATTCTGTATCAGCAACAACCAGCAGGATTAGACAAAAGTGGAAAAATTTAATAAAAGTAAGCGACTAGTTTGTCTCTCCATTATTCCTGGCTCGAGGTTGAGAGGAAATATTGTTTTATGTTTTTGATTCTTTCAGCAAAGGGTTGTAGCATTTGATATCTACACAGTCAGTCTGTTATTAACATTGGTCATATTGTCCAAATAATAAAAAGTTACTTGTGATTTCACCATTATTTGTTCTGTTTGATGACCATATTGTCGCTTGAAATATTGAAGACTTCTGTATTGATTGTTGTCGCAATTTCTCTTGTATCTTTCATGTGTTTCGTTTATTATTCTCAAAAGACTTCTTGTTGGATACAATGTTTAATAGGACTTGCTAAATTTAGTTTCTTATCAATGTTCATGGTGCATATTTTCTGAAGTTCACTTTTATTGATCAACATGCACTTTGAATTCAGTGGTACTTTTGCATCTGAAGATTTTATTTTAAGCAAGTAAATGGACTTTTAAGAGAGAAAGAGAGAGACAGAGAGGGACAGAGAGAGACAGAGACAGAGACAGAGAGAGACAGAGAGAGGATAATACAATAGGTAAGAGACAAGAACAGAGAACGAAAATAAAAGAAATTAAAGGTTAATATTGTGTGTAGTGTTCAAAGAGAAGGGCTACTAGTGCTGCTGAAACTAGACATGGAATGCAGGTAATACAAAAAGTTAGAAATGCACCTGAGTGTGCTCAATAATATGGCCATTTTCATCTTTCAACCTACAAATGAATCAATAGAAGTAATTAGGCACACATATGCGTCCTTTCCCTCAGGCTGTTGTATCCAAGCAAACCATAGACTGCACTAACTATTCTTGTATAAAATTCCACCAAACATGTCACTAGGCACATTAGGATTCACTTGAATAGATGATAATTTGGTTAGTTATGCCAGGTTATTAATCATTGCTTGTGTATAATGATGAATCATCCGAGCATTTACCATATAAGTCAATTTGAGTGCTGCAACTTCACACTCAAGTTTATTTCCAGTACCACCTGATTACTGACTACATTCACATCAACCAAAATTTTAGTTTTAAAAAAAAAAAAAGAAGAGAAGGCAGCTTGCATAACTTGAATGCAAATCAATAAATGGCTCCTAAAGTAAAAATTATCCCAAGGCAGAAATTTGATGGGATGACATAAGGAAAATCAATATGGACACAGTTCCTCTATGAATATTCTCATAGAACTGTTAGTAGAATTTAAAAGCAAGATTTCTAGAATAAACTACATGACTGTGCACTGCCATCTGTTAGAGCTCACTGTTTTCACAATTGTTGTATGGTTGACACAGTAGCTAAAGATAGTGAAAAGCGTTGCAGCAACCCAATTCAAACTAATCATAGTTAAGATAAACAACTATAGTCAAAAGCATGTAAATTACTACAGTAAAAATGCAATTATTCTATTTATTTAATTCAATCTTTTTTCAAACTTCCGTACAAACATTCAACAACCAGAAAAACATCTAACCGGCGGAAGATTATTTGAAGCTGAACTCACAAAATCTAAAGCAATAACATACAGAGGAGAGGAGAATAAAAGCAGGTAAGATGTTACTTGCCTCTCGCAGATCTGCACAACATCCGCACCAGCATCTGGCTCACATTTCCGCGTTTTCACGTAGAACTCTTGAGGTTTATAAGGAACATCCTGGTACTCGTAAAATTAGAACTTTTCCACGGAAATTCAAAGTATACTTTCTAGTTCAAGAGATTCAACTGAAAAATAAAAAATAAAACTCAAATGCAAAAGGTTTCTCATACTCGTATGTAAGTTAGGTCGTAGAGTGCATATGAAGCGGTTTTATTGATTGTTAATACAGGCGGAATTCGCAGTGTTCTCATCTTTTGTGTGGAATTCTCCTCCACCTCCACTATTTCCGCCACAATTGAGGCCTCCCCTCCACTCTGAAATCGGGAAAAAAGGAAAATCATTGAACAATAAACTAACAAAGACCGTCTACTAAACAAAACTTGTATTCCAACACGAATTGAACAAATGCCACCACAGAAAACAACCGCACAACTATGTACGAGACGAAATTCACAAATTCAAAAGCCTAACGAAATAATCGAACCGCTTAAAACGCCAAATTACACCGTTTCAAAACCCTGAAAATTGCGCAAACAAAGTAACTTAAAGACTACAACACAATCATTATAAGAAAAAGAGAGGGAAATCTGCTACCGAGCCACTAGGAACCGCCATGTTTAGTAGAATCTTGGTTCTACAATTCAAGTTATCAGAGTTGGTGCTCTTCTCGCATTTTTCGAGCTTTGATTTTGAGAGAATCTGAACTCCAACAACGCAGTGTGGATTCAAGAGACTAAGAAAACAAAAGAAAATTAAGGATAAGCTTTTCAATTTAGAGGGTTTTGTTTGGTTTCCCATTGTTAAGGATTCTTGTGTTGATTAGAAATTAGGGAGTGAAAAATGTGTTAATAATAATGTTAGTTTAAAACCGCCATTATAACGGTTATGGATTTTTCAAACTTGTCGATTGATTTAAGATGATTAGATTAGAGGGTCTTTAACAGGTAACTCCCTGAAAATTTGAGACTTTAATATTTAATAGAAGGTTTGAAAAAAAATATCCTTAACTCTCCCAGACTTTTAATTAATTATTTATTTATAGGGTAAAGAACGAGGATTGAATGAGGGGAAAGGAAAAGAAAAAGGGGAAGGGGAAGGGAAGGGAGAGAAGAGGTAAAGATTAAAATAATTAAAATTTTAATTAATAATAATTTTATTTATATTTATTTAATATTTATTTAAAGTTAAAATTTTAATTTTGAATAAATATTAAATATGATACATGATTAAAAATAAAATTGTTAAGTTAGAAAGACGACTGTTTTATATATTAGGATTTAAATTTGAATAAATATGGTACATGAATAAAAATTAAATTATCATTAATTAAATTCTTAATTTAAATAAATATAAATTAAAATTTTCAAATTATATTATCATTAATTAAATTTTTAAATTTAACAAATAATAAATAAATATAAACTAAAATTGTCAAATTAAAATTTAAATTTAAATAAATATAAATATAAACAAATATAAATTAAAATTGTTAATTAAATTTTAATTATTTTAATCTTTTAAATATTATATAAGTCAAAAATTGAATTTTTTAAATTTTAACTTTAAAGTAATTAAGGATATTATAATTATTTAAGTAAAAATTAATGGTCAACTAATGGTCCAGGGAATGTAAGTGTGTCTTTTTTTAAACCTTTCATCTAAATGTTAAAGTCTCAAACATCAAAGGAAGTATGTGTTAAAACCCTTTAGTTTAGAGGGAAACTAAGAGGCATTAACATTTTCATACCTCAATTTTTATCCCTGCAGTTTAGGGATGGCAATAGGGGAATATGACCATTGCCCTCCTATGTTTTTGGCCAATTAACCAAATCACCCCTTAATTTCAAAAAATTATCCGTTACATCCTGCCATTTGATTGACTGACGAAAAATTATTGAATTTACTAAAATACTCTAAATTTTTAACTTTACAAATAAAGTGGGTCCCAATTTATAAAATGTAGGTCCCAATTTATAAAATGTAGGTCCTACTAGTAGCCATTTAAAAATAAAATAGTATTTTAATAATATTAAATTATACTTATTACAAATTAATATAAATAGCTCTCAAAAAATTAAAAAATCAAGTCCTCAAAACATTTTTGTTTAAATTAATTAAATTCGTCAAATTACTTATTTGCCCTCAAAACATTTATTTTTTTGTCAGTCAACCAAACGGCAGGACGTAACGGATAATATTTTAAAACTAAGGGGTGATTTGGTTAATTGGCCAAAAATATAGGGGACAATGGTCATATTCCCATGGTAACAGATATCGTTTTTACGGATATTCATCCGTATCATATCCTGATGAATAGGATATAGATATTGTAAAATAAAATATGAATAGAACATGGTAATAAGGTTTAATATTCGTATAGAATATAGATAGGATACAAATATTCTAAAGGAAAAATGCCCAAATTCCTTTTTTTTTTTAAGTTTAATACTCTATTATCCCCTTATATTTTCTTTAATATCTTGTTACCCCCCCTACCGTCAACCTTGTATTAAGAATCTGTTACTTTGCAAGACCATTTACCATATTATCCTTGAAATTATTTAAAAGGCTGCAAAGTAACTATTTTGTATCAGTTTTTTTTTTCTATATATAGTGTACTTTTTGTTGAGATCCCAAGAATTTTAAAATGCATAACCAAAAATGGATTTGTTTCTCACAAATCAGGAATTAGAAATTTGTGAAATTATAAAAATGTCACTGGTAATAAATTAAAAATGCAATATTAGTTGATATATAAATGTTGGAGCATAACAGTAAAGAACTATTCCCTTAAATATTGATGTCTTGAAGCAAATCTTAAACCGTTTTCCATATTTTCTATAACCCAACAAATATCCACAACATTTCAACAAACATTCTTCAACCACTAAACCATAACACAAGTATTACATGCCAGAAATAGTGGCCTTATCTTTATAAAGTTTGAAAACATGCAAATAAATAAGGAAATAATCAAGTTTAGAAACAAATTAAATGATATTCCAATGATGCAATGGTTTGATACAACTATAACCAAAAAGAAAATGAAAGTTGCATTGTTGTTATACAGCTGCAATAAATATATTGTGCATACATTGTGTTCACTTTTTAATCAAACTCTACATGTATAGAGTGAACACAATTATTATGCACAAAACAACAAGTTGATTTTGCTGTGTAACTATCAAAAAAGCTATACAAAAATGACATTTAACAATTATATCCATAACTACTTAGAATATATCAATCGTCCTCAATCCATTTTCTTCTGTCCATTGTAATCCTTTGTTAGTTATCAAAAGTATTCTTCAAAAAGAGTTGCATCATGCATCATTTCGCTGCATTCAATAACATGTACTATGTGAAGAATCATTCATGGATGCATCATTAAAGTGCAACAATCATACACATAGAGTGACCACCATAAGCATAAGCAGAATATGAAATCATAAAAGTATAGGTAAAAAACTGAAGTATAAACATAATTTAAGTTCCTAAGAAATAATGTGAAACTATTCAATGAAGCATGAAGTGAAATTCTAAGCATAAACTGAAACTAAAATCATTCAATGATTCAATCAAATATAAAGTGAAATCATAGGCATAAACCAAAGCTGAAGTTATGAAGTATAAATCAAAACTAAAATCATTAAGCTTAAACCAGAACTAAAATCATTAAGCTTAAACCAAAACTAAAATCATGAAGAGGAAAAAAAAAACTAAAATTATATTTGTATAAACAAAGGCTAAAAAATCATACTTATATAAATGAAACATAAACCACAAAGAAACCACAAAACAATCACTGCCTCCAACAATGCAAAGCACAAAAAAATCACCTCCCACTGCCTTCATTAATACAAACCACAAATAAACCACAAAAAAATCACTGCCTCTATTAATACAACACACAAAGAAATCACCTCTTATTGCCCCCATCAAACGCAAAACACAAAAAAATCACCTCCCACTGCCTCCATCAATACAAACCACAAAAAAAATCATTGCCTCTATTAATACAACACGCAAAGAAATCACCTCTTACCGCCCCTATCAAACACAAAACACAGAAAAATCATCTTTCACTGCCTCCATCAACACAAACCATAAACAATCAAATAACAAAAACTAGAAAATATTATAGAGTTAAAAAGCATACCTAAGTGTTACTCAGACCTCTGTGCTGCCTGCAGACCTAGTAAGATGCTTGGTTTCTTGGCTTTTTTTGAGTGATTTTGCTTAATTGTGGTATGTTGCTCAAGACAATTCTCGGTTCTCTTTGCATATTGGTTCTTGGGTGCTACAATAACATAGGAAATCAGCAAACTTAAATCTATTATGAAATAGTGTATTGAATTCATTTACAAATATGAAAAATAATCTTGGAATGCAATTATACCTATGGTGTTTGGTTCAGATTTGCTACTTGTAGCAATGTTTGTAGCTGTAATAGTGGTAATTTCCTATTGCAAAAATGAAACTGTGAACCAGCTTCATAATATTAATGTTAAAATCATAAATATTCAAAAAATTCAAGTTTTGCTGACTAACCTTCAGAGTTGGGCAGGTTTTCTTGTTGTGACCAAGGTTCTTGCACTTATTACACCTTAATGTGTGCCTTCTTCCACCTCAGACTTCAATCGGCTTCCTTCCTTCTATTATATTTTGGCCTACCTGTCTTGGCAATTGTAACTGAGGGTTATAAGTCTGGAAACTCAGTCCTTAGCCATTGGACTTTGTCTGGGATTGGGCGGATTGTTTCCGAATAGGTTTGCTCATATGTTGCTCTTATCAAACTGTAGTCTACATAATTTGCTGGTTCTAAATTTGACTGCATAATGCAAGCTAATACACCCTTGCAAGGAAGCCCACTGAGTTGCAAACCTAAACAATCACAAGCACGTTTACTTAGGTAAAAACCACAGTGCATTATACTGTCTGACATATAATCGATCACTTCAAACTCATCCTTGCTTGATTTCACAACCACAAACTTTCTTGTTATCTTTGAAACCATTTTATTTAGTGTACTGACCCTCGGAGGCAAATTTAAAGGCCATTCTGCACATTTTTCCCTTTTTCGGATAATTTTCTTCATCGACCTTAATCTTATGAACTTTAACAGCTCCAAAATTGGCTTTCTTCTATATTCATTCAGACAATCGTTTCAAGATTCAGTCATGTTGTTACTGGGACGATCAATCTTAAAGAAATGATTGAACCGGTGGACTGCCCATGTGTTCGGTTCATTCTCCATTAACCATTTATATCCAGCTGGTTCGATTTCTTTGATTTTTCCCATTGCAACATCAAAATCGAATTTGTTTATGGCTTGGACTGTCATCCAAAAGTATTTTCTTAGTATCTCAACAATGAACATCTTCTGAAAGTTGGCAAAAAATATGTCTGGCACAATATCTAATCGAAGCTGAAGGGAAATGGATTTTAAGGGCTGCAATGACTCATTTTTGCCTATCAGACATGAAGGTGATTTCCATGCCATCTTCTATCTCTATATGTTCCTTGAATAGTTGTAGAAACCAGCCCCAACTATCCATGTTCTCCCTCTCACAAATAGCTACTGCTAATGGGAATATGCCATTATTTGCATCAACAGCCACTGTCAATATTAAAACACCACCATGTGGGGTCTTTAAGTGGCATCCATCTACGCCAACAAATTGTCTACAACCCATCATGAATCCTCTTTATTGTACCATGAAACTCATAAAAATTCTTTTAAAAACTCTGGTCGGCTCTTGCTGAATCTTGATTGTTGCCCCTCTATTTGTAGCCAATAATATATACGCATAGTCTTGAAGCCTTTTATAAGAGTTTGTAAAGTCTGTTGCTGCCATGCTCAATGCTTTTTTCTTTGCTTTGTGTAATCTTTTTTTTTTTTTGTCTTGCTTGTTCCAAACTTTTTACACAGTTCAGTAGCCAAAGCCTCATCACCAATCCCCGGATTATTTGTAATGGAAGAGTACAATTTCTTGGCTACCTAATCACTTGTGACTTCAGGAATTTTTAATATTCTAATGCAAGTGTGCTCTTTAGTAGTTATTGACCTGATGCAAAAACTGATCTTGTCAACTATCAATGAAGTATGAATCCTCCATTGACAGCTTGGTCTACCACATACTCTTGTAACTCTTGTACCTTCATTTTTAATCCTCCTTAACCAAAATCCTTCTTGGATACAGTACTCCTTCAACACCTCTCTGAAATGGCCTGTTGTCTTGAACACTTGACCAATTGCGAGCTGAATATCATTTTCAGTTGGTATTCTGAACAATCTACCCCGTATATCTCTGACCATCCTACCGATGGCATTCATTGCTTCATTAGAGCTATCTTCACTAATTCCATCATCATCATTAACATAATCAAACAAATCATTCACATCAGCATCAAAATCATATTCAACATCATTTTTATTATTAGAGGTAGATTTAAGAACACTTGTTGCATCATCATTAATCCACTCAAATGATTCTTCACTCATAAAATCTGTTACATCATCTCCATTAGTATCACCATCATACGTATCTGATTCAACATCACCATCAAAACCAAAATCAGACTCAGTTTTTGGTTATTGTCTTTATGTTTGTCCTCGTACATGTATTGCTTCTGCTTGGGTTACTTAGGAGATGGGGAATTCACCTTCTGCATCAGTTTCTATTTGTTGCAGAGGTGGGAGGGCATTTAGGGCAAGAATGTCGATCCCGAGCTTTACTATATCGATGCCTTTGTCTAGACTCTTCAACACATGATCAATGTAGTCTATATATGTTTCTAGGACCCTTTTCTCCCTTAACCAAGGGACAATTGCTTTGATGATAAGCTGTTCATGGTGCAATCTGTAGCGCTTGTAAATTATCTCTATAACGTCATTGATGAGCAACACCAACGAACAATGATCCACATCAACACTCCCCACTTTAACTCGAAATTCGCAAAACAACACAATCAACTCAAAACCTTCCATTACTCATCCTGTTAAAATTAAAATGAATTATTTTAATACACATTTCAAATGCAAACAAATCAACTACCATGCAAAACTACACATTTTTAAATGGTATAAGATTGTCAGCTACAAATATAAAACTTGGTGTTATTTTCGATCCTACCCTACATTTATTGACATATATCATATATAGAACAACTTTTCTGAAAGCCATCACTCTACCCCCAAATAATGATGAAATGACTATTTTACCTTCATCCTAATAAAAATAAAATAGAATAATAATATTTTAGTCCCTAAACTTTGATAAAATAACAAATTAAGGTATATTTTAGCTAATTTTAATATTTTAGTCCTTATTATTATTCGTCACTCTTCTTCCATCTTTTTTTAACATAATTTTTTCCCACTTATATAAAAAATCTACCAATAAAAACTACAATAACCCATTAAAAAAAATTTCTACAATTTTTGTTATTATTTGTTTTCAAAAATCGTGAATAAAAATCATATCGTGAGTTTAATTCATGTTTTTAATAATCTAGAGCTTTTTACTGTAGTGTAATTAGGATTTTATGTTGTTTTAAATAAAAAGTTAATTATATTCTTCAAAATTCTAATGAATGGTAATAAATATAACAACACAATATAGATTAAAATGTTTAAATTAGCTAAAGTGTGTCTTAATTTATTATTTGAATAAACTTAAGAGACTAAAATGTTATTATCCTTTATTTATTTTTATTAGGGTAAGGGTAAAATAGTCATTTTACTGTTATTTGGGGGTTGAGTGATGACTTTCACAAAAATTAGTCTACATTTAATATATGTCAATAAATATGGGGTACAGTTGAAAATAACCCTAAAACTTGTGATGAAATAAACACATAGGAAAATATATAATAAAATAAGATGACTATATACAAATAATATATGTAATTTATGAAATTACATATATTTACTTGCAAAACTAAATTAATTACTTCGGTCAAATGTGATTTGATGGAGAAATCATTTTATAATTAAATAAATTTGTCAACCTGGTTAAGATACTAGAATAACAAGAATTTCTTCTCTTGCCTTGTTAACGTTCCAATTAGCGAAGAGGTTGAGTTAGACATGTTTTCTCTTAGTACAACTAGCTTACAAGCATTTCAATATTTTTTTTACTTTTTCTAATCTTGGTAATGCTAAACAAATAAGTTTTCATTTGTTGATGAGACAAATTAAAATTAACTATACAATTATGAAACTCAAAATAATAATTTTTAACACATATTAGAAAATTTTATATCTCATGTTTACAAATTTAATATGATTGTAATTGGACATACATTAATCTTGTAAAATTTAAAGAATGTGAATAGCAGGATAGAAAATTATATATACATAGAGCTAATTATCTTATTTTGATAATAAATTATAAGCCATCCCAAGGATCGCAATAACCTGACTAGTGATTGTGAAGATGTACCCCTAATTGATGAATCAAACACTCTTTGTTATGTTACAGTTTTCGACTCATAATACTTGACTAAGTCATCATAAAGACTATGCACCCTTTATAAATGCTCTGAAGCATTATCTTTATAAATCTTCAGAAAATAAAAATCAACCAACTTCATTTTATACCTAGGGTCAAGAACAACTACTACAACTAACAGTTTATGAATATTACTCCAATATTTTTCAAACTTAGCAATCATTTTACTAGTTATACTTCGTATTGTAGGGTACGAAAAATTATTCCATTTATTGATTGACAACCTCATTTTAAATTAAATGGGAACAGAGATTAGCTGCAGGTATTTTATGAAAATATTTTTGTCAATTTGTAAAATGACTTCGAATGCAATATCATCATTGATGCCAACACCCATTCATCCTCATCAAGTAAACTTTTATATTATGACTCACTCTACTTGAAACAAGTGAAAATATTTTTATACATCACTGCTATTTCAAGATGGAATATGTGAAATTTCATCTAGTTGGACAATATAGTGTTAAACCTTTATCTACCTTTAAATGTATTTGAAGTGAAAAATCAATAAAAGTTTCTATCCTCTTTGATGTGGCAGTCTAATAACTCACACTCTCTCTAATCTTTCTAATCCCTCATTCAACTACGCGTATTCCATCTTTCGCAATTTAGTTTAATATGTGTGCAACACACCTTATATGAAATAATTTCCCATTTAAAATCAAACTACTAGCCGAAAACTTCAATAACAACTTCTCAACCATAACATCATTAGTAGAACAATTGTCCAAAATAATTGTAAATAATTTTTATTCACATTTCAGTAAAATAAACATCTCACTAACTCATTGCAAAGTGATTCAGCATTGTATAGATATGACAAATAAATGTAATTGAAAAATATAAAATAAACGAAATATAATGTTCATGAGTTGTCAATAAAGCAAGTTGTGACAACCATATATCCCTTTTTCTAATTGCTCAAAGTCTAGCATTGAAATTATGAAGGGTGGTATTAATTCTTCTGTTGCACAGTTATCTATATAGCCTACTTTAATTTAGAAGATTAAAAGGACACAACAGATTGATAAGTTTTTGAAAAAAATCATGAAAAACGTTCCAACAGTGGAAGACCTAAATTCATAGTGTCTAATGATAGAATATTGCGATCTAAGGGTAGACTTTGTGTTCTTAATGACCAAGATATAAAGCATGAAATTTTAACAAAGGCACATAATTGCTCGTATACTGTCCATCGTAGTAGCACAAAGATGTATCAAGATCTTCGAGCGATTTATTGGTAGATTAATATGAAGAAAAAAATTGCACAATTTGTTGAACAATGTATGACATGTCAACAAATTAAGGCAAAACATCAAAGACCATTTGGGTTGCTGAAACCTTTATTAGTGCCAGAGTGAAAATGGGAACGCATAGCCATGGATTTTGTTGTAGGGTTGCCAAAGACACAAAAAGGTTATAGCGTAGTTTGGGTGATTTTCAATAGGCTAACGAAGTCCGCACATTTTATTCCCTTGAATACTACCTATTCTATGGATAATGATGCAAAATTGTATGTGGATGAGATTGTGAGGTTGCATGGTGTATCGATTTCTATTGTTTAAGATAGAGATTTGCAATTCACCTCGATATTTTGGAATAGTTAACACAAAACCATGGGGACTAAGTTGAACTTCAGCCCCACATTCTACCCACAATTTGACGGACAATTTGAAAAAACATCCAAATCCTTGAAAATATGTTGCAAGCTTGTGTGATAGGTTTCAATAATAGTTGAGACAAACACTTGCCACCGGTGAAGTTCGCATACAACAATAGTTATCAATCTACTATTATTATTGCTCCTTAGTAAGCTCTTTATAGAAGAAAATGCATATCTCTAGTGCATTGGGATGAAGTTGGTGAAAGAAAAGTTTTGGGATTGGAGATTTTTCAACAAACATATGAAGCAAATGAAAAGATAAAAGAAAGAATGAAAGTGCCACAGAGTAGACAAAAGAGTTATGCCGATAATCGAAGAAAAAATTGGAGTTAGTGGTAGGCGATAAAGTATTCTTAAAAATTGTTCCAATGAAAAGTGTCATGAGATTTAGCAAGAAGGGAAAACTAAGTCTAAAGTTTATTGGCCCCTTTGAGATATTTGAAAAGATAGGAGACGTGACTTATTGACTTACTCTTCCTTCGTCGTTATCTGGAGTTCATAACATCTTTCACGTGTCTATGCTACGAAAGTATATTCCGAACTCAGAGCATGTAATAAGATACAGGCCACTTTATTTGAGAGATGATCTTACCTATGAACAGACACTTGTTCAAGTGTTGGATCGTAAAAAATAAGTGTTTCGTACTAAAAAGATACCTTTTGTGAAAATCTTGTGGCGAAACCATTGCATGGAAGACACAACATGGGAACAAGAGGAAGAAATACGAATGGAGTAACCTCAGCTGTTTGAGTGACAAATAGGTGAATTTCAAGGATGAAATTCTTTTAAGGAGGGGACAAATTGTAACACTCGTAAGATGGTAAGTAGTATATATGCATATGCATGTCATTCTATATTAGTACTTGGATAACTTAATAGATTCAAGATATTGGATTGTGGACCTTAGAATTATTTTATAAATATTATATAGATGTATATAATAGTGAATGTAGATTTACTTAGAAAAGCTCGAATACAAGATTGCAATATTATACAGGTGTATTTAGTACTAAGCATGTGTTTACTTGGTAATGCCTAAAATGTAAGGTTAACCCTAAGTATAAATACATCCTATTCTTAGGTTTCTAGAAAAAAAATATATTCTTCTTCACATCCTTAGAGAGAGAGAGAGGAAAAGAGATTGTAGAGACCTAAGATTTTGAAGGAGGAATTAAGAGAGATTTGAAAGGTAATTTATTCATCCCTTCAACTTTTGTTGTGTTAAAAGTTATTGATTAGATTTATGGATATGTGTTTAGTATAATAATGGTATGACAATATTAAGATTATATTGATTTGAAACATTTATAGTCCATGAGCATGAATTTGTGATGGAAATTGGTTAAGGATTTGATAAAAAATAATTATTGCTAACAAAGAAAACTTTTACATAACTTAGAACTTAGATCTTAGACAGTAGTCAAATCCAAAACTTTTATAAATTTTATATTAAGTATTTTGCAAAACAAATTTATAGACATCAAATGAGTTATGATAAATTTGATTTCATTTAAAAATATTGAATTTTTTATTTTATATAAATTTTTAAATCTGACCTTGGGATGTTGGAAAATGTTGATTTTTGCAAAATATATGAATTGTGAAATTTTATGGGTTGATCAAATAGTCTCCAAAAATTATAAAAATTTACATAATGATTTCGGACTATGCCTATTAAGATATAGTAAAATTCTATGACCTGATTCTAAGTATATAATTTGTTATAAATTTTCAAATTAATTTATACATTGAGAATATAGAGTTTATAAAACCTATAAAGTTCAAAATAAAAATTATTTAAATTAGTTTGGATGTGAATTATATCTTCAAATTTTTATATGCTGCTGTATATGTGTTTGTATGATTTTTACAAAGTTTTATAGCCATTAGCTAAGTGATTGATTTATTAAAAATCATAAACTTAGATATACTCATAAGTGCTCTGTAGTTTTAGGGGCAAGTGGCTAAATTTTATAAGTGATAAGAAATAGCTACGAATTGAATCAATGATCTATATTTTTATATGATGTCATAAACAATTCCTGGCTAGGCTACATTTTTATCCTAGCATAGAAAAGTTAGTTCTTCATCAAACAATGCAGAATCATACATCATATCACTGTTCCTAACATAAAAATACAAAAAAGAAGATTGCAAGGGAAATGATTCTAACTCTCTTTTTCCCTTTTATGGAAAATGAGCTTTTTTTCCTTCTCCTTTTTGCACCTAAGATGAGAGAAAAATTAATTCTTCTTTTCCAACAGTTGTTGCCTTCCTGTTATCCCCCAAATCTTAAAATAAAATATTTCTTTTATGGAGTTTTCAAGTCAAAAGAATGGGCTTGCCTTCATATGGGCTTTTAGTTTTCTTAAAAAAAAATAAATGCACTGAACCCAAATCACTATCCTTTCATTTGACTCGAATCTCTTTTTTAAATTCAGTGTAATTGGAAATGAAACTTCTCTTTACTTTTTGTAAATAAAAACATAGCAAATAAACAAGTAAAAGGACTACACAATGTCAAGATTCTTCTTAATATTCAAAAAAATAAAGCAAAAAATGTAAAAACATGAAGATATCGAATTGACTTCAATTCGAATCTTATTAACAAACTTTAGTTAGCTTCAACTCAATTTTTAGGAAAATTGAACTGAATCCGAACTTACCCAAGCCTAATTTGCATGTATCCTTACCTTCCAAGACATATTGTATCTTAAGGTAACTAGTTGAAGAGAATCCTATTTTTATAGATTTTAATAATAGCCAAGACATGTATCCCTAGTTTTGACGCAGGATTTTTGCTTGCTCGCACTAGGTGTAGATGTAGGACTAGATGCTCTTGATATGGTCAGCTAATCTGCACTAGGTCCTCATCATAGTTGAGTAGGTAACGTTAATCTTAAGCTAGTTCGATGATCTTCTGAAATGGCAATACAGACGTTGTTCACTTCTCTCACAACTTTCCAACTTTCAAATCTTCTCGAACCGAAAATTTCTCCAAACTATTTCGTAAACCTCCTATAAAATAAAGGAAGGCTCAGACGGGGGTCACCTCACTACGACCCTCTTTGATGCCTAAGTCAGGATCTAATTGGAGAAAAGATTAAAAGGGCGTGGGTCTGCCCCTCATATAATAATCAAAATGATATATTAAGAAGAGAATAAGGTCTAGAAAGGTTTATCAAGACCAAGGCTCTTTACTATTTGGAGAAAGTAACCATGGGAAAGGTTAATGGAGTACTTATTGAGCATCAATAAAGATAAAGTAGAGCATAGAGAAAGGTTTTAGGGAGTGTATCTAGGAGAGCTTTCTCTTCGGAGATGAGTCTTTCTTTTTCTAAAATAGGAGAGAATAAATGACAAACTTCAGGGACTCTCTATACACACTAATGGAGGCTATTCTTAATGTATGAGTATAAGTCAAGAAAAAAGGGAGAAAATCCACTCTCGGGAAGATGAGCTCTCTAAACCTAAGAAAATATTATTCTTATGAGAAACTCCCTTAAAAATATAGAAAAATATGCTCATATATGGAAAACAAAGCTTAAACCTGATTGGCTAGCATATGTTACCCAGCCTTTATGACAGGACCTGCCCTGACCCCTCTCAGGAGCCCGGGACAAATCCTGCTAAATATTTATAATAGACAACTGTCATTCTCATAAACATCCCATAATAATACTCATAGATAAAGAAAATAAATGGCCTCAGACCTCCATCGTTATCATACATTGAGACTTCATGTCTCCATGTCTCATCACACACAAATACATAATCACATATATACATAACATGCTCAAAGTGTTTCATGCAGTATGCGTAGAATGGTCTCAATCTCATTTACAAAACTACACCTTGCACAAAATCCTGTGTGACCTGGGGAGAAATAGGGAAAGGAATAAGCTTGCAGCTCAGTGAGTGGACATAGTTTTTAAAGAAAATACATTTTTATACAACCACTGCATGACATCCTAAAATCGTACATAAATTAAGCATCACTTGCACACTAAGAATGCATATCATTGCAAACAGTTCATATAGCACCCAACTAGTACCTGGGAATATCATGTTTGCCGAGATCCCAAAGTCCAAGTCGGGAAAAACCATACTCAACCCAGCGGCCTCGTATCATCGCTCGAGGAGCTCACATTCATATACATATATTTTCTTGGGTTTTAAGGACCTTACTACATAATATTGAGGGATGGGTACTTGTGGGGTGCTTCAAACAAATACAAACAATATTCATACAGAAAATAATCACTTTCATACAATCACTAAATATCACGCATAATTTAAATACTACGTAACAAACAACGCAATCTAACTCATTAATAAACAGATCGATCATGCTATATTAAATATTTAAACATAATATAAATTCATAATATTTTAAAAATATATCGACTCATAGCTCAATTGCTCAATCCCTAGGAAATTCGGGGTCCTCTAGTGTCCGTATCACTACACTGCTCCCTAAAACACATAATTCAATAATTTACGGTTAAAACTAATCCAAAACCCGATACGTATCACAAATACAACAATAAAACTGTTTTAATTCGATAAATACATTGTCCACAGAGTTCCTAAATATCAATTCAACTTCCCAATACCTTTTCCTGCACCTTTCCTATTTCCTGCAAGGGATTCTGTTTAATTTTTCTTTTTTCCTCTTTTTCTCTCTCATTTTTCCCTTTTTTCTTCTCTATTTTGTTACTTTCCTCACCTAAATTTGCTTCTGTTATGCTTCCTTTTCAATTTGGCTTCTCAAAATGAAAACAACACACACACACACACACACACACACACACACACACACATATATATATATATATATATATATATATATATATATATATTAGCAAAAGCAAATCCAAACCTTTCCCTAATTTTTTAATTAGCAAAAGTCAAAACCCAATTCCTTTCCCTAATTTTGTTTTTGGAAAAGTAAGCTCAATCTCTTTCTCCAAATTTAAGCTCGCCCAAAATTGACACTATTTCGGCTACCAACACCTCAATCACAGCCAAGATAAAACCTATACCAGTTGAGAATAAGCCTACTCCCACTCCAAGTTCAGCCAGCAATGAAACAAAGCACCTTGCAATAAGGATGAACAGAATAAGGATAACTCCATCAACGAAGGAAAAAAAAGCGTCCTTTCAAGTGAAAATCTTGCCCGTTTTAGTTAACTGATGATGAAGATGACAATGATAACGAGGATGACGATGGAAATGGAGATGACGACGAGGACACCGATGGAGATGGAGAAGACGAAGAGGAGGATCTGGAAACAGAATATCTTTGTTTGGCCAATATGAAGAGCTCAAGACGAGGAAGATGCCGATGACTTTGAATTGGAGGAAAACGATGAAAGAGGAGGAAGATGAAGATGATGATGAGGTTGTTGAAAAGGTGAAGGCATTTTCAAAGAGAAATAAATTTAGATAGAGAGGATATGATGATGACGATGATGATAAATGATGGTGGAGAGGATGATGGAAGACCATTCAAGCAACAGCCCTAGGTCTAGATAAACTTATTTTTACAATTAAATTGCTGGATTTAGGGGCAATTTCGTAACTTTATATATTGGTGTTAGTCAATAACAGTCAAGGGGAGGTATGCGATAAAAAAATAATACTTTCCATCTATGTGATATTTTCTAATACCTCAGGGGAGGTATGTGATAATAACCCACATATATATATATATATATTATTTAATTTTTTTTTCTTTTGACTCCTAAGTAGCTTAGGTATCTCACTTTATCTTTCTATTCTCATGTGTCCTCCCCTCATTAGCTCTAGGTGGTATTATGTAAGCATGACACGTAGCGAGCCAAGGTTGATGGATCTTACCTTACCTGAGTCCACTGCTATTTGTCGTTCTTCTACTAGCTCTAGGGATTACATTATCCCTTTCTAACTAGGTGGTGAACTCTCATTGGCCCAATTGTCTGTAGTCCTCACCTAAGCACTGCTAAAGCTTGCCAAGGTTCTGCTTAAGGCAGATTCTTTTGTTTATTGTCTTCTACCAAGCTCGAAGGTGGTCTACTGCTTGTATGGTGGTCCCTTGCATGTTATTTTTTAGTGCAAGTCTTAGCATGAGGAGAACTTAGGTCTTGTCAACCTAGTCTCTGGTGTACTTAGGCACCTACACACCATTGGTAATAGAGATCGAGGTGCAGTCCAAATAGTTCAAACTAATATTCCCAATTCCTTTCAAAATCTTTTATAAGGAATTGGTGGTCCAATGACTAAGGCAAAGACAAAGAGGATGAAAGATGCTTTACAAGGCCTAATCATGGAAGTGCATGACAAACAGGCTATTCTAGAAGGTTCTAAGATTGTTTTTGAAGTTTTTAAAACTTCACCCAAGATAATCACTTATCTTTTTGTGCAAGAAGAAGAATAAAATAGTCCCGCGTTACTAAATCCTCGTGCCGCATGGATAATTTGGCTTTGAAAATTCTTTACTCTATATGGAATACGTTTCCTTATTTGTTTAGGATTGTTATTTTTTTTTTTGTTTCCTTATTAGATTAGAATTGTTATTAGAGTTTTTTTATTATATTAGGATTGTTATTTACGTTCCCTTATAGGATTAGGATTATAGTTTTATTTTCCGACTTAAGTTATAATTTCTATTCCTACTTAATTTCGGACACTTCTTTTATTTTGGATTATAATGTTTACATGCCTATATAGAGACTACAAGTATGTAAAACGAATTTTCATTATATCATTAATAATATTGAGATATTTTTAGCAAGCTTAGCTTTGTTTTCTTGTGTTCTTAGTAGAATACTATATATTGACTTATTAAGGGAGTAATCAACCTTTGTGGCGTTTTCAATATTGGAATTTTAAGGACTTAGTTTCCGACTTAGTTTTCTTATGTTCTAATCTGATCATCTACAACTTGTTTTCAAGTTTTCTGGGTGCGCATAACAACTAAATCAAGAATTCCTTGGGCATGTCGTCTAGTGGGTTCTTATCATTTGGTATCAGAGCTTTGGCATTAGAAACAGGTTACTTATCCCTTTCTTATCCTTGTTTTATTTTTTTTATTTTTGTGCAATGCTTGTGTTGTCTTTGCATAACTTTCTTGACTTCTTCCATTATACTTCTTTATGTTTAGTTTTGTTAACAAAAAAAAAAAAAAGGGATCGAAAAGAATATCTAACTAAAAAAAAAAAGGGAGTTTGATTGCATTGATTGATCGGTGAGCAATATGTTTTGCGTTATTTATTAAGATTACAGATTTGATTTTAATTCAGTTTCGTGTTCCATACTCTATTTATTCCATTCAAGATCAATTGTGTAAGACTGTTTGTGTTTTTTAGCTTTGCATTTCAATTTGTTGCATTCTAGTGATATCTTTTACATGTTTTTGCTTTCTTTTAAAGTTTTCTTATTTTGGCTCTTTTAATTATTATTTTTTTTTCTTCATTACCGTTTGCCTCAACTAAGTTTTTAACGTTCTAATTTTGAGATTTGCCACCATATAACCGATTGCTCCTTGACATTTGTTGATCTTGATTTTTTTAAGAACATAAAAGGGGTTGGCTTGAGTGGTCAAAGGCAAAAGTGTTGAGACCACCATTGAAAAAAAAGCCAAATTAGTGTGAAACACAATTGATAACAAATTAATTTGAGTGCAAACACATGAGGGAGTGTGAGAGGAATAAATTTTCCTTTTCCTAACAAAATTTTGCAGGTTATAAACATGAGTAGTGAAGAAGAACCGCAGGAAGTTGACATGAAAATGTTCATAAAGGCTGTTAATGAACAATTAGGAAGTTGAATACTAGGTTGGATAACATACAATCCTCGCCTATTTCTAAAACCACTAGAAGACGTGTGCTTGAGGAGGAAGAGGAAGAGGATTCATATTTGGAGGAATCAAGTTCTAAACGAGGCAAGAAGGTTGTTTGCAAAAGAGATAGCAATTTGGGCAGCATAAAGATGAAGATTCTAACCTTTCAAGGAAAGAATAATCCCGAACTATACTTAAAGTGGGAAAGAAAGGTTGAACATGTATTTGATTGCCATAATTACTCCAAGGAGAAGAAAGTAAAAATAGCAGCTGTGAAGTTCATAGATTATACAAGCATATGGTAGGATCAATTGGTGATCAATAAGAGTAAGAATAGAGAGAAGCCAACTCGGTCATGAGAAGAAATGAAATTGGTAATACACAAGAGATTTATACCTGACCATTACTATAGAGATTTACATAGAAAGTTACAAGGGTTGGTTCAAGGTTCCATGTGTAGAGGACTATTACAAAGAGATGGAGATAACCATAATTAGAGCAAACATAGAAGAAGATCAAGAAGCAACAATGGCTAGATTTATTAGCGGCTTGAACAAGGAGATTGCAGATTGTGGTTGATTTACAACATTATGTGGAGGTAGAGGAGCTGTTGCACAAATCCATTAAAGTGGAGAAGCAAATCAAATAAAAAAGGTTCAGATCTAGATCAGCTTCTAGTTCTTCATGGATAGCTAATTGGAAGGACATCAAAACTACCTCAAAAACAAAAGAAGAAGCAAAGCAAAATGATTCGATTACTATTTCTAAAGGTAAAATTGAAACTAAAACTTCATATAAATCACGTGAAGTTAAGTGTTTTAAGTGCCAGGGATTCGAGCATATTGCTTCTCAATGCCCAAACAAAAGAATTATGATTGTGTTGGAGAATGGAGAAATAGAAAGTGCTAGCTCAAGTGAGGATGAGATGCCACCGTTAGCGGATTGTTCTAATATTGAAATTGAAGAACCCGTGCATGGTGATTTGTTTGTTACAAAGAAAGCCCTAAGTATACAGCCTAAGGATGATGTTGATGTGGAGCAACGTGAGCATATTTTTCACACAAGATGCCATGTGAACGATAAGGTATATACTATGATTATTGATAGTGCAAGTTGCACTAATATTGCTAGTACTTTGTTGGTAGATAAGCTGAATTTTCATACCATAAAGCATTCTAAATCGTACAAATTGCAATGGTCGAATGAATGTGGAGAAATAAGGGTAACGAAGCAAGTTATAATTTCCTTTTCAATTGGCAAGTATGAGGATAAGGTTTCATGTGATGTACCACCAATGCATGATAGTCATCTATTGCTTGGCCGACCATGGCAGTTTGATCGAAAGGTTACACATAATGGGTATTGTTATGGGGTAAAAATAGGCTAGACACGTGGCGGTACGTAAGCCCATGACGCTCTAGTTGGCACCTATGGGGCGATCTATTCATGCTAAAACCCACCTCACCTCGGATCCAAACTAAGGCAGGATTCGACCTCAGGTAGTGCAAAGGGTGTTCACATGAAGGGTGTCACGTGGCCTATAACCAATAGTCCATATAGATAAGGTAAAACGAGTGGACCTCACTCTGGAACAGCCTCAAAAGTAAAAGGATTTGGTCCTTTCGAAAATGTGAAAAAGGTGACCTATGATCCTAGGTCACCTGGGGGAGACCACCTGAAATTGCCCAAAATGGAAACCTGACCAAGGAGATAGTGTAGCACCTTGGTAGCTGAAAAAAGGGCCCCACCTGACGTGGTCAACCTTTGAGGGACCACAAGTAGAGGCGAATGAGCACTCGCCACCTGTACGCAAGGGATAATGTAATCCCCTACTCGAGTTAAATCGTGCCACGTGGCACGTAATCTCGGATAAGGTCTTAAGGACCAATCCCTGCTCACCACGTGTCCCTAGTCTTAACTCCGAGCTAAGGTTTCAAACATGGAAATGGGGAAGGAAAGGAGGAACTAGGGCAACATTGTTTAGCCAATCATGTGTTCACAAAGGTATAATATAAAACGACATTTATGTCAAGGTAAGAAGTCTTCTTCAAGTTTTGAACTCATTTTCCATTATTCTCACACTACAAGCACAAGTTACCTCACATCCTTCTCTCTAAGAAACAAAGAGACAACCTTAAACATTCATTGAAGGTTGTCCCTTGAGGACGGATTTACTGTTCTAGCTTATAAAAAGTCCACACTTACTCACTTTCTCCATGTGTTTTGTGTTACTTGGTCAACTAGCTCCCAGCTATATAATTCTCCACCTATTAGCTATTTCAAGCTACCAAAATTGAGTCATAACATCACCCCCTCAAGGTACTGACTTGAGCGTCGGAGTGGGCTCACCGGAAAACCTTTGGCGCCCCCCTTTTGACCGTGTTCTCTGCTACAGGCATCTTCACCAAGTTCGGGTCCGAGGTCAGCAAGGAGAGCGAGGTCAGGAAGGTTTTAAGCAATTTGGCCAAGGATCAACGAGGCGTGAAAGGTCAGCTTGGGAGCCTCCGAGGTTAGGACGAGACTAAATCGGGTGCAGAATACTGAGCTCAAACTGTTGACTGGGCATCCATCTTTAGCTCGGATACTAAATCAGCAAGGCATCCTACCTCACCTTGGTTGATATTTTTATGCATCAACAGGTATAAAAATCGTTATTCTTTTATAATGAATAACAGAACTGTTATACTAACCCCTCTCAAGCATTTGTAAGCTTATGAAGATCATACTAGGATAGTAAAAGAGTGCAAAATGAGAGAATAACAAAAGTATGAGCAAGGAAAAGAAAAAGAAAGAAAGTGAGCAAGCAAAAACAAAGAGAGCAAGTGAGGCCGAGAGGAAAAATGAGTTTGCATATAATAGGAAAAAAGCCGATTTTGTGAAGGATTTACCTGCTAAGATTTGGGCTAACGTTGAAACAAAGAATAAGCAATATGCCAAGCAAGCTAATAAAGACCATTTGAAGGTTGTTTTTTACTTGGAGATTGGGTTTGGATGAACATGCGTAAGGAGAGGTTTCCTACACAAGGAAAATCAAAATTGTAGCCTAGTGAAGATAGACCTTTCCAAATCTTAAAGAGAATCAAGGATAACGCCTACAAGCTAGATTTGCCAAAAACATATGGTAATGTTAGTGCGACTTTCAATGTTGCTAATTTATCTTTGTTTGATGTAGGTGATTCGAGGACGAATCCTTTTTATGAGGGAACAAATAATGGAGATTGAGGTGTATTCCAAATAGTTCAAGCTAATATTCCCAATTCCTTTCAAAATTCTTTCCAAGGAATTGGTGGCCCAATGACTAAGGCAAAGACAAAGAGGATGAAAGAGGCTTTACAAGACCTAATCATGGAAGTGCATAACAAAGAAGGATATTCTAGAAGGTTCTAAGGTTGTTCTTGAAGTTTTCAAAACTTCACCAAAGATAATCACTTATCTTTCTGTGCAAGAAGAAGAATAAAATAGCCCTGCGTTACTAAATCCTCATGCCGCATAGATAATTTGGGCTTTTGAAAATTCCTTACTCTATATGGAATACGTTTCCTTGTTTGTTTAGGATTATTATTTTTTAAAGTTTTCTTATTAAATTAAAATTGTTATTAGAGTTTTTTTTATTATATTAGGATTTTTATTTAGGTTCCCTTATAGGATTAGGATTATAGTTTTATTTTTCGACTTAAGTTAGGATTTTTATTCCTACTTAATTTTGGACACTTCTTTTATTTTGAATTATGATGTTTACATGCCTATATAAAGGTTACAAGTATGTAAAATGAATTTTTATCATATCATTAATAATATTGAGATATTTTTAGCAAGCTTAGCTTTGTTTTCTTATGTTCTTAGTAGAATACAATATCTTCACTTATCAAGGGAGTGATCAACCTTTGTGACATCTTCAAGATTGAAATTTTAAGGACTTAGTTTCCTTAGGTTCTAATCTGATCATCTACGACTTATTTTCAAGTTTTTTGGGTGCGCATAACAACTGATTCAAGAATTCTTAGAGCGGGTCGTCTAGTGGGTTCTTATCATCTCTTAGTCCCCTAGGAACGAGCGCAAAATGCTTAGCGTCAAGCTATTTGAAGCAAGTCTATACATATTTCTTAGCATAATAGAGAATTGAGAGCACTTTTCTAACCCTCTTCTATGTAACAATCATGTTTAGCATATGCACCACGGTATATGGCAATGAGAGTTAGTGTTTATCATTAGCGAAAGTTTGGCGATATATAGCCAGGTGCCCAGCTCGAGGTGGGCCTTACTAAGCCCCACGTGAAAAGGGCTCTCTGCTTACTCCGTGCTGAGGTGATAGTGAGGTACGTAATCTCCTACGGTGTTGACTGGAACTTTGGTGGGCTTATACTATGTCACACGTCTAGCTATATTTTTTTCTGTAAAAGAGGTCCCCAAACTTCTAATGGATGAGGCAAAGCTGAGGCATTGGAAGTTATCTTAACCCTTTCTTGTATTTACGACGCACTTTTTTTCCTTTTAGAGGCCTTGTTCTTGATACCTCGAGGAATAACGACACAATGCGTGGTGGCATATGGAGATATAACACATGAAGATATATGGCAACAAGTAGTATAGCGATAGATATTGGGTGAGAAACACATGGTGACAAAACACTAAAGTCAAGACCAAGCTCGATCGAGTTCTCTGATACTTAAGTCAACTTCTAATCGCAGATGAGATTAAAAAGACGTGGGTCTGCCACTCTTATAGTAATAAAAATGAGATGTTAAGAAGAGAATAAGGTTTGGAGAGGTTTATCAAGACCAATGCTCTTTACTATTTAGAGAAAGTAACCATAGAGAAAGGTTAATAAAGCACTCATAGAACATCAAAGGAGATAGAGTAGAACATGGAGAAAGGTTTTGGGAGTGTGTCCAGAAGAGCATTCTCTTGGGAGATAAGTCTTTGCTTTTCTAAAATGGGAGAGAATAAATGGCAAACTTCAAGGACTCTCTATGCACATTAATGGTGGTTGTCCTTAGTGCATGAGTTTGAGCCAAGGAAAAAGAGATAAAATCCTCTTTTGAGAATATAAGCTCTCTAAACCTAGGAAAATGTTATTCTTATGAAAAACTCCCTTCAAAACATAGAAAAATATGCTTATATATGAAAAGGAAAGCTTGAACCTGGTTAGCTAGCATATACTGCGCTAGCCTTCATCTTACCATTCCCATGTGTCTTTTTCTCACTAGCTCTAGGTGGTGCCATATGAGCATGACACGTAGAGAGCCATGGTTGGTGGATCTTGCCTTACTTGGGCCCATTGCCACGTGTTCTTCTTCTACATGCTCTAAGGATTACATTATCCCCTTCTGATCAGGTGACGAACTCTCATTAGCCTAGTTGATCCTAGTCTCCACCTGGGCACTATTAAAGCCTGCCAAGGTTTTGCTGAAGTCAGATTCTACCTTTTCTTATCTTCTGCCAAGCTTAAAGGTGGTCTGCTGCTTGTTTGGTGGTCCTCTACATGATATTTTTTAGTGCAAGTCTCAGTATGAGGGAAACCTAGGTGGTGTCGACCTGGTCTCCGGTGTACCTAGGCACCTGAACACCCTTAGTCTCTCTGACAAGGGCGGAATACTTAGCATCAAGCTATTTGAAGTAGGTCTATACATATCTCTTAGCGTAATGGAGAATCGAAGGCACTTTTCCAACCTTCTTCTATATAACAATTAAGTTTAGCATACGCACCACTGTATATGGCCATATGAAATGGTGTTCATCATTGGCGAAAGCTTGGTGATATATAGCCAAGTGCCCAACTCGAGGTGGGTCTTACCTAGGTGCACATGAGAAGGGCTCTCGACTCACTCCGTGCTGAGGTGGTAGTAAGGTAGGTCATCTCCTATGGTGCTAACTGGAACCTTGGTCAATTTATACTCTATCACGTGTCCAGTTATATTTTTTCCCACAACACCTAAGTAGTTAGTTAAAAATAACTATATTATTTTACATCTTTTAACACCTAATTCCAACCTTCCACTTTTCACTCTTTTTAAAAATACAAATTGAAAGAAATTTTTTCGCTAAAATTAGTACGAAGAGAAATAAATTTATTAATCTTTTTAAAGATTTCCAATTTTCTTTAATTTCTTTTTTCCTTTTTATTTTCATGGAAAATTTTATCACGTGTAATCTACCATCTTGTTTCATTCAATCTTAGGGGAAGAAAAAACTGTAAGAAATTAGAGAAAATAAATTCTTCATCTTTATATGAAATTTTGTCCGGCAAACACCATTTTATTCCTCTTATTTGTACTTTATAGTTTTACTCATTCTTTTAATAAGTTTTTAAATTAGTCCGGTTAAATTTTGAGTATTTGTATATTATACTCAATTTTATAATTTTTTTATTTTGATACTTGTTGATACGGTAAAATATCAACCTAGGTGAGGTAAGGTGCCTTATTGATCTAGTATCCAAGCTGGAGATGGATGCCCAGTCAACAGTTTGAGCTCAGTATTTCGCACCCGACTTGACCTCGTCCTAACCCCGAGGAGGCTCCCAAGCTGATCTTTCACACTTCACTGATCCTTAGGCCAAGCTGTCATAAACCTTCCTGACCTCGCTGTCCTCGTTGACCTCGGACCCGAACTTGGTGAAACTGCCTACAACAAAGAATACGGTCAAAGGGGGGCGCCGAAGGTTTTTCAGCGAGCCTACTCCGACGCTCAAGTCAGTACCTTGAGAGGGTGATTTTATGGCTTGACTTTAGTAGCTCAAAATGGCTAATATGTGAAGGATTCATGTAGCAAGGAGCAAGTCAACCAAGTGGCACACAAAACACATGGAGATACAATAAATGTGGCCTTTTTGGAAGTTAAAACAGTAGATAACCTCCAAAAGACAACTTTCACTGAAGTGTTTAAGGTTGTCTCTAGAAGACTAACAAAGAAGACAAAGCTTTCTTCTTGTTTCTAGAGGGAGAAAATGTTAAGTGACTTGTATTTTTTAGTGAGAGAGAATAATATAAAAACTAAATAGGGGTCCCCTTTTACCTTAAGATAAGTGCCCTTAAATATCATACCTTTGTGAGTATGTGATTAGTTGAAGAATGTTGCCCTAATTCCTCCTTGGTTTTCTCTTCCCACATTTGAAACCTTAGCTTGAAGTCAAAACTAAGGACACGTGGTGAGCTAGGATTGGTCTTCATAACCTTATCCAAGATTATACAACACGTGGCGCGATTTGATTTGAGTAGGAGATTACATTATCCCTTATGTACACATAGCAAATGCTCGTTTGCTTTCATTTGTGGTCCCCTAAAAGCTGACTACGTCAGGTGGAGTTCCTTTTTCAGCTACCAAGGTGCTGAACTGTCTTCTTGGTCAGGTTTCCATTTTAGGTGATGTCAGGGGGTCCCCCCCAAGTGAGCTAGAAATATATGACACATTTTTCACATTTTTGGGAAAACCAAAACCCTTTACTTTTGGGATTGCTCCTATAGTGGGGTCCACTCTTTTGCCCTCTTTTTGTGGACTATTGGTTATAGGTCACAGTGGCACGCTTTATGTGAACACCCTTTACACTACCTAAGGTCAGATCCTACCTCAGCTCATTTTGGGCTGAGGTGAGGTGGGTTTCAACATGAACAGATCGTCCTATAGATGCCGACTAAAGCGTCGTAGGCTTACGTACCACCACTTGTCTAGCATATTTTTACCCCATAACAATACTAATGAAATGATCTTAGACCCAAAGATCTAGGTCATAATTTTTATCAAGCCTTTTTTAAATGTCAATGTTTTTATTTTTTATATTTTCACGTATCTATTATTTTGTTGTCATTGAAAATTTTGCAATTATTATATTGCATAATGTTTTTGTCTTCTTTTGAAAAATTTTGTTGAGTCCGATTTCTCAAAAACTGCTCAAGAAAAAAACACCACAAAAATTTAAAAAAATATAGACTTCTTATTTATTGCATCTAGGATACAAAAATGCTCAAAACAGGTTTAAATAATTAGTTACATTGTTGATTTTGTTTTGCCTAATCAATCCTAACTTAACTTTAAAAAACAAAGAAATCTTTTACAAGAGTCTCCTTTCTAGCTTATCTTCTGTTATAGGAGAAAATACAACTGGATACGTGGTAGAAAGTAAGCTCACGAAAGTCCGAATTAGCTCACTACGAGGTAACTCACCTCACGCCTACCTCAAGGTAAGATGTGGTGCAAGCCCTGCTCATTGCCACTAGATAAACCCACTGTAAGCTGGGCTCCCTACTAAGTATCGCCAACGAGTTCTTCATTTACTGATATTGCCCTACGTGACCATATACCGTGGCACGGATAGAGATGCCCACGTGACCCTATACTGTGGCCCGTGCGAAAACGCCTGTGTAACCATATACTGTGACACATGTGAAAAAGCGTGGCTATATACCGTAGTACACATACATAGACAAGCATGATGACTTCAATTCTCCATTGCGCCTTGGAACAGCCAGACTTGCCTCCAATAGACAAGAGTTTCGCCATTTTGAGCAAGAGAGGTGTAATACCCAGCTGCCCAGGCAGGTGAAGTGCGAAGCTGTCCAAGCACCTAGGTGCGCGACTGTCCACCTCATTGCACCCCAAAAGAATCCCTATTGTGACCCAACACACAAGAAAATATCTTGCGGGGACCATTTCAAAGGCAGAAGACAACACCTAGACTTGGCAGCAGCCAGGTTGGTACTGTGCAAACAGTACATAGAGCCCAAGTGGGGGACCATGTACCAGCTGGGCGAGTGAGATTACACCACTTGTCCACCAAGGTACAGAGCAATCTCCTTGACTAATAAAGGGTTGACACGTGTCCAATGAGCTTGGATAAGGGAAAGCTCACCAACCCTAGCTTGTCACGTGGCATTTGAGTTGGAGCAACAAAAACCAATAGGAGAAAGACACGTGGAAAGGTAAAAACCCTAAAACTAGAGCAAAATAGGTCATCCAATGAGGTATGAACATTCCTTTATTTTATATAAAAATGTATTTTTCTTATTTGAAAAGGGAAGTCATTTCTTTAAGCAACAAGATTCCTAGGAGAGGGGCTCTCTTCCCAAAACGGATTTTCTCTCTTCTTCTCCTATGACCATGTACACAGCCTTCATAGCCTAAAACTCCATGAACACACATAAAAACCCAGAAAAAATCTCACTGTTCACCCCATTGAATCTCCGTCTACCTGATTCGAGACCTAGGCAAGATCTTCTCCTTATGCTTCTTCCTCATTACCTTGACATACTTTTGATTCTCTTCATTTAGAGGGACATACACAAGCCCTCACCCTTTTCTCTCTATCCTGGGGCTAACTTAGGTATCATAGAGGGGTCGCCAAAGAGGCGACTCCTATCTGAGCCTTGTTCTATTTTGCAAAAAGTTGCGGACCAGCTCGGTGAAATCCTTGGGTTAAGAGTGTTCGGGCATGAAAGGAAGTAGGTTGGATAGTTATTTAAGAAACGGGCAATAAGTATAGTGTCGCTTGAGGGATCTTTGGAAGTTTTGGAGTCATTGGAGTTAAGTTGGGAGTTGGGAGGTGGTCTTAGGTAGTGAGCTGGGAGGTGGTATGAGGAGTGAGCTGGGAGGTGGTCTAAGGCAATGAACTGGGACGTGGTCTGAGGCAGTGAGCGGGGAGATGAATAAACTTGGATATTGTGTGGGTATTTGGACAGTGAAGCAGTAGGGTGGTTTCTGGTGGTTTGGAATTGCAGACTTGGCTCGTACGTGCACGCTTGACTCAAGCTATTCGACCGCCTCAAATGCATTTGTTCTATCTTTCTGTATGGGTGCGGAGTTCGCAAAATACGTGCATCAACATCTTAAAAATCTTGCCTAACAGATATATGCCAGTATTAAATTCTACATTTGTGATTTTGAATCAATTACAAATGGAACCAATTAGGAACCTTTGTTTCTTGTATTGTGTGGCTTAAATGACAATATATAAATAACTTTATCAAATATATTTTATTTTTGATACTTTTATGACTTTTTAAAAATTTATGCCAAGAATTCCACTTTTTAACTAAATATCAAATATCAATTGTTAAGTTCTTCTTAATTTAAAATATCTCATATGGACTCTCTAATTTTAATTAAATTCGTACCACTAAAATCATATATTAATGGTGTAAAAGTATATAATTTTTCAAATATAAAATTGAGAAAATTTATAATAAAAGACAGAATCTAGAAGTATCTAAAGTTTGACTTGGTTAATTAATTAAAATTCATAACATTTAGTTCATTAGACTGATTATTTATAAAGATTTAGTAAATAAAATTATTAATTTTTAAAAATTTATATAAAAACGTAATACATAAAAGACAAAAATATACCCAAAAAAATAAGCTATGCTTTACTAGTTATTAAAAAGGTTGATGATAAAAAAGAATAGGATGGTTGACAAAGTTTAGGTGCAAACGTGATGTGACCCGTTGTCCCGTTAGTGCTTTGCTTATGAATAAATAATCGTAACATTAACATAGAAAAGATGGATGGGGAGAATTGAAACAAGTGAAAGTACAGTTGGCATTGCGTAATCATGAAATCAGCAAGCACCAGCATCGAGGGTTGTTCCCTGGACTACTGCTAGATGCTCTCAAGATCAACGGCTTAAATTTTATAAGACAAGAAAGTATTTATTTATTGGAGTGATAACATTCTCGCCCTGAAACTTTAGTAAACTAACAAAGCATTACATATTTATCACTTATGACATTTTAATCACTGGCACGCACTATAAAGAATAGGGGTTAAATTATTGGAATTGAAAAAATATGTGTTAATTTATTATTTTTAAAATATTAAGAATTAAAATATTATTTTTTTATATTTATTTTGTTTGGAGAAGATCACGATACCAACTATAAGTACAACCAATAAATTTAAAATTTTCTATAAAAGAAAATAAAAATATTGTTCATCCAGTTTTAATAATTTAAAACTAACACTTATATATTTAAAATACATCATTTGATATTATTCAATTTTAAATTTTTTAATTTATATAATAATATAATTAATTTTAAAAAATGAGTAACAAAAAAAGACTAATATTTATTCCGAGAATGACTTATTTAAAGGACGAGAAATTAAATAAATAAATAATAAAAATGAAATAAATTTAAAAAAAATTTAAATAAAAATAGACATTAAATTATATTTTAAATATCCAACTATCTTTTTTTCAAATAAAAAACTATTGCAAGACGTACTTTTGACAAGAGGAGATAGTAAGCCACGTGTACAAGTTGTAAAATAATTGAATGTAGTTGAGTGCAAGCAACCTAACCCTAACCCAATAACCCCGTTAGTCTTCGCTCTGATTGATGTGATTTGATTGAGACCGGTGGCGGCTGGCAAGGGTATGAAGGGTAATTGTTGCCAGAATTAGGGTTAGTTTCTGAACACAAAACCACTTTAAGGTCAGTTCACTTCAGTTGGGTTTTGTTTTAGCCAATAGGAAGCTCGAATCGAGCTCTAATTTTTTAAAAGAATCTCTCAGTTCTGGTTCTGCTGATTCACCGCCCCCGATGTTACACCTGTACACACCTGATAGCTTCCCCTTGCCGGCCACAGACACGTGGTGACCAACTGTAGTACAAACAGAAACGATGTAATAAAAGTAATAAACTATTACATGGAGTAATCAATATCATATGCGCTTGCTTAGTGGACACCCTGACCCTGATTCTGACCTCGACGCTGCATCTCCTCCGGCCCCGGTGAGTCAAGATGGTTGGAGATGATCAAGCAGCTGCTACGAGCCGGTACCGGGTCTTGGTGGATCGGTTTCAGCGTTTGGAAGAGAGTCATGCACAGCTGAGAGAGGAGTTTGATGAGTTATTAATACCAGAAAAGAGAAAAACTGACGAGGTGGCCACGTCCTGGGGCTTCTTCAATGAAGGGACTCCCTACAGAAGCGTATTGGAGTCCATGGGACACGCAGTTCATGTCTGCACTGCTTCTTCTGGAGAGATCATATATTGGTATGTAATTTATTATTGTTATTATTTTGTTCATGAACAAGTTTGTCTGTTCCTTGAGTTTGAAATGTGGGTTGTGGTTGTGTTGGCTAACGAGTTGCGTATTGCTATGAGTTTTCAAGTTAAAGTTGATAAATGATAGATTAATAGAACAAGATTCTGTAGACTTTTAAGTAGTGGATTGTGTCTTTTCAATAATATTCGAGTGGAAAACATATAAGAGTTGAAAATGGTGGGGTGGTGGTGGAGGACTGCACAGTGATCATTTAGATGTTTGGCAAAAGTTCACAGTGAATGTTTGCTTAAATCTTTTTAGGATACTTTCATTTCATGGTGCTTGATTTGTTCATCGTTTCAAAGTAGTTTGACTTTTTCCGTTAAAGTGGAGTTTGAAATTTAGTACTGAATGTCATTGACTCATTGCCAACCACGTACACTCTCATATATTGGCCCAAAATGGTAATAGTGGTGAATTGTTTGTCAAATTATCTATCTACTAAAAGGAAGTAGACTGCAAATTCATGAAGATTCTTTGTTATCTGGTGAGATCTTAGAATATGTTTGAAAGAGGCATTAAAAGGAACAGTATGTGTGCTTCCCCTCAGGATTGGTTCTCTACTTATTAGACTGTTGTTTGAAGTTACAGCGTAGTGATAGGAGCACAGCCCAGAAGTTTTTAACTCATTGAATATCATATGTACAAACTCAGGTCAGCAAAATGCACCTTCAACTATGAGAAGAGAGAAAAAGAACAAAGAGACAGTTTTCCTACCTTGTTTTATTCTTCCTTTAGATGCTCGGTTTCATGACATTAAATATGAATAAACATTTTTATTTCAGGAATCATTCTGCTGAAAATCTCTATGGATGGAAGGACTATGAAGTCCTTGGGCGTAGAGATGAAGAGTTTCTTGTAGCAGAAGAATTCCATAACCCTTATAAGAAAATCATGGAACGGTTAGCCTCTGGGCAATCATGGTCAGGCCAGTTCCCGATCAAACAGAGGTCCGGTGAAATCTTTATGGCAATGGTGACAAAAAGCCCATTATACGAGGATGGTGAGCTAGCTGGTTTTATCACTGTTTCAAGTGATGCAACAATATTCAATAGTATAAATCCAGAAAACATAAGAAAAAACCAGGATCGCGGTAAACTAGGTGGATTAAACATGAAAAGGATTCGGTGGCACCCACCACGGCCACAGATTGCACCAATGCCGCAGATAGCATCATCTGTTTCCAATCTGGTGCTTATGTACACAATTCTATATTTTCTTTCCTTTTCTCTTTCTCTTTTCTAGTTCTGTTTCATTTAAATTTTCGGCAGCTTTGTTCAATTTTATAATTGTACTAATCAGGCATCAAAGCTTCTGCTGCGGAGGCATGGAGATGACACAGACACAGAGAAATCTTGTACCGTGGTAAGTCTTACATCTCAACTCTATTTGCTTGTATACAAGAAAAGATTTCCAGGTAATTTTCATTATTCCAGGAAGAAAAACCAATTTCCAATTTCCACAATGGGAAGGGCATGACTTCAAGGAGTTCTGGGAAGGATGAATCTGCATTTGAATTTGCTCACGCTTCAAAAATTGTATCAACTTTCTTTTACCTTAATTTAAGACACTTTTACTGCCTGCTATAATGATTTTATTGAGACTTTGGAATTATATTTAGCCATTGAACCGTGTTCACAGTTATCTTGAGAATGTATACATATTTGTCAATTGCTGACCATCTACTCAGAATGGTTCTAGAAATACATTATTGACATGAGATATTAAATTTTATGATATGCTATTTACTTGCTTGCTAATTGGAATTTGAATTATATTTTAATTTCCAAGGCATCTGTGAGCTTTCTTAATTTGTAATCAAGAAAGATAATGGTCACCCTTCTAGATTTCTTTTGTCATCGTACTTACGCCATAGATAGCAGTCTGCTAAACATTTTCTATTTGGAAATTTGTAGGCAGCAAAGGTCTTAGCGAAGCTGCACATCAGGGAAACTGGCAATTGTAGCGTTGATGATGGCCGAAATGGGCCAAATGGGGCAAGTAATAAATCATTAGGTGATGATGAAAGGGATGAGCTTCACTCTCCTGGAGTTCCGTATCAGCACACAACTGGTAGTAGAGGTAAAGAAGAAAGCCTGAGTAAAACAAATTCTTCTTTTGCAGCTAAAAGTGCTTATGCAAATGTATACGAGAATACATTTCCTAATGCTTCTGAAGAGTTCTGTGGACTGGGTTCTTCAAGAGATCGCCATGACTGTTGTGCATTATCGAAACTTGGAGAATTGTCACCAAGATTAGACTGCCAAGACGTTAATGAATTGGAGCCGGATGATAGACAGTTCTGTAGTTTTGGGGAGAGCATTGGTAGTCATGAAAGCTCATCAAGCAAAGGTGATAACGAATCAAATGGTGCAGTAGATTGTGAAATCCGCTGGGAAGACCTGCAACTGGGACAGGAGATTGGGCAAGGTAAGCATTGCCTGTGGATTTACATATAAACTGAAGTTTGGCCTGAAATAAAGTAGATATTAACGTTTTTCATACAAATAGCCCAAATCGCTTTATTTTCTATTTTCATGTTTGAATTGTTATATATGCACACATATATAAAAGTCGAATTCTCATTCACAAAATTGTGCACCCAAAACTAGAAGAGGATCGTGTATATTTGTTGTGTTGTCAATTTATAAAAGTTTTCCTCATTTCTTGACACCTTTGAAGTAAATTTCTAGCTTCAACACCATGCACATCATTCATTCATTCACTATAATTTTTTTCAGTATGACTCAAATTTGTAGGTCTGAAGAGAAAAAAATAAGTTTCCAATTTCACTCTTATTGAAGTGTATTTGTTCTCGCACTACAGGTTCATATGCTATTGTTTATCGTGGACTCTGGAATGGATCTGTGAGCTTCTAAATCACATTTTCTCATTTCTTAATCTTGGACAAATATGTAAAGTCAAATTTCTCAGTTGAAAAATACTTGTTTACATTATTAGGATGTTGCTGTGAAGGTCTACTTTGGGAATGAGTACAGCGAGGACACCTTACAGAGCTATCAAAAAGAGGTATTTTTGAAACTCAGTTTTGTTGTAATTGAAATTTCAGAAAAGAAATAACTGATCCCAAAATCCATTTTTCATATGCGTCAGATTGATATAATGAAAAAATTAAGGCATCCAAATGTATTGTTATTCATGGGAGCAATTTCTTCACAAGAAAGACTTGCTATTGTCACCGAGTTCTTACCCAGGTAACACAAGTGTTATGTCCGGTAGGGAATGGTTAAGTGGTAGTACCAAGTCTTGGTAAGACGGTGTTAGTGTAGTGATATCAGATTATATTGTATGCCCTTAACTGCATTATTGGATAAATGATGCTAGTTAATAAATTCTTCAATGTCCTTCTCTTATCATGAGTGGATAATGTTGTTACTCTTTCTCCATTATCAGGGGAAGCCTTTTCAAAATCCTTCACAAGAACAGTCAGACATTAGACATAAAGCGACGTTTAAGAATGGCCCTTGACATTGTGCGTTATTCTTTTTCTTTATGTGTTTTATAACTCAAAGATTTTTAAGCTTGTTAGCTATCAAACTAAGATTCACACTTACAAACTGCAGGCTAGAGGGATGAACTATTTGCATTACAGAAATCCACCAATAGTACATAGAGACCTGAAATCATCTAATTTGCTTGTTGATAGAAATTGGACTGTCAAGGTAATGAGCGCTGTACTGTTAATGTTTCTAATGATTAAGCAGATCGGTTCTGAATTTGTTTATAAGGTAAGTTCTGTTTTTTTCTTTTATCCTTAGGTTGGAGATTTTGGCCTGTCAAGATTGAAGAATGCAACCTACCTAACTGCAAAATCTGGGAGCGGAACAGTTATGATATTTATCACTTTTTTCTTCTGTTTCTTCTCAAAATGCTCTTATATTTGTTGATGATGTTCATACTAACAGCAAGCACTTTTTTACAATTTTTCTTGCCTCAACAGCCTCAGTGGATGGCCCCTGAAGTCCTCCGGAATGAGCCTTCAAATGAGAAGTAATTTCTAAAACTGGTCTTTAAATTCCTCTATAGACAATTTGGCTATTCAATGTTTATACAAAATGAATGATTGCTTAATGGACCGAAATACATCAAAGTATAAGGATCCTACTCTTATTTTATCAGCAATATAGATGATAATTTCAATGTCCTTTCTATTCATCAAACTGGTCTTTAATGTACTTTACCACTAATTGATTTCTTCATTCTACTTAAGCAGGTCTGATGTGTTTAGTTTTGGAGTCATATTATGGGAGCTGATGGCGCTCGCTATCCCGTGGAACAACCTAAATTCTTTGGAGGTCAGAGCAAATTTACTTTTGTATCATGCATGCATTGTTGTCGTCTTTCTGATATCGCTAAAACCACTGTCGTTCCATTTCAAAATGAAAAGGTAGTTGGAGTTGTAGGCTTCATGGACAGAAGATTAGAGCTACCAGAAGGACTTGATCCCCAGGTAGCATCCATTATTCGCGATTGCTGGAAAAGGTACACACTTGAATGAATCATCTTTATCTTGTCTTCATCTAAGCTAATAGAAGCTAAACCTTGTATCTCATTCAAATCGAGCAGTGACCCAAATCAGCGTATATCATTTAAAGACTTAATTCAGAGAATATCAAGCTTGATTTGCAGAGATAGTGGAACCCCAGCAATTCGAAAGAGTTGAGAGTGTTGATATTGCAAAGTATGAATTAGATTAACTCATTCAGCAACTCAATATATATAGTAAGATCAGTTATTAACATTATTAGTATCATTGTACTAACTGTTATTGGAAGGAAAGTATACTTGTGTTTGGCTCCAAAGAAAAAGGACTTGTATGCATTATCAGGGAAATCTGGGGCCTTAGATGAAATTTTGCATTAGGGCGTTTTCAAATTTATATTTATATGAGATGTAGATTAAAACAAGAAAAAATTATTTATTTAAAATTTATTGTCCTAACTTTTTGACACGTAAAATTATTAACTAATGTTTAGTATTCAAATTTAGTTAACATAGTATGGTCAATTCACTTGATTTTTCTTGTGATATTGGTGATTTTAAATAAGATTTTATTAACTTTAATTTTGAGAAAGAGATATTATACTTTACTTTTTTACCCCTAGATTTTGGGACATAAGCAATATACTCCTGAAGTTTTAATAAGTTATGACATCCTCTGATTTTAAAATAATACCAAGATACTTCTTAAGATTGCTATTGTTATTTTAAATTAGTTATTTTATCTTTAACTATTAAAAAATATAAAATAATCATATTATTTTTATTTTATAATAATTAATATAATTTTCTTTTAATATTTAAATTTAAAAGTAATAATAATATTTTGTTCTTTAATTATTTTTTTCCTTCTAAATTTGTTATGAAATTTTTTAACAATATTAATTATATGTAATTTTTAAATTAGATTGTTTATTTAAAATAGTTTCATTTAAAATTATGTTTGAATAATTGTTTACATAATTACCCAAACAATATTAAAGATTATGATAATAATGCTCTTATTTTATTTTAACAATATTAATTATTCTTATTTTAATATTATGAAATGGTTTATTTTAAAAATTATGTAATAATAATTGTAAAAAATTTTACAATATATAAAATTTGATATTAAAATTTACTAAAATTTTATATAATTATACATAATTTTTAAAATAAGACTATTTTAAATAAATGATCTATTTTAAAATTTGTATGTTTTTAAAAACTTTAATAAAAAATTTGGAAGGAAATTAAGGATCAAAATATTATTATTAATTTTAAATTTAAATATTAGAATAAGATTATATTTGTTATCACAAAATAAAAATGAGGATAATATGATAATTTTATATATTTTTTAATAGTTAGGAAATAAAATAGTTAATTTAAAGTAAAAATAACCATTTCAAGGGTAATATCTATTTTGTTAAAAATTAAGAGTATCTTTAATTACTAAAAATTAGAGGTATATTACTTTTCCTTAAAATTTAGGGGGTATAATATAATTTTTTTTGAAAAATGTCTTTCTATCAAATTATTTTTAGAGTTAATTAATAATATCCTACCAACAATATATAGGTTAGAAAATGAATACATTTTTCTTTTTAATATAATTCAATGTATCAAGTGGAGTATTTGTTTCACTTTATAAAACTTCTCTTAAAACTTTTAGTAATTTAATAAACAAATTTAAACAATCAATATTAGAAATCATATTATGTTTTAAAAATTTTTCAAGATTAATGCAACAATCTTTTAGATATGGTATTGTGCTTTACCTCTAGCTTTTAAGGAAAGCAACTAACCCTGCAATTTCTAACTTATGTGAGAAATCGTCTTGGCTTTTAAAAAAGATGTAAAAATATCCCCTTAACTTTATTTAAAATAAAAAGATATACGCTGAGATTACTATTTATTTTTATTTTAAATTGATTATTTTACTTCTAAATTATTAGAAAACATATAAAATAAGCATATTGTCTTATTTTTATTTTATAATAATCAATATAATCTTATTCTAACATTCAAATTTGAAATTTATAATAATATTTTGACTCTTAATTATTTTTTCATTGAAATTTGCTATCAATGTTTTTTATAATATTAATTATATATAAATTTTAAAATAGACCATTTAATTTAAATAGTTTATTTTAAAAAATTATATGTAATTAATATTGTCAAATTTGTTGTCAATTTTTATAATATTATCTTAAAAGTATTTTACGATATAAAATTTGTTGTCAAAATTTGTTAAAACTTTTTACAACATAATTTTTTTAAAAATTAAATGTTCTATTTAAAAAATAATGTATAATTAATATTGTAAAAAAATTGACAATAAATTTTTTAAAAAAAATAGCTAAGAGTTAAAATATTATTATAATTTTTAAATGTAAATATTAGAATAAGATTATATTAGTTATTACAAAATAAAAACAATATGGTTATTTTATATGTCTATTAATAGTTGAAGGGTAAAACAATAAATTTAAAATAAGTATAGTTATCTTAAGGGATATCTTCCTATTTTTACTAAAATCAAAGATATTTTCAGGTTTCTTTAAAAGTTAGAAGGTTTCTCACACAGACTAAAATCTTAGGGGTAAGTTGTTTTTCTCCGAAAAGTTTGGGTAAAAGTACAATATCCCTTTTTTAAAATATTATCATTTAATATTTGTAGTTTTTTTAAATAAATAAAAATCCAAAAATATAATTGAAATTGTTTGAATCTAACTTTAAAAGAAGAAATAGATTGCTATACTATATATAAAAAATAATCACTTTTAAGAGAATCTTCAAGAGGGAAAACTTTTTCCTCCTTAATATTATCGATAAAAGGGTAGATAACTTCTAAGTCTATGAAGTTTAGGTTATTAGACTTATTAGTTCCAATAGTTTTATAAATATTCATTAAAATCTCATTTTATTATAAAGTGCGATTATAAGCCTATCAATAATGTGGCAGCAAAGGTATTGTGGTATTTTCTCATCATTCCAAGGCTGAGATGTATGTTCCAATCTTTATAAACTGCGAAGCTTCTGACTTGGCATGCAAATGAAAAACTCCACCATCCCACTAACTCTCCATCATGGGAGTTGGTGGATAAGATATGGCTCAATTTATACAAAAGGAAAAAAAAAAGAACTTAAAATCTTCGACTTGCACTTTCAACAAATGAGATTGATCTTCATAATTCTCTAAGTATTAAGTACATTTGTTTTCCAGTTCTACTTGTAACTTACAAGTTTCCACCATGGTTATGAAAGACAACAAAGTTTATGTTGTTGTCTTTATCAATATTTGGTCCTCGTCAACCCGAAAATGATATTTATGTATGCCTTTCCCCATTGATAGATGACTTGAAAACGTTGTAGGATATAGGAGCTAAGGCATATTATGCATATAAGCAAGAATTATTTACCTTACGAGCTATTCTGATATGAACAATTAGTAACTTCCCTGCATATGACTTGTCTAGTGCTACTGTAAAGGGTTAATATGCATCTTCATTATACGGAGAAGGCATAGATTCATGTCATTTGAAGCACTCTAAAAAATTTATTTACATGGATCATCGTCGCTTTCTTCCTCTTGAGCATCCATTTCGAAGGCAGAAGAAAGTGTTCAATAATGAGGAAGACTTTAAATCTCCTCCTAGATCTTTAAGTAGAAAAGAAATTTTGGAGATGATGAATTGTGATGTGCTTAATTTTTATATAAAATTTATCATACTTTCACTCTTAATTTCATGCTAATTCATATTTATTTTATTTAATTATTTGTGTTTTCTTATTTAATTTGTTTATGTTATTACTTTGAGTTTGGTTCTTTATTTTTGTAGGAGAAAAGCCCAAAAAGCCCAAGAAATGGAAAGAAAACAATAAGGCCCATTTGTACTGAACATAGTCCGTATTTTTTAGTGTATCTTTGTACTCAAGAATCGTATTTGACTAATTCAAAATAATTTGAAAACTAGACATAATGATTAACAAACCCACCTGTTATGGAAGGAAGCAAAAAGTCAAGTTTTAATGGCCTAAATTTCGATTTAAATGGAGACAAGTGGGAGACAGCTTTTCCTTAACAAGGGAGAGTGAATTTGGAGTGTTTTTTAAGACTAGATGGGCAACTGAAAGGGGTAAACGACCAGAAGAGGGGGAGAACGAAAGTGAAGGTTTTTTTTTACCATTTTGGAGATTTTAGAAGCTTGAAGAAAGAGGGGAAGGAAGAGGAAGTGAAGCTTGCTGGAATCTGAAGTCATTGATCTACATAGAGTTTTTCTTCCTCAACTCTTTACTTTTCTCTTTCTGAAATTTTCATTATGATTCTCAATTTGACTATGGTGTGTTTTAATTTTATTATGAACTAATTTTTCTTAACTAGGGCAAAGATGTAACCTAATTAAGAACATCAATTTCCAGAATTTGTGTTGTTCATGATTTGTTGTTTATATTGAGTGTTCATTATTGTGCTTAATGCTTTTGAATATTTGGCCAATATTTGAATGATTTGTGAACTATATTGATCTGAGAAGTGATTTATGTGTTTTGATTATGTAATGAATACAATGAATTACATGCTAGATAGAGATATACTATCATGATTCATGCAGAATTAAGTTAATTATCATTATACTTAATGAACTTTCATGTATTTCAATTCACATAGAGATATAGTGAATTAGTATGTGCAAGTATTTTTGGTATATCTTGAGAAAGAATATCAAATAAATTAGGATATTTTTCTGTCAATATTGGTAACAAATTGAAATAACACAATTAAAGAAATTAAGTTCAATTAGCTATAGTGAAGTATACTGCCCTAGTGTTTTAATCAATTAAAATTCACAATTTCGTTTAGTTAGTTTAATTTAAATTTCCGCAATTTCTTGTTAATCAAAATTTATTAATCGAATTCTTCAACTAAATTTAGGATTACTTATCTTCGGTAATTAACAAATTAACCAATTCTCATGGGAACGATACTTGACTTATCATTTTATTACTTATTAACGATAACGTGCACTTGCGTTAGTAAGATTACACAACAAGTTTTTGTGTATAGAACATACTTATGAAAATATATATATATATATATATATGCACACAAAGAAGAGGAAATTGGATGGTGGGAATATGGATAAATGTTTTAAAAGGAAATCAATATTCTTCAAACTGGTGTATTGGAAATAAGGGCTGAATTGGCACTGCAGGAAGTTAATAAGCGTACTAGCTACCTTCGACAAGTTACATTTTAAGTAGAAATGAAAGGAAGATGCTTTGTCAAACATTTGGAAGCTGAAAGGTTCCATAAGACTATTTTTCTAATTTTTTAAACCTTATGTCTATGGAAAATTTAAAGATTCAAGCATCACATGATTAATTGTTATGTATTGATGCAACAACCACTACCATTGGTAATACAGTTAGTTTTACCAAAGCATGTTAGATTCGCAGTAATTAAAATGTGTTTCTTCTTCAATCCATTGTGCGATAACACATTGGGATTATATGAGAAATATTTTCTACTAACTATGTTTAACATTATGGTACATTTAATATCCAACTTGTTAAATAAGTTAAGTTATGTGAATAGGTATACTTAAGGTAGATGTACCCTTTTGAGAGGTCTATGAAAATTTTAAAGAGTTTTATGTGTAATCGTAACTGACCCGATGATTACATTACTGAGTGTTACATCATTGAAGAAGTTATGGAGTTTTGTGCATAATACTTAAGAAATCTTCAAATGATTAGAAATCCATATGGGCATAAACAAAAGATGTCCATTGATAGTTCTTTCTCTCTTGGACAATTAAAAGAAGTCGATTCATTACAACAAATATGACCTATAGTAGCATTTTATAGTACCATGTTTTCATAATTTATTAAATGTTAGTTTGTCATAGCATTTCTTGAAAAATGTTACAATTACATATTAAATCAATAATAATTTTTATTTTATTATATTTTGTATTCAATTTGTAGCATTTTTATTAATGCTATGTATAACATTAATTATTGTAGCATAACAAAAATGATACCAAATAATTTCTTTTTTAATTTGCATTGAAAGAATCTACAAATTTGGCCAAAATTATTAGGGGAAAATATATTAAATTGCCAAAACAAAAATCTCAAATATATTTTTACTACTAAATATTAAGGGTTGATAAAATTTTTCATCTTTTATTTCTAACTTAAAAAAAAATCCCTACATCTCATTTTTTATTCCTTATTTTTCTATAGAGATGGTGCTGCTTGGCAAAATCTTACTATTTCAAGCTTGCTTAAAAATTGACTTCACCGCTTCGCCTTCTTCGTATTGTTGTACAGCTCTTCTCTGCTCTTTCTTCCATCTTTGCATAGGTTTTTCTCTGAATATGTTTTCTTTGAGATTGATATTCATAGGTTTTTTAATTTATATGAGTTGGGTTTTGAAAAAGAGGATAAAGATAAAAATGGATTGATTAAAGATTTGATTCAGTTTTGTATTCAATAATTTGTTCATTTTTTTAATTATTACTATTGTGATGAGTTTATTGTTGAGCAAGTTAAGTGTGAATAGAAATTAACAGAAAACAAGAAAATATTTTGGACATCTTAACATATAATTGTTGACAATCTTATCTTTTTTAGTCTTCTCTCACTTTCAATTAATAGTTCAAATTTTCATCTGTATATTATTTGTTGTTCTATTAGATTATGTGTTTGCCTAATTGTTAGGTATCCTCCCTTATAAGACACGTAATTACCAGATTCAAAGAACTATGATTTGTCTTTACTTAACTTGATCATTTCTAGGTTCTTCTTCTTTCATTGTTTTTAAATGTGAGACCTCTTTATTTAATAATTCTTTTTTTCAAAGTTTAAATAACTAGATAAAGTGTAATATAATTTCTTTTTTTTTAAGGTTTATATTATTGGATAAAATTTGAAAATTCGCTCAGCTAGAATGTCGTAGATTCAATAAGTACGGGTAGGATGATAACATCAAATTCCCTTTTAAGATATTGACATAAATGCATAATCTTAATCTTACAATGAAAATTGTTTTGGTAAAATATAGTTGAAATTGAATTGGAATAACTGTACCAAATTTTAATCATGCAAAGGAAGTAAGTCAAATGAGGCAACTACAAGAGAGGAATTTATAGAATCAGTCCGCCTTGGTGCTATATATATATATAGGTTAGATATTTTTGAAAAAAAAAATTATTGCAAAAAACGAAAATCCTTTGAAAAACAAAATACCCCAATTATTTCTCTAAAATAAACTTGTTTCATTAACAAACTTTAATGTAATCATCATGTTGTTTCTTTGCTGTTGTTGTCTTATCATTATTGTTGTTTACTGCTATAATTGCCACTATAATTGTAGCTACTGAAAGCTTACTACCAGTTTACGTTTGCTACTACTTGTCATACTTTGCTGTTGTTGTTTGTGCTACTATTGCATTAAAGAAAACAACAATTTTTGGCCTGTTACTATTGTTGGTTGCTATAATTGTTTTTCTAAGCTTCTATCTACTTCTAGTTTTGTTGTAGTTGTGCTAAAAATGCAGCCTTTTGTTGTTGTAAATTGTTACAGAAAATTAGTTTTGTTCTACTACTAGCTGCTGAAAAATTTGTTATTGCCTTTTGCTGAAAATGCAGTCATGTCCTACTAGATACTACTCTGTTACTCTTGGTCTCTATAGCCATTTTTCTTTTTGCTATTTTCTTTTGTTAATTTGTTGCATCTAGAAACTTCTTTTTGAAAATAAAAACTTGCGCCTGTAATTTGCCTTAGGCCTACTGTTGGATCCTTCAGTTACCTCTTTAAATATTGATATTACTTTAATTAAATATAATTGAAATATATAAATTTTGTAATTTTTCTATTTTATTGACTTTAGATAAATTGGACAATAGAGCAGATTTTAAATATATTTATGCCGACTTTCGAGAGCCAATGATCTGCTTAAGTGAAGTTTAATGTCCATTGTGGTTTTTTAGTTCTTTTCTCTTTAACGAATTTTGTTCTGCTACTTTTACCAATAAAAGAAATTTTATTCTTTTTTTTTTTGTTGAATTTATAATACAAGTTATAAAGATCACAAATATTTTATTAAGAAATATAGACAAATTGAAGATAAAATATTTATCTTTTTGTGTATATTTTATGTACTTTGAGTTTTACTATATGATAATATAATTGTTATATATTTGTTCTTTGATACAATAAATTTGATACAATACATGATTAATATGTATGTATAATTTTTATCAATAGAATTATTTGAATGATAAATTAAATATTATATTGTTTGACATTTGATATAATTTTAAAAAAAATAGAAATTATTGGAATAATATCAATATATTTTTCTCATAACCTTTAAAAGATGAAATAAATGTAAAATATGAATAGCATTTTATAATAGCTATTGGCAAATATTCAAATAAGTTTTATAGCAAATGATAGCATTAATAAAATGCTACAATATTATATCGTTTGGCTTTCTAAGGCTAATGATAACATTTTCTTCATGTTATAGTTCACATTTGGTAGCATTTTAGAAAAGCTATATATCATACAAAGATAGCATTAATAAAATGCAATCACAGATAATTACATAATTTTCTTTCAATGTTACTTATTCTTTTTTGTAGCATATAAAAAATGTTATCAAAAACAAATATTTTAGTTGCATATACTTTTAGTTGCGTTGGCTAACATAGTATATATAGACTAAAATGTTACTACTCACATATGATAGTATTTGAAAATTGCTACTATTTATGACTTTATTTGTAGTGATCGTCGCCTATTAGAGCATGCTCATCACTATATATTGTTAAATAATGTCGTGGTGTAACCATATATCAAGTAAGTAAATGTAGTGTCTTATTCTTCTAAAATTTATTAAAGTGTATATATTTTGAATTTTTGTACAGAGAACACTTTAGTTGGTTGAAAATACAATATCCGTGCAAATCAATGAGAGCAAAGTAGTTGTAAGATGAGCATACACTTGGTTGGAAGATGAGATAATTATCTATCAAATCAATTATTCAACTTTATATATGACTATATTATTATGACTTAAAAAAATAGACACCTTTATACTTTTAGATCATAAAAGCTCAAATGCATGGTGAATCAATTTCAAGTTATTTGAGGTGTTTAGCAGAAAGACCTCGACCAAATGTCATATAACATATTTGGAATATTATATTAATGATTTTTATTTTACTAGAAGATATCAGGATTAGAAGTGATCTACTCAAAACAATGGAATAAGCATTACAGCAACAACAATGTAATTATTAAATGCAAAGGACAAAAACCCGATTGTTGGGAAAATGTCTATGAAGTAATTGATGAGATATGGGATGTGGATTATCACATGTTTAAGGTTTTAATATTCAAGTTTGATTAGGTTGATAGTAAAAGATGGGTTAAATTTAATGAGCTTGGTTTTTCAATAGTCAACCTTAATCGAATAGGGTATATATCTGATTGCTTTATCTTAGCTTCTCAAGCCAAACAAGTCTTCTATGTAAAAGTTCAAATAGACGATAGGTTTTCGGTTATTTGTTCACTGCCCGATAGAGGTACTCAATTAATATAAAATATAGATAATGTGGACTTGTTAATGAGTAATCCACCAAATGTGAACGATGTTTCTCCTCAACTAGATAGTGATGACATTGTAAATTATGCACAATCTAATTATAAGGGTATTTGGGTTGATGGAAAGCATAACATGGTAGATTTTGGTCATTACTTGTTGACTTACAATTATTTGGTACTTAATGATTTGGTATTACTACCTTATTATATATTTTTTTTTAATAATTGTTGTATTTTTAGTTGCTGCTTTCTTCCTTGTCCTTTAATACTTGATGATTGAATTAAATGCTTTTTTATAATTGTTATATTTGGTAATAATGCTTAAAGTATTGTATTTTTTAAGTTGTTGCCTTATACCTCTGTATACTCATTTACCTTGTTGCTACTTGTGTCTTTGTTCCATGTTATATGATTAATAATTTTATCTTTACGTTGATAGGATGAGAAAGAGTGAGACTAGTGATAGTAGCAGTGTTGACGGCCTCATTGAGTTGCCAAAAAAGCCATCATGAAGCATAACTAAGAAGGCAAGCCTGAATTTAAGTTCAAATCGCAAGAAAATTATTGTAAAACATATTAAAAAAGATGTAACCGTTGAAAAAGAAGAGACTGATTTGAAAGGTAATTTAGTATATTTGCTTGAAAACTATTACGATAATTTACAACGATTCCTCAAATTAGAAAGGACTTTCTGCGAGTGTTTGCTCTAGTGAGATACTTACTGGTTTAATTAACTTATAATACATGACAAAGAAAAATTAAAATTATGCAAATGTATCACTTAAATAAACTTAAACATATTGAATTAGTTTAATTGACTTATTTGCTTTTCTTTTGTTTTGGCTTTTAATAGTTGCATCAATTTTAATTTTGTTGAGTTTGTGGGTTGGCATTTTTAGTAAAGAGTTTTGAATTGATATTAATGTTTACTCATTTAATAATATTAATCAAGTTGGTGTTACTTAATTATAGAGAAATCTCTTCTTTGACATTATTTATTCATTGTCATTTTAGAAAGTAAGGCATAGAAGAGATCTTTAAAGATCAAAAGAAAAAATGACATCTTTGCACAAGGTGTCGGACAGTTTATGTCCCTAAATATGTACTTCATCTTGCCCTCTATCAGCATGTTGGAAAAAGAGTAGACATTGTATGATAATGTAGATTGCACAAAAACTGAAAAATATTGAACAGCTAATACTAAAAATTAGGAAACAAAACTGCTACTTTAAGGAAGCAAGCATTAACATATTGCAAATGAAGATAATGTATTTGCTAATTAATATATCTGATAAATTATAATTTCAACTATAGATTACAATTTGAACTTTCTCTTTAGTATTTTTACATCATCTTTTTTATTTTCCTCTATCTTTATCTGCTCCAAAACTTATGCCAACGTTTATCTTTCATCATTTTGCCTTTTTCTTTATTTTGTTCACTTGGTAGTACATTTGTATTATACAACACATACATGTATGGCCATGCTAAAAATACGATAGGTGTATAAGGTGGAGCACTAAAACATAACACATACTGTACTTTGAAATTTATTGCTATTATTATTTTATTAATTACTATTAAAAATTATTTAGTAATGAAAAGACATCCGTGGCTAAGTAGTGAATGTTGCTTTAATTTAGACAACTCTTTCTGCAAAATTAATTTAATTCATCATCATTCTTATGAATAAGCATTACCCAGATGATATATACATATCAAACATCATATTTTGATATTAAAAACAATGTTGCATGTTTTAGGGAGATGAAAATGATGATGATAGTCCAAACAAGAAATGGAAAAAATAACTCCAAGAAGGCATAGGAAGCACACACCTAAGAAGAAGCTTGACCTCTAAAAAAGACTTAGACCTGCCCGTTGAGGAAGACAAGGATGATAGCCCACAAAAAACAATTGATTTTTCCTCCAAGAAAAGAAATGAGACTCTAAAGTATATTATGCCAATGAGAAAAAAATATAATACGTGCTTAAGTTTAGTGCATGAAAAGAAATTTGCATATGGAGATGTTTGCTTTATTTACAGAAAAAAGTGTTAACAATGAGAGATTCATTCAGGTGAAGCTTGACCTAGACATCTTTAAGATGGATGTGACTATATACATATTCTTGGAGGATTTTCAGCCTATAATTTACATTAATGAGCTTACTGTCAATTGCATCATACTGTACATAATGTAAAAATTTACCATTCCAATTCATTTAGTGATTTGCAATTGTATGTTAACACAAAGATCACATTCAAACACTTAATTTTACATGTTCGTCATAGTTTTTTCTTTGCATAAGTTATTGTATAACAAGTTGAAGGAGGATGCGGCCATTAAGCAGTTTGGATTTATTAATCCAAGTTCAGTATCTTCGGCTGATAGGTCAAATGGTAAGGCAATGTGCGAAGACAAAGCACGTGCTATTGCAAACTGATTGCAAAAAAGCACAATATTTAAATGTATGTCAAAATAGTTTCTATTGAGTGTATGGCATGAGAATAACTTGACCACATGTTCTATTGTGCGCAAAGACAAAGCACAATATTTAAATGTATGTCAAATTAGTTTCTATTGAGTGTTGGTTACTATAGACATAACTTCTAAGGCTATATATTATATGAATCCATTAAGGGGTGGAATAGGAGAGGACTTCTAAGGCATATTAAATAAGTAAGGGCTTTTATTTCCCTGCCAATATTTTGATTTTTGCTTGGAATTAGTACTAACAATTTTACATTATATAGTGGAATTATGATATTTAATTCTCAAGATGGAAATTCAACCAAAAGACAGGACATAAGCTAGAAAACATTAAAGATAAATTAAATTTATACATAGCTTTTTTGTAGTATATGTTGTAGATAATATCAAGGACTAAATTAAAAGTATCAAACAATATTGTTTTGCTTGTGATTTCATTTTATTTATATATGAAAACACCAATCCAACCAGGGTGCATCAAGTGTGGCTACTATGTGATAGACTACTGATAAGTGTCTAAAAGTACATTATTTACATATATTTTGCAAGACATTATTGCATCATTTTTGAATTTAATGTCCCTATTTGTGCATAAATTATGAAATTTCATTGTCATACCTTTAATTTGTATGTTTTCATGGTCAATAAATTAAATACATGCAAATATGTATAATTGTACAAGATGGCATAAGTATAATACTTGTATTTAAGTGTTTATGTGATGTATTTTTGTGTATAGGTGTTAAAAGAGTGCAAATTGCAATTAAAGATATAAAGTATCCACTTGCATACAACTTACTTGAGCATGAATCACTATCATGACCATAAGTTTGTGTATACATCTCCAAATTCAATGAATCTTATTGGAGGTGAAAGATGCCTCAACTTTACACAGCTCATCTTCAGAAAATATTTGCTAATTCAAAATGGATCTACGCAGAAAGTTTGAATAATTATAATGAAGTATAGTTTGCTCATGTGCAACCTGGACCAACGAATATCTTTCTGTCTTTTGGCCATAACTTTCTTAATATAGCATCAATAGAGTTGATTCTTGAAGTGGTGGAGCCATGAGAAAGACAGCTAAAACTTTTATGTTATTCATATTTTTCAGATCGTGCATCGGGGCTATCTAAAATGGTCATCATTCAGACAATGGCTGTCAAAATGACAATTTGAGCATGCTTTAATCTTTTGATCATATCTTATGTTACCGACATCAAAATGACACGATTCATTAATCATGAGAAAGCTTATTCAATTATAAACAATTTGCATGAAGACTACTTTCTTTATTTTGGCATGAAAGACAATCAAATGTGAGCTCCAATCTGGAAGACAGAGATATGATGAATTTTGCAACTTCCATGTGCTCACACATGTAAAGCCTCCTTGATCTAGCCTATATAAACTGTGATTTTTTTCATCTTAGGGGGATCCTTTTGGGCACCCTCTTGGGGGTTCTCTTTGTTTTACTCCCCTTAGGGGAGAGTCCTATCTTTGTTTCTCTAATCTTAATAATATTCCTTTCTTTGCTTTGTACTTCCTTTAAATTAATGTAATATATGTGTTAGCTTCGTCTTTCATACCAAGCAATCTGCACCAAGGATTTGAAGAAGGTGATCAATTGATTCAAAACCTTGGGGTAAATCTTTCATGAAGGTAAGATTTTCTTGTTTTATAATATGTTTGGAATTTCATATTTGGTTTCATTGATTTGAGCTAGATTATGAAAGGATAAACATATTGTGGGAGTTTGGCTTAGTAACTACAATTGTGTTGGATATTTTGTGAATAATTTTTAATTGATGTTTAAGATTATTTCTCATTCCTTAATCTTCATACCTTTGCTTATGAATTATGGATTGGCCACCTATAATTTGTGATTAAAGTTAACAAATGAGAATTAAGGTGCTAGACATGCCATCTTACCTTAATTAAGCTCCCTTGAACAAGTATTTAGATTAAATCCATTGATTTGGTTTGATTTAAATGGTCATGTGATTTTCTTGTGAATATGCTAATTAATTAAGTAGAGGCCTCATATCAAGGATATATTTAATTGATTGGAAGTGAGAATTGCCATGATCATTGGAATTTTCTAGGCTTAGTGGAAAGACCAATAATTTAAACATTGGAATATTAAATTAATTCACCTAATATTTCAACACATGAGTAGAGAGGAAACTATTAAGGATTTAAACCAACCCCCATTTTGTTTCATTTTTTTCTTCTTAATTTCATTTTCTTTATGTTATTCCAATTTATTTAGTTTTAAATTGAATTTACATCAAGTCCCATTTGATTAATTCTTTAATTTAGTAATTAAGAGGAAACTATTAAGGATTTAAACCATTGCAATTCCTTGAGAGATCGACCTCGGGGTGAATTTGTCGCTAGTTAATAGTGATTCGTGCACTTGCGAGCATTTAAAATTTGCACATCAACTACATGAGAGATAAAATTGAAGATGTTAAAGAACTAACAGACGATGTAAATTATTCACTGAAATTCACTCATTTAATAATTTAAATTTATAAATTCACATGCCAACAACTTATTATAACAATTCTTAGGGAAAGAGGGTTACATAGAAAAGAATTTGATTAAATTAGAGTGGAGTAAACCAAATTCTATTTGTAAGCAATTTTAATTCTCTGATGTGTAGGTAGTTAAAATTGAGTTAATTGAGTTAATTTATGCTACTTTTTAGTTTGCTAATTGAATTAAAAATTAATTTAAATTATTATTTGTTGTGTTTGCAATGTAAGATTTTTGAAGAATATATGTAAAAAAACAAGTAGCATTTTTCTAACAAGTCAACAACTTGTTATTTATGTGTTTAATTTAAATTGTTATTTGTATGTCTTTGAATTGTGGGGTTAATTTAAAGTAATTTTTATTTGTATGTTCAACTTTAAATTTATAAATTCACATGCCGACAACTTGTTATAACAACTTTTAAGGAAAGAGGGTTACATCGAAAAAAAATTAGATTAAATTAGAGTGGAGTAAACCAAATGCTATTTATATGCAATTTTAATTCTCCGATATGTAGCTAGTTAAAATTGTGTTAATTTAGTTAATTTATGCTATTTTTAGTTTGCTACTTGAATCAAAAATTAATTTAAATTGTTATTTGTTGTGTTTGCAATGTAGGATTGTTGAAGAATATATGTAAAAATAAGGTAGCATTTTCTAACAAGTTAGCAACTTGTTTTTTATGTGTTTAATTTTAATTTTTATTTGTATGTCTTTGAATTGTAAGGTTAATTTAAAGCAATTGTTATTTGTATGTTCAACTTTTTCTTTGGGTGGATGTCGTACATTTAGATGTTATTGATGTACATAATTTAGGCTGAAGTTGTGGATTGGAATATTTTAAATTAGAGTGTTGTGGATTGGGACGTTGAAATGTTGGATTTAGTGTAAAAATATGGTTAATATTTATAATAGTACCTCCAAATATCTTGAAAGGCAGTCTCCTATTTTTACTAGATTTCTTAAAATATCTGCATGCTTTAGAGCATTACTAAGTAATATTATTCTAATTTAATGTAAGTTATTTGCTTAAGATAAATGAATTTTAGGAATAAAAATATACTTTAATCATAATTAAAAAGAGATTTTAAAAATGGATAATGTATTTTGTCTCCTTCACTTTTGGAGAAAAGGGAAATACCCCTTAAGTTTTTGGCGAGTCTTAGATGCCCTCCTCATTTTTGAAAAAATATTGAGATATCCTCTAAGATACTATTTTAGACATGAATTGACTATTTTACCCCTTAATTATAAAAAATATATTTAAAATAATTTAATTATTCCTATTTTATTTTGTAATAACTAATATAATGTATTATAATATTTAGATTTTAAAATAATAATAATATTTTATTTTTTAATTATTTTTTAAAATTTGTTATTAATTTTTAACAATATTAATTACACATATTTTTTAAAATTGATCATTTTATTAAAATTGTCTATTTAAAAAAGTTTTGTATAATTAATATTGTTAAACATCTTTCTAATTGTTTATTTTTTACAATATTAATCATAAGCAAATTTTAACAACATTAATTGTAAAAATATTTACAATATAAAATTTGTTATAAGAAATTTTTTAGTTAGTTACAAAAAATTAATTGTAAAAATTTTGCGATAAATTTTTTTACTATTAGTGATATAAAAAATTGATAATGACTTTTAACAATATTAATTATACATAATTTTTTAATATAGATCATTTTAATAAAATGATTAATTTTAAAAATATGTATAATTAATATTATCAAAAAATTAATAACAAACTTAAAGAAAAAATAATTAAGAATTAAAATATTATTATAATTTTTAAGTTTAAATATTATAATAAAACTATATTAATTATTACAAAGTAAAGATAAGGATAATTAAATTATTTTATATATTTTTTAATAGTTAAGAGCTAAAATAATCAATTTACATTCAAAATAACGTCTAAAATAGTATCTCCGAAAGGTATCTCAATACTTCTTCAAAAGTGAGGGGGCGTTTGAAACTGGTCAAAATCTTAGGATAATATTTTTCTTTTTCTAAAAAAATGAGAGGACAAAACATATTATCTCTGAAATTAATTTATTATAATTATAAAATAAGTATTTTATATTTATAATAAAATACTTATTTTCATTAAGTATAATTCAATTAAAATAAAATTTTGGGCTAAGTTTTATGAGTAATGTGTTCTTTATCTATTAAGCTAATCCCATGAATCTTTTTGGGCCTTAGTCTTCTTAAATAGGTTTGACTAAATATATTGTGTTATTTTGTGTTAAACTTGGACTTATTCTTATCTTTCGTATCACAACCCATAATTTGTATCCCAAAAATATTTTGAGTCCACTTATACGATACAATTTTGACATTGGACTTGAATTTGGCGAAGTCAATTTTTCAATATCCACAAAGAGATAACAAAACAAAAATAATAATCACGAAAGATTATTAAAAAATAAAAATAAACTGAGCTATTATTTACTTTTTTGGCTTAAGTGTACAATAATTTATGAAACTTGGCAACACAAATCAATTATCATTTTATTTCGAGATGAGTTTTTATGGAAATAGAGTGTATTGATATGTTACCAAGACGGCTTCACTTGATACATCAAGTATTAACCTACCTATTCAAATTTGAAACAAGACGAGTCAATTAGCCAAGTGTTAGGCGTTCATTTTCCTGCTCCTTTTCACACCACTGATGATAGCTTTCTCTTCAATTATTTAAAAGAAAAAGACATAATTAAGTTTGATTAAATATACAGTTATCTAAAAAATGTTGAAGTAAATTATCATCTGTTAATTTAATTCGTAAATTTTCATTAATTTAACATAGAGGATGTTAAAAATAAAAAAGTTTATTAATAGAAATGTTCAAATAGACTTAGAAACCCATGTTACACTATTTACACAAAATTATCAAATTTTTGATAAATTTTATTATCAATATAAAAAATAAATTGATAACACTCAAAAGATATGATATTAAATTTTTTAGGACATGACTCTCAATTTTAAAGTGGGATTTAGTTTTCACCTCCTCAATGAATAAATATTCCTCGAATTTGAAGATAAATAATACATACATTATACAGAGACATTTGAAATATTCTATAACTATCATTTCTACACTTCTAATAAATATTGATATTAGCACGTTGTGAAAGGGTCAGTAATATTTGAAAAAACAAAAGGTTCATGCTATATGAAATCTAATGTATATATATATATATATATATATACACATACATGGTTGAGAAGTCTTGATTCAAAGTTGACCCGTGGAATGTGATAAATGTTTTGTTTTTTATTATGATAGCAATAATGTGGGCTACGGACAACATACAATACAAGCGACGAGAATGTGATGGTTCATTTCACATGCTCTGTGAATTGTGATGTCTTCCTCCAAATCAATCCAATTAATGTTGAATCATATTCTTCCACTGTGTACCTACCTTGTGTTCACATCATTCTTCATTCATTAGACGCACGTTCAGCGAAATGTTTGACTGCCTTTTAACTATTTGCTGAACAATTTTGACCTGCAAATTGAAACGAATCACCTTGCTATATAACCCCTACACTTTGGACTACGAGGGCTAAAATGATAAGTATGAGACATATTAGGATCTATTTGTAATTAATATATACGTATTAGACTCAAGTTATATTTTTTAAAACCTGAAGGACTAAAGTAAACTTATCTCAGTAAACTACTCTTTGACGCGTTTATGTTTCAACGACCACCTCAGGACCCACCATCACATTAAGCGACTTCTTCACTGCCACGTGTCATGATTATACTTATTAAGTATACTGTTAAAATTTGATTGATTGATTGATTGACGAAGAAAATTCCGAAAAGCCAGCGTTTTTCTCCGTGGGAAATTCAATGGAATAATGAGTGCGTGAGCATAAAACAACAAATAATTAATTAAACACCGTTAAAATTTTAAAAATTAAAAATAATTAACATTAAGCATAAAAAAACTTATTATATAAAACTAAATTTAGTGATATTTTAATTATTTATTTTATTTTATTTTTTATACAATTAAAAATCTTTTCTTTATAAGAAAAATTTATAATTTTAAAAAGTTTTTCTTTACATAAAAATTATGTATTTAAAAACTTTTTTCTTATAGAAAAAAAAATTTCATGACTAGTATATATATTTATAGATCTCTACAAAATAATCAAAAATATAAAATTTGTTAATATTCTTAATTTTTTATCTTCTTCAGTTTCACATAAAAAATTTCTTTAATTTTAAATAAATTAATATGTCTTAATTTTTTTATGTATTATTAACGTTCAATAATATTATTATTTTTAATATTTTAATTTTAATATTTATTTATTAATTTTTAATTTAAAAAATTAAATTATTATCTGATCTTATAAAAAAAGAATTTTTATAACTAGTATATATATATAATATTGATCTCTACAAAATAATAAAAACATAAAGTTTGTTAATTTTGTTAATTTTCTCTCTCCTTCGGTTGTACATAGAAGTCTTTTTTAATTTTGAATAAATTAGTATGTTTTAATAATTTTTTATTTCTATGTATTATTAACGTTAAATAATATTATTATTTTTAATATTTTAATTTAATATTTATTTATTAATTTTTTTAATTTAAAAAATTAAATTATTATTTGGCCCCCCAAGTCTTAAATTCTGGCTCCGCACTTGATGAGCATGACACAACATGTTTGCTATATAGTATTAAATATGTTTTATGAAAAAAAATTACATATTTTAACTTTTCTATTAGATATTTTATACTTCAAAATTTTAAAATTGATCTTAAATTTCAAATTTTGTGTTAGAGTTTCAATTTTTTAAAAGCATATTTCAAGTTTTATGTTCTAAAATATAGACGTAGATCTATGTATTATAGGGTGGGCAAAAAAACTCAAATCCCGCCCAATTTGAAAAATTCTAAATTTTTGAGCTGAGTTAAATTCTAGCTCTAAATATATCTCAAGTCAAGACGGTACTTTTATTTTAAATTCTGGTAAAAGCTAGGCCGGGCTCAAGTAAAGTTTGGGTTGGCCTAGCTAATGAGTATTGAGCTTTAAAAATCTAAGATTGAGTTAGGTCGACACTATGAAAATCAGCCTAAGTGTTAATAGATTTATTTGGATCAATATGAGTTTTTATCAATTTGAGTTGAATATAAACCTTAAATTTCGAGTTTTTGAAACCCAGTGCAAAGCTCAGCTTGACCTAAACTACAAAAAAATCCAGGGTCAAGCTCGAGCTAGGTTTGAATGAAATATATTCGGGTCCAAGCTGAGCTTTAAAAATTTGGCCCAAACTTGAATTTTTCTCACCTTAATGTATTGTAACTAAATCTATAAATTTCAAATGCAACACTAAAGTTCAAAAACGATGTACGAAGTTTTTCTAAATTAATTGATTTTATATTGAGAATAAATTGAGCATTTAATTAAATTTAGGTAATTGTCGATAAGTGATACTAAAGATTGTAACAATATACTATATATGCTATTAATAAAAAAAAACTTATAGTAGTAATGGTTTATGATATATTTACATTTTAGCGTTTGAATATAGAAAAAAAATGATCATATAGATGAAACATTTATTATTTAATGATATTCAAGGTTCACTGAAATCTTATTACTGTGATTTTTGAAGTTAGGGTTCATAATAATTTGTCAACAAGAAGTTAACTTATTAAAATATATTAGTGGGACTCTATTAGTTTAAAGACAAACACAAATTTTTAGCCATTAACAATATAAATTAAGGGTTTATGATATTAAATACTAATTTCGATTTAGATTTATGTTATGATTTAATAAATCTGGTAATTAAAATTTTGTGTCTTATTTTTAATCAAAAATTCAATTCAAGCGATTAATTAATAAAATTTAATGAGGGGAGGTTTAATTGGATATTGTTATTATAATTAAGACCCAATTATTATTTTGGCAAAAGGCAAGGGGTCGGACGTGGGTTTCCCCTCACCGGGTGGATGTATTGTCGGCACAGACAGGGGAGGGAATCCTGAGTGGGTAAACTTTTGTTTGTATTCTGTAAAAAGTAACGATGTGTTCGTTTTGTCGTTTTCTCACCGTCGGATTTGTAGAATCCAAAACACCGACCTTCCTTTTCTGTCAACATTTTTGACAACGTGATTGGTGACATGTGTGTTATACACGAAGAGAGAGAGAGAGGACTTGCGTTTACGAAGATTTGGTCTAACCGATTAATTTCAATAATTTTTAAAATATTTAATTTATTAAAATTTTAGTTTATTTGCAACAATTTTTTATAATAATTATTTAGTAAAACAATTAATAAAATTTTAAAAATTCTATAAAATATTAATGCATTTATATAAAATAAATAATAGAATTGTGAAATAATATTTATTAATACATAATATTTATTTTATTTATATTTTAACTATATATAACTATCATATAACTAAAAAATATTATGTTATAAATATATTTAAAAATAAATAGATTTTTAAAATTTATATTATATTAATAAATTAATATATATATTTAATTTTATTTTATTTATAATATGTTAATTAATATATTACAAAATAAATAAATCCATACCTTTTATTAAATCTTATTAATAAATATTTTATTATTAATAATTAAAAAATAAATACTTACAATTAGTATTATATTTATTATCAGTGAGGAGTTTAAAAATAATTTTCTTAGTTAACTATTATTAGAATGGTATAATATTATTTAACGAGTATTTTTTAAACGATTTAAACTTATCAATCCAATAAACCAAACTTTTATTACTTGGAAGTTATTTTCTATATATGTGTATACGACCATCAACGATTCCTTAATTTTATAAAAATTTTATATTATTTATAAATTATTAGATATATGCACTTTAACCAAATCTATCACATGTGCTTAATGTATAATAGAATACCATAATTAATACACATATAAATATAATCTCAACAGTTAAAAATGTATAAATCTAACGGTTTATAAATAATATAAGAAAATGTGTAAAATTTATGTATATAAATATATATAAATACGTATAAATATAGATGAATTTTTTTTAAAAAATAATAACTATTTTATTGCATTATATAAAAAAAAGTTAATAATATACTTGTAGATACATATAATATATTTAGGATCAATTTACAGAAAATTCATAACAATGTTAAATCAATTAAGCACTTATAGAAGATTAGGAAGGAAATTAGTATACCAAAATTAATATTATAAAGAGTGACTTTGCTAACAGTGTACTCAAATCAAATTTGAGCTCCGTAAGGATTCTCTTCTCTTTTCAACTACCCTCCACTATTGAAGTTGACTTTCCAATTGATACAGTAATAAATCTTTAGTAAAACTTGATAGACTTTATGAAATCTTTTCGGTATAAATTTAAAAGTAAACTATAAAATTATACAAAAATTAACATAATTGCCACAAATCTAGATCCAAGTGGATGAAAACTACAATAGATTTAGATTTTAAGTATAAATATGCCTTTGCAAAAGAGAAGGAAAAGGAAATAAATTATTAAAAAATAGAGAAAAACGAAAGAGAAATTTTTGAAAGAAGGAGAAGAACATAAGAAAAAATTCGTTAAAGAAAGAGCTCTTTCTCTTTCTCTGATAGACAGGAAAGAAAGATCGATAATTGTTGGTGGAGGAAAAAGAAGTTTGAGAGTTTTTGAGAAAGCGAATTTAGTAGCTTTATTTTATTAATTTTTTTTTTGACAAAATAAAATTTAAAACTATAAAAGTGTATCTAATAATACATAGCAATAAGGTTATTTCTTTACTTTCCAAATGAAGGATATAAATTTAACTTCTTTTTAGAAATAAATGAAGGTAAAAATTATTCAAATTCAACATATAATTTCTGAGGTGATATGTAATAAAAATGACCTAAATTCCCAATAGATCTCTAATTACTAACATTAGTTTTGAAAAATTAAAAAAATAAATGTATGTATTTTATTCAATTCCTTATATATAACATTAGATAAAATCAAGACATTGCTATAATACGTCAAAATCTCCTATTCATATATATATTTTTTTCGTTTTTGATGTAAAATTTGCGAAGTTGTAATACATTAAATGTTATATCCATATTTTCTTGTTTTAAAATTTAAAATATGTTATCTAAAATTTAAAACTTTAATGTAAAATTTGAAATTTAAAGTAAAATTTAAAATTTCAAAATTTTGAAATATGTAGTACAAAATTTGAAATATGGAATAAAAAATTTAAAAAAATATATGAGATAAGAACATCTTCATCACTAAACTTTGATAAAATAATAAATTAAAATATAATTGGTTCCATTTTAATAATTTAGTTCTTATCCTTCCTATTTTTTATAACATACTACTATTAGGATTAAAATGGTAAATTAGGCAAATCATGTCCTCAATCATCATTTTCCAATAGTTTAGGACGAAAATGTTAAACCAATCCTTCAAATTGAAGCAGCATTACAGGCCTATCTATTCTACGAACCAAATAAATAATAAATCTGATAACTGTGAGGTCCTAGATACGTTTCAGCAACGTCGATCATCAATTTAACATCTTTTTCAGCGTTCAGACTTCAGACTACCCATAGAATCGTACTATAGAATTTACCTTTCCAAGAAATTGTAACTCGTGACTATTTCGACAAACGCCGTTTAGACTCTAAGAAGACGGTGCTTGGTGTGAATTGTCAAGACAAATCTAACTGGTTGATAATGCAATCACATCAGGTTGATTAGGCATCATTATCGCAAAGATTTCTCCCCGTGATCTGATGAATCAACGGCTGTGGCCCACTCATTATAGAAAGTAATACGATCAAGTCATCATTTCAAGAATTAAAAAAAGTGTTTGGTAAGCAGCAGTACACTGGATCCATATTCCACTTTTTGTTGTACGTTAATGGATTAACAGCGTACTGTTTTCACATCGGAATCGGATTGATTCACAATTTATAACTAAAATGCTGTTATTGGCAATAACACTGATAAAATGAATCACTCCGTTAATAGTATCAGTATTGGTGGGACCCACTTACCCTTCCAGTATCCTCCAGCAGCAGTAGCGCGTCCCTTACACGCGCCACACAGCCAAGTAATACTCCCATTTGCTTTTGTTAGATATTATTATTATTAATAAATTTTAACATCTATTTTTCTTATAATTTAAAATTTTAATACTTAAATAAAAAATTTAAGATACGTCGTACTTATTTTTCTTAAATTATTAATTAATTATTTATTTTTATTTAAATAACTATAAATATCCTTATATACTTTAAAATAAAATTTAAGAAATTTAATTTTAATTTATTTAATATTTAAAAAATTAAAATAATTAAAATTTTAATTAACGATAAATTTAATTTGTATTTATATAATATTTATTTAAAATTAGAAATTTAATTAATAGTATTTAAAATTAGTAATTTATATTTTGTTCTAAATTTTTATAGTGAAGTAGTTTTATTGAAATTTTTGTGTAAATTCGAAAGTTTAAATTTATTTTACTAGTTATTGGATTGATGTTGACGCTTGAATTTAGTGTAAATATGTATAACATAAATCTTATGTTAAAAATTTTTTGTAGGAATAGTCAGGTTGATAAGATTATGGAGTTGTTTGGTAAAACAATTAAAAAAATATGGTTAATGTCAGAATATTTGCGAAAAAAGAGCGTAAAAAAGACAGTCACTTTACATATTAAATTTAAAATTTTAATAAATATAATACATAAATAAAAATTAATTAAATTATTATTAATTAAGTTCTTAATTTGAATAAATATTAAATAAATATAAATTAAAATTATCAACTTAAATTATTATTAATCAATTTCTTAATTTTAATAAATATAAATTAAAATTATTGTGAATTAAAATTTTAATTATTTTAATAATTTTAAATATTAAATAGATAAAATTTAAATTTTTAAAATTTAAATTTTTAAGTAATTAAAAATATTATGATAATTTAAATAAAAATATATGGTCAATTAACTGCTAAATGAAAGTAAGTATATTTTGTTTAAAATTTTTAACGTTTAAGGGAGGTATGTGTTAAAATCCCTTATTATTATTATTATTAATCGCTTACAATATTTTTGTTATTTATATTTTACATTCTACAGCTTTCTTTCTTTCACTCTACTAGTCTTCTCTCTCTTTCAACTCCACGATGGGCAAGGCGTCCAAGTGGTTCCGCAACATTTTCCGTCTGAAAAAGTCCGAGCATACAAACTCCTTTTCTCAGCCCAAACACAAACGCCGTTGGAGCTTTGTTAACTCCTACCGTGAAAAGGATTCCCCAACTGACGCCATTAAGCGCAACTCATTAAACGGACGCCAGGCTGCGGTCGACAATGTCCCATCCACGGAATGCGAGGATCCCAACAAGCACGCCATCGCCGTGGCCGCGGCCACCGCGGCGGTTGCTGAGGCTGCAGTTGCTGCGGCTCAGGCCGCCGCCGCCGTTGTTAGGCTTACTAGCAGCAGTGGGAGGTGCGGTGACTACCCCGCCACTTACGTCGGCAGTTGTGGTCGTGCTCGTGATGAGTTGGCGGCGATCAAGATACAATCGGCTTTCCGTGGCTATTTGGTTCGTATTTCTTTTAACTATTATTCCTGATTTTTAAAATAAGAATAATATTAATAATAATAGATGCATTGTTCTTTAATTGGCTTCACCGTTTACACGTGTCCGCCGGCCTACACGTCGGCGTCGAATTTTTCTTCTGCCTCAAAGAAGATCGGAAAACGTTTTCAAACAGTGACGTAGTCTTGTATAGCTTCTTGGCGCTAGCTTAGGGCGTCAAGCAGAGGAACTGAGCTATCTGTGATAGCTCTTAACACGAATCAGGCAAAACACGTCTATCTGAAAGTTATTTCTATGCATGGTAAACTACCTTTTTTTTCTTCTCTCTAGCGGTGTCGTTTTAACTCCAGGGATATATTCGCTGTTTTTCCCTTCTCATATCTTCTGCACGTCCTTTTTCTCAAAACCTCGCTTATAGTACCGCGGTACTAAATTGAGAGCATTTACATTTTTTCCATTTACAGAATTCAATTTCCTTGAGACTTGTCGCTAAGATGCGCCGGGGTGCACAATGCGCACCACCCCGAAAATCGTGCCTGACGAATTATTCACTGTTCACTTGCCTTCAATTTTTCGTTGTTATGGTACTTAAATTTTCATGCAATTAATAGCTATGATCGTTGTGAGCTTGTCATTTGTTGCCAGTTGCCACTTACCGTGCTACTTTAGGATTGTTATGTAGTTTTATTAGTTAATTAATGGGAATTTGGTTTGATGGCGTTGTCTTGTGTTGACCCACCTGCCTGATAGTAATCGGTTCAATTAAATGCTGAATTGGGTCTTTCCAAATTCCTCTTATTATTTTGTTCATAAATATTTTGGGTATTCAATTGGATTAGTAAATTAGGCTTGAACAAAGTCTGGCGTTTTTGATGAAAATGTTGCATTGGCAGAGTACCACCTTTATCTTAATAAGATGAAGCACATGCTTGCCTTGAATAATTAATCTTTATTCTGTTGGGTTTCATTTTAATGAAGCATTATTAAAATACGGAGACTACTTAATTGTAGTACTGTTACTGCGATATCAAAAGCATTTTGATTGTAGATTTCCGAAGTCTGCGCCTGTAATGTAACACAGTTTTTGAGGAGGGGAAGACCGTAGTCCATAGCATCGCTTGCCCTTCTGGATAATGGAGGGTAGACTAATTGGTGGGTCCAAACCAGCAGAAAGTTTGTTGTTAGTATATGTTTCTTTAAGTGCATGTGTATGACTTTTTGGAGATAAAGTTTGGTTAGTTGGGCATTTCAATGTATAGTTATTATTATACACACAATAGTCAGAGCCTCGTGTTGTGCTTAAACACAAACCTTTTTTCCGGATCGGGCGGCTAGTGAGACGTCTTTGTCTCTTTGAAGTCAAATGTCAGATTTTCATTTCAGAGATATGTCCTACTCTTGGCGCCTGCTACCCATTAAATTTCATGTTACTATGGCTTTTGATTTCTTTATTGGCGCCATATTTCAAAATTGTTCTTCAATCTAAAGGTCTTTCATGAATGAAACAATGTGGTCCTTTGGTACCTTTCTCTTGATTTATATGTCGTTATAATTACCAGGTGACCATAATGTGATGGTTGATCGGCTTTTATGCTTGGTTAAGTTTTTGTTTTGCAGTGGGTTTTTTCTTTAGAGTTTTACAATTGCTAATCTGAATAAGGCAACACAGTACGATTCCATTTGCTCGGTTGTGATTATGAATTTGGGTAGTGACACTTATATCATGTGGGCATTTTGAAGGCAAGGAGAGCTTTGCGGGCATTGAAAGGTTTAGTAAGACTTCAGGCACTAGTAAGAGGTCACATTGAGAGGAAGAAAACTGCAGAGTGGCTTTTTCAAATGCAAGCTTTGCTGCGAGCCCAGGCACGGGCTCGTACAGGACGTGCTCAAATATCTGAATCTTCAGAATCAAGCGGCAAATCTTCACATTTCCACCAACCTGTAAGCAAGTCGTCTTCCCTCCAATATTTGAATTATTTTAGCACTTCATTTTGGGATTTTTTTGAGAAGTGATATATCTATACTTTATGACTGTGAGCTCCTTTCTTTTTGTACCAGTTAACAACTTTTCCTTTTGTGCTCTAGATAACTTTTCAGTACATGTATTAATTTATGAATTTAGTGATGTCAGTGACACTAGTCGAATTTATAAAAAGTAGTTGCAATGCATCAGTAGGGGAAAGAGTAAATAAATTTCTTTATTTCAACCATCAAATTCACCTTTTCGTTTTTTTCTCTTTAAAGGTAGCTTGTATCAGTGAATAATCTGCCCGAATTTTGTACAATAACAATCGCTAGGGAAATCCAGAATCTTGTCGCCATGCCTTTGTAAAATTTCCTGTAATTTTTCTGAACTGCGGGCAAATATATGGCTGCATACTTACAAACCGTTGTCTCTTGCAGTAGCATAGTTTTGTACATCTTGCATCAATTGCTACATGTTATTAACCACATAAGTATAATCCATTTGCAGGGGCCACCAACCCCTGAAAAATTTGAACATTCTACCCGGTCAAAGAATGCAAAAAGTGAAGTGTCATCAGTGCTCAAGGTGCATTTTCTTTCTTTATCCTTATTTTCTGACATACAATTTAAATGTCATTTCATGACTAATGAACACATTTTAATGAACGCAGAGAAACGGATCAAAATCAAATAGCAGGGTTGTTGAGGATCATGACAAAGCACATGTAAGTTGGAATTGTTCAGAATTCCGTTTAGATAATCGATCCAAGAAAGGACCTTCAACAAGGATTGGCGCTGCTGATGATGAGAAGGGTGACAAAATCCTAGAAATTGATACTGGGAAACCGCACTTTATACCTAAACGTAGAAACCTCTTTCACTCTTCCCATCTTACTGTTTCATCAGATCAATATAGCCATACCTTCACCACTTTCAAAGACTCAACAACACACCAAACTGTACCTAGTCCAGCTTCTTGTGAAGTTCAATCTTTAAGTCCCATAAAACTCTCCCATGAAGTTGAAGGAAGCTCTTTTTGTACTGTTGAAAATAGTCCACAGTTTTTTTCTGCATCATCAAGGGGTGGTAGCTCAAAGAACAGCCCCTTCACTCCCTCTAAGAGTTACAGCTCACAAAGCTGTCTAACTGGTTACTCAGACCACCCAAACTACATGGCCTACACTGAATCTTCAAGAGCCAAGGCGAGGTCTCTTAGTGCTCCAAAACAAAGGCCACAATATGAGAGATCCAGTTCAGCAAAGAGGTATTCTGTTCACGGGTTTGGCGAATCCAAATCAAGTGCTCAGAGGTTTTCTTCTTTGCATGCAAACTTCACAAACAAAGCTTATCCAGGATCCGGTCGTCTCGACAACTTTGGTATGCCTGTTGGGCATAGATACTGACCGCACTCCCAAGGATTCTGGTCTTAATCTTGTAGCATATAATGTGTCTTTTAAGTTTTGTAGTCATCTTCCTAATGTTGTCTACTGATTAACCAATGTTCAGAGCCTCCTGTGTTTAGGGTCAATTATGGATCTGACCTAACAAATTAGAATGCTATGACCATCATCGAATGAAATGTAACTTGGCAAATATTAAATGTTGTAGAAGACCCAGCCATCGCATATTAAGAGTGAATGATTAGTTGTGTAATTGAAATGTTTACTGTATGTAACTTGACAGTATCAAAGACGTGGGTCCCATTTTTTAATTATATTTCAGTTATTGCATTTCTTTCTTCATGGTTCATTGGAACCGTATATATATCTGCATTACTAAATTTTATTTTTAAGAATAAAATAATATTAGTTGATATGTGATAATAAGAAAAAAGAAATTAATCGTCACCTGGTGTCGTGGTGTAGTTGGTTATCACGTCAGTCTAACACACTGAAGGTCTCCGGTTCGAGTCCGGGCGACGCCAAAAGTACTATTTTAAAAACATTACAAAAAGCACTATAAATTTTTCATATATACTCTAAACTAAATATCACAACAAAATTAACCTTACTTACATTAAACGCTTTTCTTCTTCATACAACATTCCACACTGCAAAGTAGATTTTATAATAAAATCATCCTTACATTTGAATTCATATTTTTATAATAAATCTAAGAGGTTTTTTTATTTCTTTTATTCCGAAATAAAAATGTATATAAAATATTAATGAAAATATATATCTTAACAAGTTAAAAGGACAAAATAGTGGATCACAAATATGGATATCATATGCCTATGGAATGTGAAGAGGTGTGTACTTTAAGAAAATAACAAATCAGTTTTATAATATTCCAGAATTAACGATGTTACACTAGACTAGATTGTCTTGTAATATTACTGGTGAGTATAAGGGATGGCAAAATCCTGATTTAGGGCTCTATGAAAATCCGCCTCAAAGGGAATAAAATTGGGTGAGAAACATTTTAGTTATTTTTCATTCTACCGTCACCCCATTTCTTAAATGTATGTAATAATATATTATAATATGTTATTATATATATATATATATATAGACTATATTTAATTGAAATTTTTTATAATTTATAACTTTTGTATCCTATTAAGTAGTAAAATTCATATTTTTAATATAATTATTATATAATAATTACATTATATTATATTAATGATATTTTTAATTAGTATTAGTATAAATAAATAAAAAAATGAGAAAGATAAATAAGAGTGGAGAATTTATTCTTCTTATGGGATTTCTCTATTCTCACCTCCATTAAATTTTATTGGGGAATAGGGTAAAAAATGAGAATCAAAATTAAAATGGAGTGGAAAATGAAAAAAATCTCCCTACCCACATCCCGCCCCATTATCATCTCTATGAGTATTGTGTTTTATAAATAAGAAAATTAGCATATTTTTTCTTCGAAATTTGAAATTCTATCATTTAGATAGAAACTATAAAAAATATATTAATTATCTTCTTTAGCGTTACATTCTACCATTATATTTAATTATTAGCTGACCATTAGGTGTCATAATAGATGTGTAAAATATTATTATTTGATATTTATTATTTTATCTAAAAAAATCTTTATTTTTTCAAATCCTTACCCAAACAATTAAAGAGAAGTCGAATTTTTTTTAATCAATTTTACTAATATATGTCTACGAATGCTTCACTTAAAAATATATTTATGCTTCAAATCAAGTTTTTAATTTTTTTATCTTTTTCCTCCATAGTTAATTTATTTACAGTTTATACACAACAAGACAAAATAAGTATTGCAAAATAAAATTATATTTTAATAAAAAATAACGACATTTAAGTAAATTCATCCCTTAGAGTTAGTTGACTAACACTATGAAGAAAAAAATATCTGATACAATTTTTATTTTTTCTTTTCAAATAATACAAACTTAAACCTCGGAGAAATATAATTATATCCTTTTATAAATATAATAGAAGGGTTCCATAGTAGATTAACTACTGTTTAGCATAGTCAATCAAAGGATTAACTAACACCACACTTTCTTCTCTTGGATTAATTTAGATAATAAGCTTCTGGTTGACAATGAAGTATACAGACAACAGTGGTTGGAAATCATATCCTGTATATAATAAAATTCCCTTTCAATGTCCAGATCTATGCATGTACACAAGTGAAAGCGTCATCCCATGTAATAAACAAATGAATATAATTAAAGAACCAGAAAGCAGGGTTAGACTTAAAGACAAAAAGAAAAGAAGTATACAAGTAATAAAATCATTTATTTCAGTTCCCACAGTTCCATTTTGAGGTTGGTACGCAGCTAAGGTAATGGCACCAGCTGCAGTGGTCATTCCCATTCTCTCCTCTAAATAGCATCACCAATCCCACTGTGAATCTGCATTGTTTACGACCAAAAATTAGTACTGATGTTAACTTTCTACTATGATTGAATCAGAAAACTAAGAGTACTTGATCGGAAGATGCTTGCAAATAATTTTGAAACCATTCTATGAGAACTTGCTTGATGAAGAAGGGGGTGAATATAATGGATTTACTTGGCAGCTGATATTTTAAGAAACTGAAATCTTACACTAAGTGACTCTTTTATCCTCCGAAGTAGTTTACGTAAAATGGAAATTTTTATTTTTTTTTAAGAGGATCTACATGTTCTTTTGATGCTCGAAGTCACATTACAATGTGGATAAGTGTGGATGATAGATGGAAGATGCTCCAAATGTTACCAATAAAAGGATGGTATAAAATATAAATTGGAATTTGGAATGTATTCGACTTACCCAGCAATAAGTAAAACCAGGGCAACAAACCATAGCACGTATTGGTAAGCCTTATGCCTGGATTTCACACGAGCATGAGCTGGAAGTTGGTGGCGCTCTGCCCACCCAAATTGGGGACGAAGAAGCAAAACAAACCCGAGGAGAAATCCAGCTAAGAAACCTCCGATATGTGCAAAATTGTCCACATGGGGAAGAATTCCCACAGCTAAGTTGATGGCGATAATCACCACAAGAGTCAATAAAGCTGCAGCCTGCAAGAGAATGAAAACAAGAAAAGATTTTCATAACAAACATTACTAACTTTTATTTTTCTTTTGTCATTTTAGATTGTAATTTTTTTTTACACTCCATTATCTAGTAAGTGCCTAAATCCTAGGGTCTCATCTTTCTGAAACAAGGAGCCCTTGACTCCATAATTTGAGTGCAGTGTTTGATAAATGAATAAGAAAAATGGGAAAACAATAAATAAAAATAGGAAGTATATGTAAAAGAGCTTTCTGGTTGCTGTTTTCTCATTGACCAAAACTATGTTCTGGGGAAAAACATGAAAAGAAAAAAGGTTTTCAACAAATTAGAAAGGGGATAGAGTAGCACACCTTGTTACTATAAATAGACCAGTTAGTAAGAAGCTCAGATAGCATTGCTCCAAGAAGTCCAAATAAAGCACCAGAAGCACCAACGGAGATACTGCGTTGGATGAACAGAGCAGATAATATGCTCCCACCAAATCCCGACAATAAGTAGATGAGACCAACTCTCACTGTGATATTCCAAAAAAAAATGTACAATTTAGGTACATTGCAAAAGCATTTATCAAGCAATGGCTTAGGAGGTATCGGCAAAATTTTCAGCCCGATATTAAATATACTGATTCTTTAGTGTATGTAAGCAAAAAAAGTGGTCATTGATAAGATCATATATCCAAGAGTAATGTCATAGGTTTAATGCTTAATATCTTGATTAAGCAATTGAAAATGCAGCAACAAAGGCATACAGAATCGCATTAACCTTTTCCGTGCAATTTAAATGCCCCTTCAGAGTTCAGGATTTAGGTCTCAGCGCCAAAAAAATAAAAAAGCCAGATTTCTTGAAGAAAATAGTGGGCAGAAATGTCAACCTCTTGACCTTGATATCACTTATGTTGATAATGTAGCTGAAGTACAAATTTCATGACAGGAAAGAATGTAACATACCAAATCCAAATTGCTGTTCAAGGCGAATCCCAATGAAGACCAAGCTCAACATATTTGCAAGCAAATGAATAACACCAGCATGCAACCAGATACAGGCAATAAGTCTCCATCCCTGATGTTCGTGAACTACCTTGGACCACTCCAGGGCTCCCAATTTTTCCAATCTGCACAAGCAGAAGAGAGTAAATAAAGATAACCAGAATCACAAATGATAGTTGAGGATTTTCCTGAAAATAAATTCACTTTTAGCCCACTCAATTCAAACAGACAAGCAAAATTTCTGCACATGTAAGCATCAAACTGGAAAAATTGAAAGAACTATATTCCAGTTCTTTCGCCACTCCACTTCCCATTGGTGAAAAGGAGCAGCATGGTTATCCACCGTTACTAACAATAATAAATTCTACAGTTTTTCCATTTCAAAACTTACATAATATATGTAGTTAGTAGATGGAAAAAGGAAGGAAAGGAATGGAAAAGAACATATAATGTTATGGTTAGAGAACTGAATCCTTAAAAGAGTAAAATGTATAATAATAAAATAGAACCACAATAGATAGAAAGCATTCTGCACATGTCAAAGTTGCATTATGCCCTGGTAGCATTTAGTGGTTGATCATCAATTTAATAAGACAACTAAAATAGAGAAAACAAAAAAGTCCCCAGATACTTTATTTTTATAAAGCTCCAAATCAGTACATATTTAAAAATTGCACCAGATTCAGATTTCTTTCACCAGTAATAGGTAAGACCTATTTTGAGCTCATAATTTGACCTATTTATCACATACCTAGTAAACCCAACAGAGACATTACTTCCTTAGGCTATAGGTTATTATGCAAGCATAAGTTCATCTATAACTTAAATCCAATCATTACCTTTCTACTAATTCAAATTTCTTGAACAAAAATTAAGCCTTTGGCTTACGAATTATGATGGAGAAGAATCAATCTTGTACTATGCAAAATTAGCAACCTTTTTACAGTTTCATCTGGGAGGTACTCAGTTAACTGAAAGCACTGGCCATAACAATAAACAAGAAAAATATATCCTATCTACTCCACAATTTTCTATTCAAACAACAAATCAAACCATGAAACTTCACACTGCCAACAAAGAAATTCAACACTGATAATCCTTATCAACAAGTTGAACTAATTAAGTCTATTCAGGAGTGCCAAAGAGAAAAAATTTATGTTCCATTGTGCTTATGCACTTTAGCGCCCTTTTTTCAGCATTGAAAATCCATTAAAATGTCTAATGTGACCCACAAAGCACCCCAAGTGTTATTTATTTAATTAGCATGTAATTATATGCTAATCTAAAGATCATCATTAGAACTAAATATAGTTGACAAACACATTCAAAACAAATAACCAAATAGATAGATAAATACCCATATATCTTAATTTAATAGTTATGTAGTGCCAATTAGCACCGCAAAATAGACCCTAAATCAATAAAAGGGGATTCTGAATTTGGGAATGGTAAAACATTTGACATTAGACAGTCAACTATATGAAAAACAACAATTTCAACCAAATTACAAGATAGTTTCAGTCAAATTTCAACTCTCACAATCAGCATCAAAAGACCCACAGAGCAAACATTAACCGCCGACAGATAGCAAGGGCATAAACTATAAGAAATCCATCAAATTCAAGCTCGAAATGACCAAGGAAAAACAATATTCTCAAAATCCAGAAGCAGACTACTTAAAGGACGGTATAGTCAGAATTCCAAACTGGTCATCGAGAACCAAAAAGCTAAATCACGGCAAAAATTAAAGAGCCAAGTCAAGCTGATAATTATGAAAGCAAAACACAAATAGACAGAAGATGAAACTCACGTAGAAGAAGAAGGACCAAAGAGGGGATTCTGTTTAAGAGGCTGAAACGAAAGCCTGCCCAGAAACCTTGCAACACAGTCACCTTCCCAGTCCTTGGGACAGTTGTTGACATACATAGTCACAATGAAAACAGCAACATTAGCTACAACAAACATAGGGATCAACCAAGAAATCCATTGATTCTGATCACTTGTTTCAACATAATACGAAGCAGAACTGTAGTTGTTGTTGTTGTTGTTGCTACTGCTTCTATTCTTTCCCCGCTCCAGATCACCGCTTGCCATATTCTCTCTTCTCTTTTTCTGTTTCTGGGTATCTCGAATTCACTACAACAGTTGTAGTTTCAGGTTATAAGGAGTAAAGATCAAACCAAAGGTCTTGTCTTGTCTTGTAAGGGAGAGTTCTTATGGTGAAACTTCTCCTTCTTCTGCCTTCTGCTGCTTCTCCGTCTTCTTGTATTTGTGTGAATGCTGGATTTAACCGTTGAAAGTGTTTTTTTTTTTTTTAATTACAAAAAAAATGGTAAGCATTATTGGTAATGATTTTGTTATTTTTTAATTACTTATCTGTAACTTTTATTCTAGAATTAATTAACAAGATTTGCTTGCCTTCTCCTCGCTTCCCGGCGGTTTCTTTATCAGATAATAATAATAATAATAATAATAATAATAATAAGGGGTATTATTTGTTTTCTCCCTTATAAAATTACTTATTATTAATTAAATGATTAAAAATAAAAAAATAAGTAAATATTTTCCCTAATTAGATGATAGTACTTCTAATTTTTTATTCAATGACCGAATTGTCCACAATTTCTCGTAAATTTTAACATAAACAGTGAATTAGCTTAACAAAGAAGAGGACAGTTCGGTTATTTAACAAAAAATTAGAAGTACTATCATCTAATTAGGAGAAATATTTATTTATATTTTTTATTTTTAATCATATAATTAATAATAAGTAATACCTCATGAGAGAAAACTGATAATACCCCATAATAATAATAATAATAATAATAATAATAATAATAATAATAATAATAATAAATGCTTCCAATTCCAAGTGCAACGCGGTCGAAAGAGATGGTAAAGTCACTAACGATTTGGAAAAAAGAAGAAACCTTATGCAATTACAAATCTACCCTTATTATTATTGTTGTTGTTTAAAAATACGAGATTAGATGCTATATTATCATAACATTACAACAATACTCATTTTGTTACTTTGATTGGTATGGAGATACCCACTTTAAATCAATAATCATTCATACGATAAAAATATTAGATATTAGATATTGATTTAAGAATGTGAGTCTCACAAAAATTATTATTGCTAAATGTTATTTAACTTCACTTTTAAATTATAACGAAAATATTATGATACAAACCAACCCACTAATTAATATATTAGAGCATAATAATAATAGTTCATCCGTCAAAAATAAATTTTAAGAATAAATTATAAAGAGTAATGTTAAAAGTACAAACTTTTAGTCCAAATTATTGTATACAAATTAATGTCGCATACTATTAGTTAAATAATAAATCAAATTTTAATACAATTAATAGAAATAAATAAAATTTATAGAAAAAAAATGTATTTGTTTAATTTTTTTTATTTCTGTCCCATTCCCATAAAGAACTATAACAATTCTTTCTCAATTAATTTGCCATGGCCATCGAATCCAATGCATGTGTTTATTAAAATTAGAGGATTGAGAGTGAATGTGATGATGACATTATTAATGGGTATCAATCAAAAGACAAATATTATTTTAAAAAAGAAATTGAAGGTGGCTTGAAGGGTAGATTGGTAATTTGAATGATGCGTTGAGAAAACAAAGGAAATGCGAGTGAGGTGGCTTGATTCGGAGAGGTAGAGGTAGAGGTAGCGGCAGTGGTAGTTAGTTGTAGGTTAGCGAGTCAATTTGTATGAGTTGGCAGTTTTTTAGTTTTTAGATTTTAGTTGTTGGCTGCCGATTGTATTTGCTTGCTTGCTTGCTTGCTTGCAAGCTACTCTCTTTGCTTTTGCCATCTGGCTATACGTCTTCTTCTCCTCTTACAAGACACGACACACGCAATGCTATGCTGTCCCAAATTCATTTCATTTCCTGTTTATATTATATATAATAAATAATTCGAATACTCTGAGTACACTTTTAACAGTTGACTAAAACACAAAATTTTGTAAATAATTGAAGAAAATATTAAATAAATAATTCCAGTGGTACGAGATATACTTAATGTTTGTTGACTATTCTAAACTCGAATAATAATAAAAGATTGAGATTTAATATTTTACAAGTAATCTTTAAGACAAGATATAAATATTTTCGTGAATAATTTAGAGTATGTTTTATACTTATAAGTTATTATGAATTGGACCAATAATAAAAACATAATTTTAAGAATTATATATATTAATTTTTATTTTGAGAGATATTACGTAATTTAATAGAAATTTTTTATGTGTGTTTATTTTTTAAAAAAATTAAAAATAAATATTTGGTTACATATTTTATAGAATACATTTTAAAAGTAAAAAATATTAATTTTTTACATTTAAACTAAAGAACGCAGCTTCCTTTTTATTATTATTTGCAAAATTTTAATTACAATTATTTTTTAAAACAACATTTTTACTTATTTTAAAACATAAGATCCATTACTTTTTGTTCTAGAAAGCTATTAGTTTATACCAAATAATAAAAACAAATTTTTATAATTTTTTAAAACCATTATTATGAAAATATTACTAAACATAGTATTAAAATTTTTCTCATTTAATTATATTTATGTATTAAACAATTATAGAGCACTCATCTATCATCTTAAAGATGTTGGAAGGAAAGTTGCTTTCACATTTACTCAAGATGATGTACACCAATATTAATATTTAATATTATGATATGTATACATATATATATACCACAATCAAAGAGGCATCTTAACTAATTAAAAGACTCACATATATACTTGAACACAATTTTTGTATTCCCCTCTCTCTCTCTCTCTCTCTCAGATTGATGTATCACCTAATAACCCAACTACAATCTTAGAATACCAATTGTATTGCGGTTGTAGACTGTTGTGTCCAACTGAAAACCATAAAACTACCACTTGGTCAACTTTTAACTATTAGAGTCACGTACAAAAAGTTCAAAACTTTCAATTTTGGATAAGTTTTGTAAATAAATTGACATATATTTTTCTAAAATTTAAAAAAAGACAAATATTTTACAAAATTTGAGAATTAATAAATATTTTCGTTATATTTAAATAAATAAATCAATATTTTTTTAACTTTGAGACTCATAAATTGATTTATTAAAGTATTATAATTTTCATCTTTAAATTTTAGTAAAATAATAAATTAAGATAAAATTCTTTTTAATTATGACAATGTAATCTTTACTATAATATTATTCGCAATATGTTAAAATAATAAAATAGAAGTTCATATATCATTTTTTCTTATATATATATATAACCTTTGTTTGTATCCAACGTAATAAAATATGGTTAACAAAATAAATAAATAATGTTAACATTCATTAATTGTTTAATTAATATCGAAATTTCTCACGATTAACATAATTTCTATCTTGTTATTGAATTTTAATTAAAAAGTAATTAATAAAAATAAAATACAATATTTTTTATTTTTTATTTTTTAATATAAACTACATATTAAGTACTATTTTATTTACAATATAAAAGTAATTAATAATAAGATAATTAATTGTAAACAAATGATTAATAATGATGTTTTGTTTTTTAACTTTTAAATGTAATATCTAAATAAATAAATTATATTGTGTTAAATTAGTCAAAATCTAACAATTATTAATGCTGGTTTGATTTGATTTTTCATTAATTAAAAAAAAACTCTTTTAATGTTAAAGCCTCGTTTAAATTGTGAGTTAATTTTGTATTACTTCTAAAATGTTAGTTTATAGAGGTTAGCGTTACTCTTAAGCACTTGCTACCATATGGGCTCATAGAGACACATGTCACTGGTGCTTGACCGTCCAATTGACCTGTGTTACCATATGTGCATTGAAAAATCAGAACAATGGTCAACAATTAAAATTGACCAAAAATAATTAGTGTGAAATCGCCTTGACAATATTACGAGAATAATATAAAATTAACCCTTGAAATTTTAGAAAATAATTTTTGAAAATTAAAATAATTATATTTTGTTAAACAAATATTAAAATTTAAATTTTTAATAATAAATTCTTTTAAATTTTTAATAATAATTTTTTTTTAATTTTTTTACGAGATTAAATTATTTAAGATACATCTATTTTAATTTAAATAGTTTTTTGTTATTTTTTTTAATATAATCTTAAAATTTTATTTTTTAAAATTAATTACATAATTTTTTTAAAAATTGATTTTGACAATTAAACCATTGACAAACTTTTGAATGTCAATAGCTCCACTTATAAAAACTCATAAAAAATCTAATCCAAGAAACTCGACTAGAAATGCTATTCCAAAAAAGTATTTTAGGATATGGAGTAAAATACATTGTGTTGTAGGCGAACCCTCAGCTGCGACTTTACTGTGCAATGTAATTACATGTCAAAAAAGTTCATTCCTTTAGAACATTTCAGATTTCTCCTAGCATAACATACATCTAAAGATCAAGCCAATACTGATGTTTACATCCAAGATCCCACATTCTAAACCTGGAAAACGCCTGACTATAGCAGGTTCTTGTTGCAGTTACAACCACTTATGTGGCTGCTGCTTTGGCCGTTTCACGAGCTATAGAAAGCTTCGCAAGAAGACCACATAGCTGAAGATATGAACCAACTCCATCACAGATTCTCATATGGGCAAACCCAACTTCCTGCAAACTCATGGGAAACAAGATTGATTAAGAATTTATAAAAATAACGGAAGCTTGGAGAGTAGTAAATTCCTGGGCTCAACATGATGTGTATGCACCTTCATGAATTCCAATTTCAGATACTCGGCCATATCATAATTTTTTGTGATACGGAAAAGGGTGGTGATTATGTCAGTTGGGGAATAACCCAAATCATAGAGCTGCTTTAGACCAGAGCAAGCATCGTCAAATTTTCCCTCGAGCACATTGCGTATCATATTCTTCACATGCAACGGGTGAGGCTGGTCACAGACCTATATACCAAATACCATATTATCAAATTCTTAAGGTAACACATTTAACATAACAAATCAAGGGTATCTCTGAATGCTAACCTTGAAAACATTTTCTTGGTTGACAAACCGAAACCCACTGTATGTAGCTTGTAGGTTATTCAATGCCTGCCTCATATCACCGTCAGCAGTGAAAATAATTGCTTCAAGACCTTCAGGCACGTATGGAACCTTCAATTCACAAAGACAGATCAATTATATGTTCAATGTCAAAAACTTTAGATGAAACTATAGGACAATCAGATTTCTAACCATTAGGAATTATCAATTCTATGACAATATAAAGTAGAACAGTAAGAAACCATGCCAAAAAGCAATTTTTCAAGTTTACACATCATTTGGTCTCAGTAACAAGCAAGTTTCACCAGAAGCCCAAAGCTTTCTGAAGTTCCAATGCTTTGGCAACAAAACAAATGTAATCTCCAACTCAAAGGTATTTATATCACATGCAATAATTAATTCAACATGAAGCTGTGAATTCAATCCCACATCTTCTGCTGCTTAAAAAATGCAAAAAGAGAGTAATTTTGCTCAGTCAGTTGTCAACTTGGTCACCATATCATGAACAGTCAAGCACCCCATCATATCACTAACTATAAGGTTGGGTTTTTTATCCATTACAACAATTTGAAAGAAAATGATTAAATGCCTCTTGAAAGTTGAAAAGGCAAATACATATCATTCCATGCTTAACTGAACAGTGAGTTTGTAATGAACTCAAAATAGTTGAAAAAGGATCAATATTCACAATCCCAACAATTTGGTTAAAAGCATAAAATTTGGTCAACAATAATCAAACTAAATCAGAAAAATAGGTGAAGTACTGTGCTTTTAACCAAGAGGCACACTTGTGCTAACATACAGAGAAAGATACAAGATCACAAACAGAAGAGCTCTGTACCTTTTCCTCTTGAACAACCACCATGAGGCGGCCGAGTATCTCTTGTTCAGATAACCTTGAAAATCGAACGATGGCACATCTACTCTGAATTGGCTCAATAACTTTAGAAGATGTATTGCATGCGAGAGCAAATCGAGTTGTGTTTGAATAAATTTCCATTGTTCGCCTCAATGCTTGTTGTGCACCAGATGTCATGCTAATTTTAGGAGAATATGCAGCCACAAGATGAAAGAAGAAAAGAAAAGAACAGAATATCAAATCAATAAATTGTATGCTAAACTAATATAAAGAAAATTCAAAGTCCAACGACCATTCCAAAAGGAGTGAATTTTAACACGTTTCCAACATCTAGTCTTCACCTTTTTGCAACCAAAATATTTAATGGTAAATTAACAAAACCTAGCAAAAAGCTACAACCAAGAAAAAATTCAAAGAATATCAGTGTTATAAGAGGTCATCCATCGGCACTTGCCTATCAGCCTCATCAAGAATTACTATTTTGTGCTTGCCTGGAGGCAGTGTTACTTTCTTCTGGGCAAACATCTTAATTTTGTTCCTGACAACGTCTATACCCCTGTACAAGAAAATGACATTAATAATAAAATATGTGGGCAAGCAATAAATGATACAAGAAACTTAGGAAACGTCTGGTGTTGGTTTTCAAATGGTATTTTTGAATTGGTAAATGTAAAATGATGTTTGTCTTTGAATTTAATAAACGAGTCTGGTAGTTCTACCTTGATTTTTCAACTTTTCTTTGGAAAAAGTAAAAGAACTATTTTTATTTTTCATGTTTCTCTAAACACCTTATAAAACACTCTTTGTCATTCTCATTTTGGAAAAATGGAGATTGGTCATTAACAAACAATGCCAAACAGCCCCTTAAATTCCAGAAAAGATAATTCCCCCAGGTTCACTAACCTGTCATCCGATGCATTGAGCTCCAAAACAGCCTCCTTATAATTTGGCCCCAGCAGTTCATGTGCAAGAGCCAAAATACTTGTTGTTTTACCAGTTCCTGGAGGACCCTGAAGAATTATGTGCAGAGAGAAATCAATATATATGAAGCTTTTAAGATTCTAGATTGTAAACCAAAAAAATAAAAATAATTTTAAGCAAAAAAAAAATGTTTTCAGTAGTAAGGTATCAAGAAAATTATAGTCAACCCAACTAAGTTAAATACCAATATCAGTTTATTAACTTCAGTAAACTACAACCTTGTATTCTTCATGTCCAGTTCATAAAATATATTAACATGAAAACAAAAAGCATGATTTACTTCCTTCCTGAAATGCACAACAGCCTCTACAAAAGCTTTCTACATGATTCTCAATTTTAGAGGCCCTTTTTTCCACTGTCACGGGGTGCAATTCCAAATTCGCAATGCCATTATTACACTGTTCTAGAGGCTTGCACAGAGACATTGAATTCTACCATAGAATTGGACTTTCCATGTTACATAACATAAATACTAATTCCTCTTTTATTTTGCTTACACTTTACTTCTTACTGAAATACTGAAGTTCACCTAATTTAAACTCATATTAGGGTTTGATAATTTAAATTTTAAAAATTAAAAGTACCATAACTTCACCCAAAAAACCACTCGAAGTTCAATCAACGTAACAACTATTCGTCACCGAAAATTTTCGATAAATTAACGAAATAATCAAATTGCTTAAGAACTAAAACTCAGACAAAATTGAAAATAAAAGCAAAAGAAAAGAGATGTACGGCCAAGATTAGATTAGGCATGTTGCCATCGCGAGCGATGACTTGGAGCCTGGAGACGGCTTCCGGGTTACCGACGATATCTGAGACCTTGGTTGGGCGGTACTTCTCTACCCACGGGATATCATAGTTGTTGCTACTCGATGACGATGACGACGCCATTGTTTTCTTTGAAGGAAGAAAGTTGAAACCCTTGCAATCTCAAAACCCTTCGCAATTTGGAGGGAAATTGAAAACAGGAAAGCTATTTCCCTCTTGTCTAGAGGAGACTAGATATGAAAGTAAAGTAGTAAATGCCATAATTACATTTTGTTCCCTAAACATTGGATAATAATGTTCAGATCCGTAAACTTTAATTAAATAACAAATTAAGACTTCGTTTTCTCAATTAAAACATGTATTGAAATAAGGAAAGCTATTTCCCTCTTTTGTCTAGAGGATACTAGATGTGAAAGTAAAGTAGTAAATGCCATAATTCAATTTTGATCCCTAAACATTGGATAATAATGTTCACATTCGTAAACTTTAATTAAATAACAAATTAAGACTTCATTTTCTCAATTAAAACATGTAATGTAATAGAGAATGTTGTTTGAAAGAGAATAGAGACAAAATTTAAGGGTTAGTTTAGAATTGCTATATATTTAAATTTGAAAATAATTTTTTTTATAATAAATAAAAGAAATAATTATTACAAAGAGAATTAGTTAAATGTTTGATAAATTTTATTTTTAAAGTATTGTATGTTTTGAAAGCAATTTTTACTTATGTTGTAAATTTTACACACATTGACTCAAAATAATTAATGACAAAAAAATAAGTATTGTAAAAAAAGAAGTAGATAGTAATATAAAGAAAAATATTATTAAAGTTTTAATAATTTTATTTTTTAATTGAAACTAAAATTTAATAATTATTTTAGAGTCAATCTTAAGATTTTATAATTTTAAACAAATGTATTTAGTTTATATTTAAAAAAAATTATTTTTCAAAATCAAATTTTGAAAAAACTCCTATTTCCTTACTTCTAAAAATTCGTGGTAGGATGAAATAATTTTGCTGAGAACCATTTTAAATTTTTTTTACTAAATGCAAAGAGTTTTTATTTACTCAAAATTACTTGTCTTCTCCAACAGTAGGCCAAAATGGTTATTAAAAGGATATTGTACTTCACCTCCTTAGGTTTTGGGGGGAAATCAGTATATCTCCTGAATTTTGAAAAAGATAAGATACTATTTTCGTTTCGGAGAAGGACAAAATACCTTATAAAGTTATTATTTATATTTTAATTTAACTATTTTACTTATTCATTATTAAAAATGTATAAAATAATTATATTATCTTTAGTTTTTTCTTTATAATAATCAATATAGTATTATTGCAATATTTAAATTTAAAATTTTAATAATATTTTAACCTTTAATTATTTCTTTCCTTCAAAATTTATAATATCTAATTATATATAATTTCTAAAATATATCATATTATTAAAATAATTTATTTAAAAATTTATGTAAAACTAGTTGTAAACTTTTTTATAACATAAAATTTATTGTCAAAATTTCTTAAATATTTATACAATTATACATAATTTTGACAATATTAATTATACATAATTTTAAAATAAATATTATATAAATTTATAATAGATTTTAAAAAAATAAATAATTAAGGGTCAAAATATTATTATAACTTTTAAATTTAAATATTAGAATAAAATTATATTAGCTATTATAACATAAAAAATAAAAAATAATATTAATTATTTTATATATTTTTAACAGTAGAAGGATAAAATAGTCAAATTAAGGTGTAAATAGTGACCTCATGAGATATCTTGATTTTTTCTAAATTTCAGGTGGTATCTCATTTTTCTCAAAAACTTAAGAGGATATATCAGTTTTTCTCAAAAGTTAGGGGATAAAATAAAATATCCCATTATTAAAATATAAAATAAGGACTAAAATGTTAAACTTAAAAAAATATCTCTTAATTTATTATTTTACTCTAGTGTTGGGCAAAAAGGTCAAGAACCTAGAAAACCTGATCGGATCGACCCGAATTGAACTTATGCCGTCCTGGTCCGGTCTCAACTATCATTCGGTCTTCGGTTTGGTCTCAATTATCATTTGGTTCGGTTCGGGTTCAATATTAAATAATTTGAAAACTTTAGTCCAAATTTGATTTTAACTGAAAAAACTCGAATCGGACCGAATTTTAATATTTTTTTATATTTTTATCAAATTAATTAATTATATTATATTATATAAATAAGTTAAGTATTATAAAAATCAAAGTATATATATTAAATTAAAAAAAAGATTATTTTAATTTTATTTTTTAATTAAAAAATTTTAAATAAAATTTTTAAAAATCGGATCGACACAACCAGCCGATCTTCTCAGATTCAATTCAGTCTAGTCTTAAAAATTAGAAACCCGAAATTTTTAGATTTGATTCGATTTTCAGAAAATCAGATTAGACTGACTCGTGCACACCCTTATTTTACTCTCAATAATGAAAATATTATTATTTCTTTTTAATGTTGAAAATTTTATTTTTGTCCTTCGTTTTTTAACCTTCCATCACAACACACTAAGGACCATATTATTAAAAGTAAAAAACTTTATTCTAATTTGTCATTTGTTTCAAAGTTTAGGGACAATAATATTATTACTCAAACAATTCTAAATATATTATACGGAAATTCGACTCGAAAATTGAGAGGAAAAAAACATACCCTAGAGATTGGTGGGAAACAGATACCTCTGAGGTTTTTTTTATTAAGAGTAAAATTCATTGATAACATTCAACAAATGCAAGAAATTTTAGAAGGAATATCTTCCATACATATTATAGTATTTTGACAGTCCATGACATATCTAGCTAAATTATGAGCAGAAAAATTTTGCAGCAATTTGTACCCCAAATCTAATAACTTCAGCTTTCGTATATTCTACATCATCTCAATGCTCTTGACTTTTTTACTCCTACAACCATTTTTCTCCTTCAGCATTTTTAATCGTAGGCCCCAAAGTAGCCATTTTCCTTCGCTAAAAAACTGCAGCATCAACATTCAATTTGTACTAGTTATTGGGAGGAGGAGTTCGGCTATTTCTGTTGTCTTTACCAAGTTGATCTCCACTGACGCAGAACCAGAAATAACAAACTTGAAAGAGTTTACAATTGTCTCTGCCCATGCTACTAGTCTGAGAGGTTCATTTATTTTTCCTTCAAAACAAGTTATTGTTCCTAGCATTCCATGTTGCCCACATAAGAACACATGTGAGCTCTGTATCAGTTTTCTGAACCGATGATATTTTTTCTAGAATCGGGGTTGAAAAATCTCTAGTGCTATTTTCCTTCAACATAGCCCAAACTCGAGTTAATTTCCACACCCTCTTAGCAAATTTGCACTTAATCAATGCATGTTCAACATCTTCATATCACAAAAGCATCTAAAGCTTATAGGCCTATCGATCACCTTTCTCTTCACAAGGTTTGTTGCAGTGAGGAGAAGATTAGATAAGGCCCTCCTTATAAAAATTCTAACCTTTGCTGGTACAACCACATTCCATGGCACTTTCCACACGTCAGAAACATTTGATGAGCTGCTTGGAGAATCAGAGAACTTGATCTTCACTTCTACTTGGTAGACACTTCTCACTATATATTCTCCTCTTTTTTTATTAGGGATAGTGTCCTAAAAACATATAATTTTATACATTTTCTAGAATAAATGAATTGTTATTTTTTTTGTTTAATTATATTTATATTTAATGTTAATTAATATCAGAAAAATCTTTTTTCATTTATATAAGCATAATCTTAGTATATATAAGGTGAGAGTTCTCAATTCCCTCTCTTTGGTTGACCTAATGTACTAATATCCCGTGTTGAATTTTAGTATCTCGATTCCCTTCCCCCCTCCCCCCGTCGTTACCTCCATCAGTAAAAATGTTAAAGGGAAAAAGTCCATATACTTCCCCTAAAGTTTATAGAATCTCACTTTGAAAGACAATTTATGAAAATGAACACAAACCTCCCCTACAAATAATAAACTTACCAAAATACCCAAAATTCATTTTAAAATTATAAAATAAAATTATTTTGGTTAAATTTGAATTTATAACTTTAGTAAAAAGGCCAATATCTTAACCACTATACTAAAACAAATTTTAATAATATATTTTTTAATTCATAATATATAACCCTTTTGAAAATACATATATAATAATTTTTTACAAAATTTAAAATTATTTTGTTACTATAAAAAAATTTAGAATTCAAAAATAATTTTATAATCATTAAAATTTTATATAACTTGAATTTAAAATTATTATTATCATTAAATTATAAAATTTCTAAAAAATTATCATTATCTAGATTTTAAATAAAATAATTTATTTTATTTAACAATTACTTAAGAAATAATTTTTTAAAATTATTAGTGCTAATAATTTTGTTTTGTAACTATTTAATTTATTTTCTTTAATAATTATTTAAGAATAATTTTATTATTATTTGATAATAATTTTAAATTCAAGTTATTATATAGATTTTTTTTTGAATTATAAGTTTTATAGTAACAAAATAATTTTAATTATTATAGAAATTATTAAATATGTATTCTCAAAAGAGTTATTTATTAAAAATTGAAAAATATATATTTAAAATGTGTTTTGTGTAATAGTTAAAGAATTACTCTTTTTCATTAAAGTTTAGTAAATTTATTTTTTAATTTAAAAAAAATAGATTGAGGGTATTTTGGTAAATTTATTGTTTATAGAGGAAGTTTGTGTCCCTTTCCACAATTTTTTTTTTTAAACTGGGATTTCCACAAATCTCAGGGGAGGCATGTGGACTTTTCTCAAATGTTAAATTTAGAGGGCAATTACTTTTTTACCCTTAGCAATGTCTCACCAAAAACATCATGTGTGAATGAAGAAAATGATGGGAATGATAAACCTAGAAAAGCACTAATATGCAATGGACATGTTGAGAAGATGATGATGGTCATAACAGTGTTATTACGCATTTGTATAATGCAATCGTGGAAGACTTCATTTTCTACTTGTTCACAAAAAATTGAATTGTATTTAAAACGATTAGTTTTTAATACAACTGTTTCTACCATTAAATTCAAATATCAAAATGCTTAAAGGCAATGATGCATTATGTTTGATATAAGATTACCAATGAAAATGACAAAACATAGGTTTGATATGTACCTTATCACATGTATTATAGGTATAAAAAATCCAAAACAATAAAAAATCTGTTCATAAATCTCTAGTATAAGCTGCATCATACATCATTATTACTTTAACTAATATGTTAATTATCATTAGCAAAAAAGATGCACAACTTAGCATACCTTTCCACCTTGATGTTACTGTGGCCATTGCAGACTTTGACCTTCTATTACCACTTTCATTTGGGGCTTCCCTTCACTTTCTTTGGTTTGCTGTAATTGCTACAAATCAAATCTGTAAAAAGAGCATCTCTTTATAAACTAGTTTAATTTTTTTACACTGGGCAGTTAATGTTTGGCTTAAATTTCCAACTTCCTACATTTGCATAATCGACATTAGTAATCTAATCAAGAGATTTGATTGTATTCTTCATGACATACATGAAATGAGAAGAATGTATATATACCTTTATAAGTCGACAACTTCTTCTATTATGACCAAATTGCTTGCACTTAGTATATCTGGTGGTGTATCTTTTTCTTCACAAGGAGGCTCGTTTAGGCTTATGTATTGAGATACAGAAACTCTTAACAACTTTCTAGTGGAGCAAAAAAGAAACGGGAAAGAACATACACTGAGCTAGTTGGAGCAGAAAGTGCCAACCAAAGAAGCACAGAGGACCTGAGTTTTGTAGCAAAACAAGCATGGAGAATAACTAACTCCCCAAATTCACTGGTGAGTAGGTTACTAAAAGCTAGATATTTAAAACTGGAGAATTTTTTAAAAGGAAAAATGAGAAGTGTCCATTGTTCATATGGAGAAGCTTCCTTTGGCGAATAAAGGTAATACAACATAGATATGGGTGAAGAATTGGAAATGACGAAAAATTTTCAATTTTCTAGAGTAGTTGGATGCCTAGATCCACAACCTTCAAGCCTATCTATCCATCTACACTTTCTTTCTATTCTAAAGTGAATGAGTTTATTGCTGCTAGAAATTAGTGGAATGGAAATTTAACCAGATAATCTTTTGGGGATGAAGATATAAAATAGATATTGAGTATTCCCCTTCTAAGGCGGGCCAAAGAAGACCAAATGATCTTTGGTTATGCCAAAATGGTTTATACATAGTGCAGAGTGGATACCAAGTGGTTTTAAAGCTTAAATTTCCATATTCTCCATCTTGCTTTACTAATGCAACTAAGTGCTGGAGTAAGACATGGTCGACTGTGTTATCTAGTGACAGGCTAATGGAAGCAGTACTACTAACAAATACTGGAAGTTAGTTGATTCTCCCTCCTAATGGATAGTTTAAATTAAATGTAGATGTTATAGTTGCTGAGAGAAAAGTAGGTCTTGAAGCGATAATCAAAAACTCGAAGGGAGAGGTAATGGGTGCAGCTATTAATCGTATTGGCTTCTTTGTGAGATGGATATTGTTGAAGTTGAAGCCATGAGATTTTGAGCTCAAATGGCGGTTGTTTCTACCTAAATCTAGAATATGGTTAAATTAGTTATTGAAAGGATGGGGAGCATGCAAGAAATCTATTGGACTGTGTCAGAAATTCAAGAAGTGACTATAGACAACATTAAGAAGCTATCAAGTTAGACACATTTCAAAGCGTCGTAATTTTGCTGCTCATAATATAGCAAAGTAAAATTGCTTCTTTGTTCTAGCTTCTTCTTGAATCAATATTCCATTAAAAAAAAAAATGAAAACGACATGGATTTGAGAAAAAAAATTAATTAATTTTTTAAATATATTTTTAAATTTAAGAAAAAATATTTTTATTTTTCAAAATACATTTTACAAAACATGCAAGTAAATGTATTTTTTGCTTTTGACAATATAAATCACACGTAATCTATTTTAGTAGAGAAAATAAGCAATTTATTAAAAAATAAAAATAAAAAATGTGTCAATCACATTCCGGACTATTTTATAACTCGAAAAAGAATAAATTTTCGATTACATTATTCATGATGATATGTAATAAAATTCTTAAGAAAAATCAAAGTTAGTTACTATTATGTAACATAAATAAGAAATTTATAGTATAGATTATTATTTTTATATAAATATTGTAAAAAAAATAAAATTAATGTATTTACTAAAAATAAATAATGTGAATTATGTAATAATTAATATTATAACATCATGTCAATTTGTATTTTATAATAAATAGTGTTATTGCGACTTCTTCAAAATCTTTATTAAATCCATAAATCCCTTTTTTATTCACCCTTTAGAATATGTTAAAATAATAAATAAATTCTTATAAAACCTACTCACTTCCAAAAATGACATTTATTATCTGATTACTTCACCAATTCTAAGGTTTTGGATTTTTTTAATTAAAAACAATTAACTGATTTTTTTCATCAAATACACTCAATAAATTTGTGGTAGATAGATTTTAACCAATTCTAACTTGTGATTTAAAATTTCTTCTTCATAACCAATTCTCTTTATATATATATTTTTTATCAATTTAAAACTCTAATAAATTTATTAAAAAATAAAAGATTTATTTAATTAGTTTAAACTTTAAAAAAGAAAAAAATCGTCCTAATGAATTGTATATACAATAAACTGTGAAATGTTTAATATATATATATATATATATGTGTGTGTGTGCGAACAGATCAACAATCCATATTTTTACACATATTTTTATATCATTTGTAAATCATTGAATTTATACACTTTTAAAGATTGAGAGTAAATTTGATACATATAATTAATGAATAATTAATATATTATAGTTAATGTATATGCTATATTTAATTTCAACAGTTAAAAATATATAAATTTAACAATGAACTTGTTCAATCTCTTGCCTCATTCTTTGGTTTAGTAAAGAAACAAGTTTCAGCTGGAGCACCAACAAAAGCATCAAACATTAATAATAAGGCTGTGTTTCCATACCCATAATAAGTTTTTGATTATCTTATAAGCCCATTTTCGGCTGCATATACTGCAAGAATAGAGGTTTCCTGTTTGATTACTATAAACCACAAAACAGGGTAAATTAGAAGAGTTTCCTAAACGCTCAAAGAAACCCATAAATTGAAGCTAAGAATTTTCAAAAAGTTTTCTATTTTCGTTTACAAGAATGAATGGTGGTGGTTTCTTTTGATGGTGACGTTTCATGAAAATGGGAAGAAAAAGTTGTGCTGGGTTTGAAATTGAATATGATGATTTAAGCACCAAAAAGAAATAAGGCAACATTCTTCTATCCAATAATGCATCCTTGTTTCTTATGATATGCGGTAATAACTTACAAGTTCTTTTCGTTTGATTGTTTATTATTGAGTAGCACCTGAAAGTTTTACGCATATTCAAGCTTTCAATGATCTTTATTCCTTCTTTGGTAAATCCATAATGATTTTGAATAAATTTGGGTCTTTAATCACAAAAATTATTGTGTTTTTTATTTAATTTAGGTGGTTGATAAATATAAAAAGAAAATTGACATATATAAATATTAAATAATAAAATAAAGATACTTTTAATAAATAGAATATTTATTCATTTAGATTTAAAATAAAATTTTTAATTGAATTATATTAAGATATTTTTAAAAAATATTTATATATAAATTAAAAAATAAAATAATTTTTGAATATCTAAATAACTATATTCGTACACTAAAAAAAAATTAAATTATCAAATAGAAATTGATACGACGTCGTTGTAACGTTATTTATTACATTACACCACTATTATATAGTGAGAGAAAATAAACGTAATGACTACCGTAATTAGCGTACGAACATCATCTGAAACGAAACGAGACAAAAACGAATTAAACCCAACGATATCTTTTCATTCCGACTCATCGACTCATCGTTTGTATTATTCTCTTCTCTTCTCTTCCTTTGTATCTCCAAGCTTCCACAAACGAACCAACCGAATCCAAAATAAAATAAAATAAAGTTGAAAAATAGATCCAAAACCCTAATCAATCGAATCTCTTCTCTACTTTTTTTCATGGACTGATTCCATTTCTTCCAATTAATTTTCAATTTTAAACTTCCGAAATTCCCGACATGTCCACCACACCGACACGATCTACCGACGACATCGTCGACACGACGCCGTTTATCTCCTCCAACGATGACAGTAATCACGGTCAGAGCCGTCGATCCGTCCGCAGACAGGGCCTCCGCGAGGCGGCCCGATTCTTACGCCGCGCCAGCAGTCGACGCTTGATGAGGGAGCCGTCTATGGTGGTGAGGGAAACGGCGGCCGAGCAATTAGAGGAGCGGCAGAGCGACTGGGCGTACTCGAAGCCTGTGGTCGTTCTCGATATCATCTGGAATCTGGCTTTCGTGGCCGTGGCCGTTACGGTTTTGGTATTGAGCCGGAACGAGCGGCCTAGCATGCCGCTGCGGCTGTGGATTGTTGGCTATGCTATACAGTGCATTGTGCATATGGTTTGTGTGTGCATTGAGTATAAACGGAGGAGGAGACGAAGAGTTCCTGCGTTTAGTGCTATTGAGGAAGGGAATTTAAATTCGGGGACAACGGCAGGGGATTCTGCTGAGTATGTTACGTTAGCGACCCAATTGGAGGAAGAAGGAACCAGGTATGTTAACTTTTCAAATTGTGAGGGAAAATTTTGATCAAGTACATGGAGTTTTGCTGCTTATTTATGATGGTAGTTTTGGATTTTGATGATGTTTTAGTTCACGTAAGTTACCAATAGCTGATGAATTTTGGAATATTTTTTGTTGTTGGTTGTTTAATTCATTGTTTGAATTTGTGTTTTCTCTTTTTTCTTATGTCGATCAGATTTTGTATCAATACAATGAGTTTGTCCCCCTTTTCAGATACTTGATGAATGTCAAAATTTGTTGTTTATTGGTATATTAATTGTTTGGCTTTGAGATTTTGTTGTTCTTGATGAAGTAGTCTTTTTGGTTTACTGAGTTTCTGATGTCGAAATGAAGGTTTTGAATTATTGCAGTTGCAATTTGACATGATTGTTAAAACAGTATTTGGTTAGTGGGTTCTTTTTCTTTTTTTAATTTTTTGTTGTTGTAACTGGTGTAGTAATGACTCTGAAATTGTAGTTTCTTCAACTTCATTTTCTTATTGTCTTTCAACAAGTTGATCTTATTACCTTGCTTGTTTGACAAAATTTAACTTGTCATGTTCATGTCATCTTTGCCTTGGCAATAAATATATTGATAATAGAGAGGAAAATTTCCATGTTATGTTTGGATAGAGGAATGCTAATTGCAGTTCTTCAACAGTTGCTACCCTCCTCGTTTGCCGCATGTACAGTGTTTTTTCCCAATGTCTTTAATTCATTTAAACAAATTAAAGACTATGTTTTTATATTCTAATTACAATTTTTTCTCCTATTAATAGTAGGATAACCATTACATTTGTTGAATTAAAGAACATTTGCAGAGAAGACGGATTGTGTGGAAATCATGTAAAAATTATATAAATCACCCGACAACTCGAGCTTTTTTCTTTTCTGTTTCTTTTCGTAAAAACTCTACTCGTCACTATTCTCTGTAGAAGCAATAACCAATGATGTTTTCATGCTTCTAGAAAGAAAAAGAAATATTCTTATGCTGAATTAATATATTCAATGTTGAGTTTTCTTCGATCAATAAAATTAGTCTAAGATTTTCATTTGAACTGGTAAATTTAGTCTTAGATTTTCATTCATAAAAAATATTGCATAGACTCTTATCTGTGCTTTCAGGTTTTCTTCCTCATGCTACAATCTTTAAATATTGGATGCACATCAGTTTGATTGTTGATTTTGGGTTAGTTAAATTTGTTTTTGAATTAGTGCATAAGTTTAGTAGAAAGATATATGGGAAAAAAATGCAATTAGGTGGAATGGTTTTTTTTTTTTTTTTGGTTGGAATGGGAGAATCGTTGAAGTGATGATTAAGGATTTTGATGGGTTAGAGAAAGGGTAGTATTGTAAATTTAACAAAAAATAGATGCCAGTTGTTGTAAATCAAGTAAAAGCAATAACCTTTTGCTAAGCTGCACAGAGAACCAAAAGGAAATACACGTGTCACTAAAGCACCAGTGACTGTTGCACTTTCTTAAGCTAGTAACTGTTGCACTTTCTTAAGCTAGCAACTGTTGCTAGCATTGCTTATCTGGATATATTACTGTCTTATATTGTATTCTAAATTTATCCTTTCTCATTATAGGAAAGACTGCATTTGGTTTGACAGAGCATCATTAATATACTCATCAGTTTGCTTTTATCCTTTCAGCAGTGTTGCCAAACATCTGGAATCTGCAAATACAATGTTTTCATTCATCTGGTGGATCATTGGATTCTACTGGGTATCTGCAGGTGGTCAAGCTTTGGGACGTAGCTGTCCTCAGCTTTACTGGTTAATCCTTATCTTATTCCTTCTTAATGTGGTTTCAAAGTAAAGCGTTTCTTTATTGAATGCTAACTTCAACAAGGTGACTTGCTTGCAGGCTTTGTATAATTTTCCTTGGGTTTGATGTGTTCTTTGTTGTTTTCTGCGTTGCATTGGCATGTATTATCGGCATTGCTGTTTGCTGCTGCCTTCCATGTATTATTGCAATATTATATGCTGTGGCAGATCAGGTAGCTTTCATATACTGCCATGACTGTTCATGGTCATTATTATTCTTTCTTTCTTTATATAATAATCCTCAACAACTCTCTCTTTATTTGTATATGTATGTGTGTGCTTGTGTATGTGTCTATGTTTGCCTTTATGCATGGGATTGTGGGCTCAAATGTGGGACATATTGGCCTATACTGCAGACCTGACCACGATTTTGGCAATTCTCCTACCAATTGGTCACATCCTGAATCTGAACATGTTGAATTAAATGGAAACATTAATAAACAAATGCAAAATGGAGAAAGATATCCATGTGAAGTAAATTTTGCCTGCATGACCTAGTGTATGTCTACTATTTGGATTGTGTATGCTCGTCTCACGTTGAGGCTTTTTCTCTAGCTTGGGCCTGAAGTCATTGTGGAAACAAAAGTCTCATTTTTCAGGAAATACTAAGCTTTCTTCCTTACAAAAAGTAACTTCCTTCAAAAGGATTATGATTTATTTTTGTTGTACCTTTCCTGATTTTCATGCTTTGCTTTTTCGTTCATAGCGATGTGGAACTATCCAAGTTTTTCTAATATGCTATTTTCTTAAATTCTTTCTTAAATCATTTTCCCTGTTCATTTCATCTATTTAACCTCTTGTTACATGGTGCTTATTGAGTTATTCTGATCTTATCTAATTGTCCTTCGGTCCAGTTCAAACTTGTTTGCTAGCTATGTGAATTTGGTATTCGAATTGACTTTATTGTTTCTTTCTCATTTTATAGCACGTGTTTGTAATATGAAATGATAACTGGAGCATGTATTTGAAATCTTATACTTTTCTGAAGATCTTGCTTGATATTTTGGTCTGTACATTCCAGTTTTAGTTAGCTGTATAGAGTTTATTGGAGGTACTGTAATGTGTGTATTGCTTTGTTTTTACATCTTACTCTGTTAAAGCAGGAAGGAGCTTCGAAAGAAGATATTGAGCGGCTGTCAAAGTTCAAATTCCGGAGACTGGTGGATGATGATAAACTCACTGGTGATGCACAAGGTTCCCAAGGAGGAATTATGACTGAATGTGGCAGTGATACACCCATTGAGCACATGCTTTCCCACGAGGATGCGGTACATTTCAGCTTTAGTTTGGCTCCCCCCTTTTAATAATCAGTATTTTTACTCTGTTCTCTCTGCTTGTAATATGTGTGAAAATATCAATTACAGTTGGACCAACAAAATCTTGTGTTACGGTTTAGAAACATGCAACTAATATTTTGCTTTGGAACTTGTAGGAGTGTTGCATTTGTCTCTCTACTTACGATGATGGAGTTGAGCTAAGGGAGCTTCCTTGTGGTCATCATTTTCACTGCACCTGTGTTGATAAGTGGTTATACATAAACGCTACCTGTCCTCTTTGCAAATACAATATTTTAAAGAGTAGTAACCAAGATAGGGAGGATATATAGCAGCATTTCGAAAGACTGTCCCTTCCCAGGATCCAGTTCTAGCTCAACAGCTTTTATATTGCCCAGCATTTCAGTACAAGTATTTTATTGTTCTTGTTGTTGTGGTAGTATTAGTAACTTCTGATGTTTTGGTGGCAGTACTATACCGTGCTTGGTTTTGCTCTCGCTTGTCAGAGCCCTTTTGTGTATATTGGCCTTGCCCACGGCCTCTTAGCACACTATGCCAAAGCAGTGCAGTGCAGTGCAGTGCAATGTCCTTTTTCTCTTTATTTTATTTTAATTTTGTTCCAATTTAGTGTAAATGAGACATGTATTTTGCCCTTTTTATTTTCCTTTTAGTGATGTGTGTGTCCCTAGTTTCACTTTGTATAGTGTTTTCAATGACTCTCTTTGACCCTCATCAAACAAGCTACTTGTAAGTTGTTATCAAATGAGGTATATAAACTTAATAAATCTCCCTTGCTGATGCTGTTAAATTGTTCTGTTCTTGAATGCTTAAGCTATTGCTGTTGGGAAAAAAAAAAAATGAAAAACTACTTAAGTTCATGTGGTAAATTCATCTCATAGTTAGGCTTCAACCGGGGATGAAACCGTGGTGCTCAATAAATTTCTTTCTGGTTATTTTTTAAGTGTAGAAGTATCGTCCTATGTGGGTGTAAATGTCTAAACAACATACTATGATAATTCTTAGGTAAATATTTAGTGGAACGTGAATTTTGATGTTATTTTTTTGTCTTGATTGATAGAACAAATTACGCAACATTTCAAATACCTTGTAGCATGTATTTGTATAATTGTATGTTGCATTTGATGTGCTTTGTTGTATTCATTCTGTAATTAAGGCAATGCGTATTCTTGTTAATTCAGGTAATTATATTATTCAAGAAAACTGTTAAAAAATAAAACCCTGAGAAGAATAATGTCTGTTGGAGTATTCCACTGAAGAATAATTATAAAAGAGTTGAGGGAGTGTGTTGATAATTAGCCAGAAAATTGTAAATTGGGGTGACAATTTGATACGTGAGATACGAATTTAATATCATTCAATAGATTTAAATTTAAAAAATTTAATATGAAGTCATATTCATATTTAATTTTTTTAACACGATTATTCGTTAAGATATAATTAATTAAATAAATAATTTTATTTTAAACGAATAATTGTATTTTGAGCGAATAATCATACTTTAAATAAATAATTGTGTTTAAATGAATTGTACCTTATACAAATAATTGTATCTTAAACTAATAATTGTATTTTAAATGAATAATTGTGTCTGAATAAATACGTCGTATTTACATTTAACAAAATTGACACGAATAATAAATAAATTATATTTATGTTCACTTAAATAAAATTCATTTTTTTGAATTATCACATATAATTGTAAAACAAAATGCGGAAACAGAAAAATGGGAGAGGTATGAGGTAGTCTATTTGTTTGCGATAAAATTATTAATTAGTTGTATTCTTTAATAAAAAATTAGAGTATTTGTTAATTTCATTTTTAAATTTTATTACTAAAGCATCAACATATTTTAAAATTTTAATGTCATATATTAAAAATTAAAAAGAGAAATAATCATTTTTTATTTGTATAAACAAATACCAAAAATAAAGTAAAATATTTACAAATATCAAAATAATAATAGTTCAAAATTTGCACCACTATAAATCCAAGGTAACAAAATTACTTATGATAAAATAACATCACTATTCAATTGATGAATAAAATATTTTTAGACAAAAAGATTGGAACAGTCTTTTAAGATGAGTATTACCAGTCAATTTATAAATATTGACAACTAATCATAATTTTTATTTATTTTTTGTGATCTTATTATTGTATGAGAAAAAAATGTGATATAAATTAACTTTATGTATAGTTAATAGTGTATGTAAAAAGATGAAATTAATTCTATGTTTATACTATTTGACCTATGAAATTATTTTTTTAATGGTATATAACAATAAAAATATATTAAAATAATTACAAATTTTTTCTCTGAGGATTCTTAAGGTTCATAAAAAGAAATCAAACTAATTACAATTTTTCGCATATTTTATTTTTTTAAAAAAATAAATTTAAAGTAACTTCTTTTTTTTTTATGCTGCTTGGAAACAGAGAGGGGTATTCTCCATCTCAGCTCTCTATCATATCCCCAAAGGGTTTTCTTCCTCATTCAGTAAAAGACTGAGTTTGACAAAAATTGGCTGGAGATTTGGTTGAAAAAATAATTGTTGTTAGAAAAAAAAAAAGGACCAAATTTGGTGGAAGAAAGAGATGAAGAAAAAGAAAAAGTAAACTCTGTTTTAATAAATTTAATTGTTTAATTATTAATTTAAATTTACCATTAAATTAATTTTTTATTTTAAAAATGTTTGCTAAATTTCAATTTTACTCTTGATATCATTAACTTGATATCGTTAACTTTAATGTTGAATTGTTGCACAATAACTTTGTTAAAAAATCACTTACAAAATTTTAAGATTAATTTTAGAAGTTATCAATATATATATATATATATATATATATATATAGACAAAATTAAAAGTAATAATTTATTTTTTTTAACCATGAATATGAATTCTAACAATTGAAAAAAAGTGAGAAATTTATATTCCTTCAATTGTTGGAAGAAAAATTTCTTAAAAATACTTCGATGACTAGTTGAAGTGGTTATAGGCGCCACTTAATTTGTTTGTCACCCGATTTCAAAACATCACTTTAAAAATAAGTAAAAAAAATTTAAAATAATTTAAACTCTACTCAATCTCGTTACCATTAAAAAAAATAAAAATTCTTCAGCCTCTTTTAGACAACCTCACTCCTTGTTCCCCCTTCTATTCTTTTGCTTCCTCATCCATTAAAGTCTTTCAATAAAAAACACCTCAAGCATAGTGTTATATCATGAGTAACAAGAGTGGTGGCTCAAAGTTGCTCCAACATTTTAAGGCTATTATTTTTTCTCAACTCATTAACTAAAATCTACTTATTTACTATTAATTAATATCTATTTAAAAGCTCGATTAAAGTTTTACAAAATTTTTAATTTTTCTCTTTTTTAATATCTTGATGAGTTATTTGAAGTTATTGGAGCATGCATTTGTCCTGGGTAGAAGAAATTGAGATATATATATATATATATATATATATATATATATATATATATAGTGTAGAATCAATGACTTTTTTTTTTTTTACACAAAATCTTATACCAAATATAGGCCGTTGGATTTGAGCATATTTAACTATTAAGATTGTATCTGACATATGTATTAATTATGCATTAATTATATAGTCATATAAAAAATAAATATAAAATTATAAACATTAAACAAAATATAGATATAATTCAAAATTACTTTAATATCATATCGAATTAAAAATTATAATATCTTCAATTCAATGCATAATTGTAGTGGGCTTAAAAAAATAATAAATTATAAATTTTTTTGTGCGGAAATGTTAAAAATGATTAGTCATATAAAAGTTACTTTAATAAGTCATAAGGGTCAAATATTAAAATTTAAAAAACCTTTGCTATAAAATATAAATATCTAAAATTGAAAAGGATAAATAATCGGTAGATAAAAATATTTAGTTCTGAATAAAATATTTACATTTAGATTTGGACTCGAAAGATATTTAGATTTACATTCGAATGATATTCAATTTATATACAAATAATATTAGGTTCGGATTGAAAAGATATTTAGATTTGAACTTGAATGATATTTAAATTTACACGCGAATGATAGTCGACTTTAGTCACCCCAATGATATTTAGATATGGATTCAACTAATTTGTCATTAAAAAATATTTATAACTGAATTCAAATCATATTTTCCGTTGAACCTAAGAATATTATTGGTCTCTTCTCTGTATATATATATATATATAATTTGTCATTAAAAAATATTTATAACTGAATTCAAATCATATTTTCCGTTGAACCTAAGAATATTATTGGTCTCTTCTCAGTATATATATATATATATAAAAGGCTGAATGGTGTTTATTTATTTATTATCATTATTTTTTGAAATATTATTTTTCTTTAAGTTGAACGATTTTTTAATACTATATTATAATTTTGATATATACAATATATCTATTAGGAGTTTAGATATAATAATTATGTCATATTTTAGACATCTATGCACACTCTAAGCACTTAGACATAATTTAGACATAATCTTTTCATAAATTGGAGGGATTTACTCATGTCACTACTATAAAAATGAACTTTCTTGACAGAGAGTTTCGTGACAGAAATGACTTCTATCATAACATCATATTATAATTCTATGAAGAAGTTATCCGTAAAAATTGGTTCCAATTTGGGAACCATCTTGATAGAAACATGTCAAAGCTTTGTGACATTTAGCTTGTGATAAAACAGACCAATAAATGAACCAGTGAAACGGTATCGTTTGGAGAATTTAAAATGTATGAAATTAATTGGTAAGTGACAAATACGACGTCGTTTATTGATGTAATTCCATAACAGGTTAAAAGATATCGTTTCCATTGATTTTATTCGAAAAATACGATGACATTTTTTAGGGAATTAACTGAAAATGCCTATATTTATTAACAGAAATTCAAAAATACCCTTTCGTATAAATTTGAATAAAAAATAACCAAATTTAACATGGGTTCACGCATTTGCCCTTATACCCATAAAAATAGTAAACCTTTTTTCATACACCTTTGAGCTTTTATATGTACCTTTGAGCACTACGATGACAGAACATCAACGATGGCAGAGGAGACTGGCTGATGAAATCCGATTAGTTTTCTCACTCTAACTTTGATAAAATTGAATCTGAAAACATGAAACCGTCGAGCAACAAGGCCAGGTGGACGATTTCTGTCGAGCATGAATGCTCCACAAAACCCGTCGACCATGGCCCCTTGCTCGACGGCAAAACATCCTTCCCCTTACTGGATAGTTCAACCGTCGAGCAACTTGCTCGACGTGTTCGACTGTAATGTACACGTCGAGCAAAGGTGAAAATGTGACAGAGTATCACCTTTTTTCACTGTGTAGTAAAGTTTTTAATATCTGATTTTTAGCATAATTCAATACATGAGAATGATTTATAGATGATTGTAACAAAAAAAATTGCTAAACTAATGAAAATTTAAATTTTATGTGTGAAAATGTGACAAAGTATCACCTTTTTTCACTGTGTAGTAAAGCTTTTAATATATGATTTTTAGCATAATTTAATACTTGAGAATGATTTATAGATGGTTGTAATAAAAAAAATTGCTAAACTAATGAAAATTTAAATTTTATGTGTGCAAGAAATATGACGATAATTATTAAATCGTTGAAGATTAAACAGAAGGACCATTTCAAACATACAGTGGTGACTTTGCTATCTCACCTGTGTGATTTGACAGTGATTAGAAGAAAGTTAACAGCAATGCAGCAGCGTATGTTTAGACAAACATGCTTAAGATATTTTTTAGACCTTGACCCAAAACTACTTTTTTCTGGTACTCTTGTACAGCACATGTTGATGCATGAGGTACATACTAATAATGTAGACCATTAGTTGTGGTTTTTGGTAAGGGGCACGATTATAAGGTTTTCTCGGATTGAGTTTGAGATGATCATAAGGTTGAGGTTCGGACTATATCCGGAAGTTGTTTCGCAGAGTGACCGATTGAGGGATAAGTACTTTGGCGGGTCTTTATCTATTCTATTGCACACGATAGTTAAGGTTTATGAGGATATGGATTTGAGTAAGATCCTGGATACAGATGCTGTTAAGCTATCACTGTTTTACTTGATTGAGTACATATTATTGAGCCGGGGTAGTAGGTATACTTCAGACGTGTGGATGTTGAGGTTGCTTGATGATTTGGATGAGTTTGAAAGGTTCCCATAAGGTTTCCATAAGGTTCCTTAGTTTGGACGTATACTTATTGATCATTCAGCCGCATTTGGGGGGGGGGGGGGGGGGTGGGGGCGTTATAAGTAAAGCATTACAAGAAGAAATCGGCAGAGACCAAGGTTGAAGGGAAGACACATTATAACAGATATAATATAGAGGGTTTTTCGATGACATTTCAGGTATTATAATTCTTTCTCACTCATAGTCCATACAAATATTTATAAATTAATAGCATAAGCGATTTATCGGTGACATTAAATTGGTATGTAGGTGTGGATGTACGAGACCATTTCATCTATGGTTCCAGAGTTAGTGTACGTATTAACGACCAACTCCCCTGTATGCTTCGATGGCGTTCGAATACGAAACTTGTCCGGGCATCAAATGTGAAGAAATTGATATTTAATTCAAAGCGAGTAAGTTAATTTAAAATATGAGTTATTTTTGTAAGTCAAATTAAAAAAATGAGTCAATTTAAAATTGATTTCATTTTAAGATTTATGAATTGTTATGCTGATGCAACAGAGTGCTCCTGCTGTATTACGTGTGATGATGCTGACTGGTCCTAAACGAGTATTACTCGAATACAACCAAGTATTTGAGGTAACTAGAGATGCATCGTTCATAAATGCACCCATACATGAGGATGAGGATGACCCCAATGGCAGGTCCTGTTACCTGTGAGGATGAGATAGCTGACACCACTACTCCACAGGTGCATGTTGCACTTACTACTGTGATTCTTCACCACCTCTTGTGCCTAAAAAGAAGGTATGCATTATTCATTTAAAAGTGTGTTAATTTAAATATAAAACGCATTAAGTTGATACTAACGTATGACTGTTTTATCTGGCACAGCGACCACTACATCGCCGTGCCAAGAGACAGGTGGTGGATTGGCCGAACTTTGGTGTAGATAATGAGTCGGACCACATGGCTGACGAGGACACAGGTCCACGTCATGAAGCAGACCATGGACAGGACATAGAGACCCAAATGAGGTTGTTGCATTATGATTTCAGTGTATTCAATGCCAGACAAGATAACGCTGCTCAGCGCCAGCAGGATATGCTTGATAGGCTAGCTGAAGAGAACTGTGGCCTACTCCGTCCAGAGGCTTCGAGAGATCTGTCTACTACACGGGTACATAAAGTGGCACTCATTTACTATGCGTACAACACTTATTCATTTGCGTTAAACAAGTGATTGTTTATTTTTGTGGTGTTCTAAGGCCCTTTTGCTATAGAGATTTAATACCGGTAGACATATAAGAAGGGTCATATGTCGCAAAAGTCGTACAAAAACCCCCTGAGGAGGCGTACATCGTCTACGATCAGAGACAGGCCTTCGTACGCTCTTGATGATCAAATTCCGACCTCGTGCGCCTATTCCTGATGACCTGTACATTCGATTTCTTCATTGAGTTTCTACTCCAGGGGCTTGTATTGAGGGTAAGACCGTTACAATCACACCCGAGTGGACTGTAGATTGTTAGCGAGACTGGTCGATGACTGGAGGATAGTGTAAGTGTATTTCGTCTACGGTTGTTATTTTTTAATAACCCTATCTGTTACACCTTATGATGCATTTGGACTGTTTGTAGCATTTGACAAAATACATGGACATGTTGTCGCATTGTTAGCTCATGTATCGAGACTGAGTACCTCAGTATTGGACTGTTGCATCCCCTCACTTAGTCATAAGTGATGATATATCATATTCTTTTGCATCCGAATTCTCAACTTACGTGGTTTTGACGTTGCTAAAACATATTTATTTTTTGTTGTAGAGCCTCATTCAAGCGGCATATGACAGATACTTGTCTGGTACATTGGATGAAGGGACCTTTTATCTAAATAGCGATATCGAATCATTTGCCATAGGCAGGAGCAGCTGTAGACATAGGGACTGGATTTTTGTCGATGTTGTATACATTCCTGTTAACGTATGCGGCGATCATTAGGTGGCGTGCGAGGTACACTTCGATTTTCGAGAGATCCGTGTCTATGACTCTGCCTCGGATGTGCACTCCGATGCTAAGCTAGACATTGCACTACGATTGTTATGCTGTTTACTTCCCAATCTACTAGATCAAACAGGGTTCTATGACCATCGATCTGATATGGACCGCACCTTGACCCATTCATATATAATCGTCTGGTTGATGGCATTCCTCGCCAGGCCTCGACCTCAGGTGACTGTGAGGTATTCACTTGTATGTTCATACAATATTTAGGGTTAGGGATTCTTTTTTATTTCGATCCTGAGGATGGACCTGCCTTAAAGCTAAGGGTGGCAGTTGATTTGTGGGTGGGTCAGTCATTGTAGTTGTAAGTTATGTTACGTTTATGGTTTTGTTTTAATATGTATTATGGCGTTTATTTTACTCTATCTTTTACAAATCCCATGTGCAGTTGTCATTTAAATTTGCACACTCACCCAATAATGGTACCTATAATATATGGTGCACAGATAACCCAAAAATAATATAAGAATTTTATAATATTTAAATGGATTATAGCATACAGAAGGTAACAACTAATGTACTTTAAACACAAATATATTAAAAAAATAGTTCATAAATTTAATACAGATGAGTATATACATGTTACACTCATATAACAATAAATGATAATTAGTAAATTGAAGTCATTGGTCTATGTGGAGTGAAACCGCATTCTTGCATATTGCTTGATTATGGCTCATCTGCAGACAACGTGTGCACCTCCTCTTAACAATGTCTTTCTCGGCAGAAGGTATACGCTATTTTTTTGGGCATTTGGTTAGAGGATGCTGACGTAGAGGGTTAATAACACGTTCTTTAACCTGTTCAGGAGCCACCTAATCAACATCATTACCTGGAGGGTGAATAAAGTTGGCATACGCAGCCACGTCCTATGTCAGTAGTGTAGTAGTTGGAGTACAATGAATGGTATAATAACCGTATGTGTCTACAGACTGCTAGAACGTGTGCATAAGGCAATTGTTGAATTTGGAAGTATCAACGCTGCATTTTTTCTCCTGTACATCAATAATGTCAACGTTGTCCCCGTCCTCCACCTCGAACTCAAAACGCGACACGGGATACTTATTCATTGTCTGAGATAACTCTGTTTGTTCATTAACCTTTGCTTGTGTCAAATATGTGAGGTATCCATCTCTGGCAGTTGCCAATTCTCTACATTCGTAAAACTACCTCTGAATTACTGACCTTATGTACTCGATTAAAGCAATGACTAGTAAATTCCGCGCATGTCTCAACAGGGAGTTTATACTCTTAGCAATATTTGTAGTCTGCATATCATACCGTCTTGAGGAAAACTGTGACCTCGCCTACATATAGATCCCAACATCATCCTCCAAGTACTTTGCCGCTGCAGGATGCATAATTCCCAAGTTGTCCAAATATCTTGTGAAATCACTGGTTCGATATGCATCAGCTGTCTTGAAGTATGTTGCTATGAACGTGTCAGTTTTTTGTTGCCTCATCTTATACTTTGCTTTCAAATTTTTAGATATATGGTAAGTATAGAATTCGTGAGTGGCTTCAGGAAAAATAGAGTTGATTTCCTTCTGTATGCTACTATGTTCGGTTTGAGATAAAAACCAAATTCTTCATCGACCCAATGGCTTCCTGTAACTTAAAAGAAAACCACTCCTATAATGCATCATTCTCATAATCAACAACCCCGAAGGTAACGAGAAATATTTTTCCATTTCCATCTTGTGCAACAGACGCAATCAATGTTCCTGGGAATTTCCCTTAAAAAATGTACCGTCAACTGCGATGATTGGACGAATGGAATTGCAAAATCTTTGAATAAATGGGCCAAGCGCCACAAACAAATACATAAAGTGGTTGTCCCCGTTCGTCTCAATTGCTGTGATTGTCCTTGGATTTTTCTCCTCTAACATGTGACAATACAACGGAAGCCCCTTGAACGACAAAGCTGGATCTCTACACACAATTTTCAATGCCACTTCTCGGTTTCGCCATATTTTTGAGTACGGTAGGCGAGCTCTAAATTCGCTTTGTATATCGTCACAAATATTCCTTGACGTGTAAATCCGATTAGCATCTGTGAACTTATACTTTATGATTTGTCCAACCAACCGACTACTTGCTTGTTAGTGCCTATACTGTAACTACTCGTTGATACAATAGTGAGTTGCTTCAATGTGCGGTACTCTGAAGAATGCATCATCATTATTCCTAATAACAAGGACTAGCCATTTGTAATTTTCTGCCATACACTTTGCCTCAAAACGGGTTGTATCTGACTTGAAAACCTTAAACTGAAAATGGTTCTTTAGTGCCATTAACCCCAACCGATCTCACAATTCTAGCTTAGTTCCATAAATCTGCCCAACACACACATCCTCGACTCGAGAACTGGAGCATGCATCGCTTGGCATGGTCATAGATGGTGGAATAAGGGGCAATGACCGGTTGTATTGATTCGATTATGATGAACAAGGGATTGAGCTACTTCTGTTACATGATTTTGTATGCACATCTGTTGTTCCCTTCGGTTCATCATCATCCACCATTCCTATCTTCCTATTGCTTAGGCCACTCCGTGGCATCAAAGTTCCATTCAGTCTTTGGGATCTCGTTTGCTTGTCCTTCCTGACAATAGGAGAGGAGAATGCCCAGTGTCAGCAATTGTGGTTGTCTCATCATAATTTACAACTCTATAAGGTTCGGTCATTGGGGCGAGTTACCAATTTCTATAGCTGAACGATGTTGTTCTTCAAACCTTGAACCAACATTATTGAATTGCCTGCTCTGAAACGGTGTTGACAAAGATGGATTTTTATCACTAAATTGATTGCTTCCCCTTGAAGATCTAAATAGGGGTACAATAACGGTTGGATGGTCAGAATAATGTGCCCTTGTTGTATTTACTGGCATCGCCAACCCGTTCTACGGTAAGATACAAGTAACAATGGTCCCTCATGACAACATATTCTTTGTTGTTGACATGAATAAAGACACGAAAGGTGGATTTTGTATTAATCATAGCTGCTTTCGGCTGAAATACACCAATAACTTGCGCATTATCAACATAGATTGCTTTCGCTATAATCCTACATGCAGTTGGATTAATCTCATGTGCAGTATATAACAAATCCATAAATTGTTCATACTGAATGTTTGCATCAACACAAAACGACATTACTTCTCCCCCGACGTAAACATCACTGCCATTTGAAGACCATTCCCATGAACCTCCAAACCGTGTCGCGATCACAACTTGTCCAGCCATTACTGCAAAAAATCCCAAAAAAAGTATTACCAATCAGTTGTATCATATAAAAAGGTCCAGTACTTGACAGCACACTGTTGAGTAAGGAGAAAATATTTGTCGTGTAAGGGAAAAATTCCCCCTTACTTGACAGCACTAGTACTCGATAGTGCTATCAAGTAAGGGGAATGTTCCTCTTACTCGACAGTGCAGTTGTCGAGTAAAAGGGGAAAATTCCCCCTTACTCAACCGTGCAGCTGTCGAGTAAGGAAAAAAATCCCCTTACTCAACAAACCTTCGTCTTTACTCGATAGAAAATAAATTTGATTTTTTACGCGAGAAACTATTTTTTTTTATTCAGATTAACTACCAAAACAAACTTATCATAAAATAAGCTTGTCAATTGAATAAAATAGATTAACTGTCAAATTTAAAAAATTTGTGCGATAAACTTGATTGCAGAAGAAGAAAAAAAACATGGAACAAAATAAGGACATAAATATACGAGTTAATTGCATGGGAATAAATATTTTTGTCCAAAAAACTTAAAAGATGGCATATTTGATTGAAAAGTTTGGGGATGAATATTTTTGAATTTTTATTAAAATGTATGAAATTAATTTTTATTTTTATTGATGTAATTGCATAACAGGTTAAAAGACATCGTTTCCATTGATTTTATTCGAAAATACGACGTCATTTTTTACTACCTAAGACAAAACCCATTTCGACCCGATTTTTCTGTGTCCAAAGAGCTTTCCTAAGTCATATTCATTTTGACTGGAGTCCTCGCCATTGAATCTAAGCAGTCGCCGTTGATTCGTCCCTTTTGCCGTCAAATCTCTGGCTTCAAATAATTGTTGACTTGGTTTGACTACGTATTCGATCTCATTGACAGACGGATTCTATCGATTGACAAAACAAAGCTTTTTGTTTTGGTTAATAACTCAAATCATTTTATGTATTCTATATTATTTGTTAAATTATTTTAACAATTACATTATTTGTCATCCAAACGTAGGTTGATTTCTACATTTTGCATGTTGTGGTTCGATTTTGACAAAAAGGGCATTTTGAGCTTGTGGTGAGGTAACATTTGACAAAAAGGGTATGTTTTGCTTTTATGTTTTCATAGTAGTAAACATACATGACTCGGATTTTAGCCTTATGTATCAACCACATATATTGAAAATAAAGGAATGAAACTTGACGTAAATTTTTATTTCTCTCCTCATTCATTTAAACTTTACCACGTAGCATATTTAATGCTTAATCTTTGAAAAGTTTCTTTTCTGCCCAATAGTTAAAAAAGGTACTAATTAAACTATATATATGTATAGAACATATAGCACTCACCATGAAAAGAAAACAAAATATTTGTACAGCCTATTTGATTGTGAAATGACTACCAAAAACAGAAAGCTTTCACAACTCTAAAATGCACATATATGTTCAAAATATGTATAATTAAGGAATATAAAACTCACCCGTATATATACATATATATTTATTTATTGTAATTATTACTAATATGCTACGTTTGAAGTTTATTCTGTACATATGTACATATAAACAAGTTTCACCAATATGTATATAAAGAATGTTAAGAAAGCTTTTGATTGCCTAAAACAGAAAGTATGCTTAAGCTTAAGCATAAGCTTGCAAATTAATTTCATTCTCTTTTCTTAATATTAAAGTCATGAATATCGTCTAAAATATTTTGGTTATGATATAATTTTGAGAGATATCATACTTTTTAGAATCTTAAAAGACAAATTAAGATTTTTAAATTAAGAGTAATTTTAGTATATGTTTGTGGATTTTGGTTATAGCTTGCTGCCTTACAAGAAGTCAAGCTTATTAAACTAAATGTTTCACTTGATAATTATTCATTTGGTAATATGTTACATCATGCAACTTACCTTCCATGTTAAATGAAACAAAATTGTATTTTTTTTTTCTTGATAGGACAATAAAGAGCAAGACTGGCAATAGTACTAGTGATGAAGGCCTAATTGACATGCACAAAAGGCCGACACGAAGAATATCCAAGAAGGCACGTCTGACTTTATGTTTAAGTGGTAAGAAAGTTGCTGTGAGACAAAATCAAAGAGGTGTACCGGTTGGAAAAGAAGCAACAGATTTAAAGAGCAATATGAGAATACTTGCAAGACAGATCATTTTAATTATTTACGATGATTGGTGGAGGGTTCCAAAGACTATTAAGGATTTTTTGTGGGAGTATGTGCTGGTGAGATGCTTGCACCTTTAGACGACTTGGTAATATAGGGTGTTAGTATCTTACTGACTTCTATTCTTTGAACAGGTTTATAAATTGCATTATACTCTTTTACTGACTTTGCAATTTAGATCTATTTCATTGTTAATCTTTGGACAGGTTTATTGACTTTATCTCTCTTTTATTTCTCTTTTGACAACCATAAAAATGTGCATTAGTAGAAACATGTGATAATTTTATTATTAAGTATTATAAAAGTCAAATTATATATATTAAATTGAAAAAAAATATTATTTTAGTTTTATTTTTAATTAAAAAATTTGAAATAAAAATTTAAAAATCAGCCCGAATCGATCTATTAGGTCTCGGTCCAGTCTTTTTCTTAGATTCGGTTCAGTTCGATCTTAGAAATTGAAAATTCGAAATATTTGTGTTTGGTTTAATTTTCAGAAAGTCTAGACCGGCTCAAGCCCACCCTTACTTGGAATAATCTTTTCACAAATTAGAGGGATTTGTTCACGTTATAATATGATGGAAAATCCCACAATATCGTGGGTATCCTATTATTAGCAGGGGGTTAAACACACTCCCTCATATATTTTGTCATCTAGATTAAATATATATTATATACAAAATTAATATAAATAAAAATAAATACATACCTTTTGGTATATCTTGAAGTTCTCTTGCCATCATAGATTCTCCTTAAATAATAAAAAATTGAATTTTTGTCTTTTTCTCATAGATGATGCCAACTGTTGACGCTAGATTTTGTCATCTAATATCAACCAGTGAATTTGTTTATATGCGAGAAAAAAACCTTTCTTTTGTCTCTTGCTTTTCCTTATATACTTCTTATTTCCTTAGGTTTTCTAGAATATTAATTTTGGTTGAATTTTAATTTTAGATAATTGAGCATTTTGGTTTACCTTTAACTCTGATGAAGCAAGACTTATACAAAAAGACCCTACATTGGGCTTAATTTTAATAAAAAATTTTGATTAAAGTTTTTATGAATTTGGACATTTACTTTTTATCTTTTGGGTCTTTCTTTTTTAATATGAATTCGGTGCTATTGTATTAGGTTAATATGCAGGTTAAAAATCGACTTAATTTTAGCTGTTAAAAAAAGGGTCCAACATATATATATATATATATATATATATATATATATATATATATATAGGGGCAGCTTAGATGTATGAAATAATATATATGCCATCAATTTGGTATACTTGAAATTGAAAAATAAAATATGTTATAGTTTGAGTTAAGAGAGCATGCAAAAGCTTAATGGAGACGAATTTGCTAAATATTTAGCTACTAAAATAATTTCAAATAGTTGATCTGATCCAGTTTGATCTAAATAAATTAAAAATGTTTAATTATATTTTATTAACAAAGATAATAAAAAAAATAGTATATGATTTATTTAAACATCCAAATACGTATATTCATTCTAAATAAATAAAAAAAATGAATATATAAAAAATTATAATTAGATTTTTTTAAATAAAAAATTATATTCTTTTAAAATTATATCAAAAACAAAAAAGTAGCAAAGATTATTATGGTAAGTCAACAAAGATACACAATTAAAACTTATAACCCTTTTATCGTTAAATGTAGTCTTCTCAGCACCTTAAAATCCCACTTAAAAAATGAAAGTATATTATAAATAAAATATATTGACCATTGAAAAAACCAAAAAAATAATCAATCTAATATAATTGTATATAAGAATTTAAGTAACTCATTAGATAAAATTGTATGTATATAAAAATTTAACACCAATAAAAAAAAATCAATTAGTCAATAATATGAAAAGAAAATAAATTACATAAATTAAACATTAATAATAAGCACAAATATAATTGTATAAATTGAACAATATAAAAAATATATTTAATAATAAAAAAGAATTCATTAGACATAATTGTATGTAAGAATTTAACACCAGTTTAAAAGAAATTTTCATTAGTCAATAATATGAAAGAAAATAAATAGCACAAATTAAACATTAATAAGCATAAATACAATTGTATAAATTGAATAATATAAAAACTATATATTAATTATCAAAAAGAACTCATCAGACATAAAACACACAAAATTTTTACCCTTTATAGGTGAAGATGGAGACTGACTTACTAATCATCCATGTACTAAGCCTCGAGGGAGGCAAACACTTCTACTATTACCAAAACTCTGCCAAATTTCTGTCTTACTAAATTTTCTCTAAAAAAACCTTCTCTAGCTTAAGCATTAGAGGGTTTTTGTTAGGTAACCAACTTTCTCCTAAATGTGTTTTCTTTTATAAGTCGTATTCATTACAAAAGAGAGGGATTGTTGCTCGATATTGAATCCCTAAAAATTTGGTATCAACGGTCTTTATATTATTCAATTTATATAATTATATTTGTGCCTATTAATGTTTAACTTGTGAAATTTATTTTCTTTTCATATTATTGGTTATTGAAATTTCTTTTAAATTAATGTTAAATTAGCTAATAATAGGGAAAGAAAATAAATTGTACAAATTAAATATTAATAAGCACAAATATAATTTTATAAATTGAATAATAAAAATGCTATATTAATTATAAAAAAACTCATTAGATATATAATTGTATATGAGAATTTAACACTAGAATATTAGTAATCTATTATAAAAGATTAAAACATAATTTAAAATATTAATAAAAGAATTATATTTGAAATTTTTATTTGGGTTTTCAATAAGAATTAGGAAGTTTAGGATAAAGAAACTAATTAAATGAGAATAGGGTACGTAGACGTATTGAAAATTAATAGATTATTAAATTTATGTTAAATATTTTATAATTTTATATATTATAAAATTATTTTTATTTAAATATTATTATATTAATTTAGCATATTGGATCAGATTCTGGCAAATTGACAATATAGATACACAATCCAATTAACTCTATGCAGATTTTAGATTTTTTAATCCAACCCGATACATTGATCTGCCAAATCTACTAAAAAAACAGATTTGATTGGATCAAATTGAGCAGATTGAATTAAATTTTGAACACTTAATTGTTAGTCTTACAACCTCTAATTCATTATTATAATTTTATTGCTAAAACTTTTGTTACAATTTTTTCTTGTATTAATTACAAATATTTCTAATGTCTTTTTATATTTCTCACTTTAATTCAAAATATTTGTTGTTTGAAATTTCAATAATTTATTTACGAATAAAAAATGACTCATTTGCCTTTAAATTTTAGTAACATCTCAAAATATTTTAACTTGTTTGGATATTATTTATCGCAATTATTGTTTTGATAAAGTTTTGAAATGAAATGTTATTACCCATTTTGAACATATATAACAAGAGTGGCTACTTGAATGAAAATTTACCTTATTTTATGGATATAAAGCGCTTTACATTTTGCACATTATTTTAAATTAACACATCAAAACATACACGTAAACTCAATGTATTATATACATAGTCCTTGCCATAAATCATTTGTTTCTTTGGCTTTTCTCTTTTTTCTATGTTACTGAAAAATAAATCATAAGCACTAGTCAATCAATTGAGATAATTATTTATTTTATTTAAAAAAATACGATTATTGATTAGATGTTAAAGGTGACAAAAGTTTGATTATGAGATCAAAGATTAGAGTAAAATTCTGCCATTTAATATCGGTGAGAGTTATTAAATTACTTTAATGCTACTCTATTGTTGGAGTAAAAATAATAAACTAATAATTTTTTTGTAGGGTGATTGACATTCATGTCATTCAAATAAAGGGCAGGGGGTTCAACTCCTCTTAAGTATAAAATAAAGACCAGTAGATATCTACTAGCAATATTAAACTAGATTTGATCAAGACTTTCAACTGATAGATAGAGGTAGATTTTATTCGAACTAGTTAGATTCTTGTAGACGGTTTTAGATTAGATTCAATCAAGATTCCAAACTTCCAGAGATTATACGTGTGGTTTATAATTTAAAAAAAAAATTGACAAAAGTTTGATTGCAAGATGTAACTAAAATTAGCTCAAATTCTTTTAGACTAAAATGATAATATAAGAAACATTGAGGATGTTAGAGCTAATATGAAAACAACACCATTGAAGTGACATTTTTAAAAATCTTAGAGACTATACTGAAATTCTCCTATATGTTTTCCTTAAAAATAAAAAACTAGTTAATAAATTCTTCTAATTTGAGGTTATATATATATATATATAAGGGTAGGATCAGCAGCCCTTTTATTTTACATAAAATCTTACATCAATTATTAGTCTTCAGATTAAGGGTTTATCAAGGGTCGCATCTAATAAATATTAAAAATTCTTACAAACTCATTTAATAAGATTTTTTTTATGTCTTTTTAGTTTCTTTTTGTTATCTCTAATTTATTAATATATCTCTTACTTTTTTTATTATTTATTATATTTTCTCTCTTTTCATAATTTCTTTTTCGTTATTATTTATAAATTAAAAATTCAAGAATTTGAATAAAAATTAAATAAAATTTTATTTTAATTCTAACTTATAAATTCAAAATTTTAAAAATTAAAATTATATTAATTAATTAATCTACAAAATTTAAGAATTTTTAAAAACTATCATAATATATAAATATTCAAAAATAATTATTTAATTTATGAGTTTTTAAGTTACAAATGATAATTACAAATAATAATTTATGAGTTTTAAGTGATAATTAAACTAAAAATTAAAATAATTATTTAAAATTTTGAGTTTTTTAATTTACAAATGATAATTAAAAATAAAAAAAATTATGAAGAGAGAGAAAATATAATAAATAATAGAAAAGTAGGAGAGATATTAATAAATGAGAGATAAGAAAGAGAAACTAAAAAGACATAAAAAAATCTTATTAAATGAGTTTGTAAGAATTTTTTAATATTTATTAGATGCGACCCTTGATAGACTTTTAATCTTAAGGCTAATAATTGATGTAAAATTTTATGTAAAATAAAAGGGCTGCTGATCCTACCCCATATATAGTACATATATATATACATACATATATGTACATACATATATGTATGTATATATATGTATGTACATATATACATACATACATATACATACATACATATACATACATATACATACATACATATACATACATATACATACATACATATACATACATATACATACATACATATACATACATATACATACATACATATACATACATATACATACATACATATATATACATACATACATATATATATATATATGTATGTATATATACATACATATATATATATATATATATACATACATATATATACATACATATACATACATACATATATATACATACATATACATACATATATATACATACATATACATACATATATACATACATACATATATATATATATATATATATATATCAAATAAATAAAAGAGAAAAAGTTATTGCATTGTTTCTTCAAGTTTAAACAAGTCTCAACATATACATGGAGCTATTTTATATGTTTTCTTTAAATATAAGAAATTAAATTAATAATTTAATTTACAATGTTATAAAAATAGTAACAAAACCTTCTTTGGTTAATAATTTTCATTAGTTTAATTTAATTGTTCATGTGTCCCTATTAGAATTTAAATTTTTATATTTATCGTAGTAATTGTACTATGAATATTATGATTCATAAATCTAGTAATTGCTAACAAAGATCTTTTTAAAAATTTTAAAATATTAAAATTAAAGTTATCAATTTTTTTCAAACTCAAGCCATGAATGTATCTTTCTCAACCTTTACATTATTTCAGAAGATTAGGAATCATATTCTTAAAACAAAAGTTTTGCTCTTTCTAGTAAAGAACGATTTATCATCATTTATAATTAAAATTATTGGACCTCTAGAGCTATGATCTATATAAAAACATGACTTTTGAGTTAAAAATAATTGTTAACCAGTCTTTAATTGTGTGACAACTAGCATGCTAGGTGTCATTTGTAAATTTTTATTAATAAAATATTTAATATAATAATAATAAAATAAATAATTGAGTTAGGTTTTATAATATAATCATATTATACATAAAATACTGATTACTTTATAACTATTATAAGATTTATTTTTTATAGAATAATCTATGTGGGGAGGTTTACGGTTTCAAATTGGGAAAGGAAGAGAAAAGAGAGAAAAGAAAGAGAAGGAGAAAAAAAAAGAAAAGAAAGAAGAAAAAGAGAGAAGTAAACGGGAAAGAAAGAAAGAAAGAAGAAGAAGAAGAACGAAGAAGAGGAAGAAGAAGAAGAAGCGGGAAAGAAGAAAAAAAAAAAGAAATTGAAATTGAACGGTTTAGATTATGATTTGAGTTATTGATTTTAGAATTAATCTATATTTGAGTTTTAGAATTTTATTTAGTTAGAAAATTAGTTTGCGTGAATAGTATATTTATTTATATAATTAATTTTAGTAATAATTATTAGATCTTGAATAAATCTTGAAGTTAATCGGTTAATTATTGTGTTTTAGGAAGCAGAGCGGCTGTAGGGAATTCAGGGGATCCTGAAACCTCCAGAAATTAAATTTCTGACTGTGAGTGGATATTATATTTAAATTATTATATGTTTTTATAAAATTAAATATTAATTTTATTATAATTGAATTAAATTATATTATTGTGAAATTCATTTGTGGAAGAATTTAATTACGTTATATAGGAAATAAATTAGATTATAAATAAATTGTATTTTGACGTGTAGAATTGGATTGGTTTGACGTGTGAAATTGGATTGGTTTGACGTGTGGAATTCGATTGGTTTGACGTGATGTTTAATTTGTGATATGTTATAATTAAATTACGTGAAATTGATTATTATTTATCTTGATGGTTGAATTGTTTATGGATATGTGGAATTGAGAAGTGAAACGTGAAAGTATTGTTATATGTGAGAATTGGATATTTATGAGAAAAAGGGTATTAAATGTGAAATTATGATTTGTGATTGTTTGAAGCACCCTACGAAGTACCCATTCCCCAGATATGATGATAGGTCCTTGGGACCCATGAAAATGTACGTACATGATATGATATGGGCTCCCCGGACGAGAATACGAGGCCGTCGGGTTGAGCATGTGTATGATATGTTATGAGCTCCCCAGACGAGGATACGAGGCCGTTGGGTTGAGCATGTGTATGATATGATATGAGCTCCCCGGACGAGAATACGAGGCCGTCAGGTTGAGTATGATATTTCCCCCGCTTGAGCGATGATGTTTTCCGCCAAGCATGATTTTCCCCTGGGTACTAGTTGGGTGCAAAGATGATTGATTTGCTATGAGTTGTATGATGATATGATTTTCTCAAATATATGGTTGATAATATCAATGACTAATAATGATTAATATTTATTCCTGTGAGATGGATTTACGAGTTATGCTTATTATACGATTATGATTTGATTGTGAAAGTTTCAAGGAATTAATTATGAAATTGATAAAACGTATTTTTAGATAAAATGTATATCCACTCATTGAGCTGTGAGCTCACCCCTCTCCCTATTTTTCCTATCTACTCCAGGTACACAGAGTGTCGTGCAGGATAAAGAATTATAGTTGAGGTTAAGACCACTCTACGCAGCTGCATAAAACAAGTTGAACACGTCATGTATAAATGTATGTGCATGTAAATATTGTTTATATATATTTTGATGAGGCATGACGCCTCACTGAGTGTGGGTTATGGAGGCCTGAGGCCAGGAATATATTATTATGGAATTATGCTGCGTGTGAATTATGAAAATGGTTAAGAAAAGTGCATGTTTATACAGGATTCGTCTCGGACTCCAGGAGGGGTTCGGGTCGGGTCCTGACAAATTGCGACTACACTAACCACAATCTCACGGGTCGTATCAAGTAGTAAAATGATAAGAATAAATATTGACCTATGAGGATTGAGATTCAAATTAACTACTAAGTATTATAATTTGAAAGACCAATTTTATCTAAGCAAACTAGAAGTAATTAATTGTAACGGTAAGTAAACTAAAACGCTACTATTAACTAATGAAGTATATAAATCGAATAAAAGAGTTTATAAAAAGATAAAATATGCAAGGATGAATTACTTAGAATTTTGATTTCGCTTATCTATAACTATGTTTCTCCTAATTGGCCGTTATTAATGTGTTTTAGTCTAATACACTAATAAGAAGATTAAAACAATTCTTGACACCTCTCCCGAACATAAATCAAGGTTTTACGCACAATAACTCAAGTAGATATCCCTAGCTAACTCAAATAATTATACGTTCATTATGTATTATTTATTGTTTAACGCTTCTAACTCAATTTACCTCTCGATTTCTTGAAATCTTAAGTGTTAATTAGATTATCTAGATATCGATTACCTTTGATCTCACAACTATCTACATTGTGTTACCTTAATCTGACAAACAAATCAATTTTTTTTAAGAATTAATTCATTAATTAATTAACAAATTAGAATATGAAGCAAGGTAAACATAAGTGAATCAAACCATAATAACATTAATAACATGCCAATTGATTAAAATATAGTTTGGACAAGTTATATCAAGACCCTAGATTAAGAAAACTAGCCAACCATCATAATTATCAACATCATAATCATCATGTATTCCATAATCACCAATTTCAACAATTAAAGTTCAAATAAAATATAAAATGAGAGTGATAGAGTTTAGGAAACTACGCTAAAGATGCAAGCTTCAATGATCCTCCTTAAAGTCTTCTTCCAAAGGCTCCAACTTGAATCAATCTACTTCTCTCTCTAGAATAATCTCTTGTTCTTCACTTTTTCTTACTCTTAAAATCCAATTTTCTATTCTTGGTTGCTTGGTTGTGGTGGCTCTCCATCCCAAAAACATATAAACCTAAAAGATAGTGAAATCAGACCATAATATGATGATATTATAGTAAAAAATTGTCCAAGCTTGTCCAGGAGGCATGGAGACGCTCAAATTCGCGCGAAGGAGTAATGGAGCAGAATGGGTGGCGTGAAAAGTCAGAAAGGAATTGGGGACCAAACGCAAAGTCTTTAGCGACCAAAATGTAAAAAATTCAAGTGTTTTGAATGCTCGTTAGCTATCTTTTTTATACAAAGTACTAAAATCTATCAAATATTAACTAAACTTTATAATTTACAAAATAATTCAAGTCTCGAAGCAATCGATAAGTGTGTATTCTACACACTTATTAATCTTTTTTGCTATTTTTTATTATTTTTTACATTAATTTAAACCCGTGTGAACTAGCGTATTGGCATAAATACTCCTTTTTTTATTTGACTTATATTGACTAATATATTGATATAAATATTTCTCTAACCTTTATTGACTAATATATTGATATAAATATTTCTCTAACCTTTATTGACTAATATGATGACATAAATATATTTATTTTATAATTAGTAAGAATATTTCTGACAAAATTCAAAAGAGAAAAAAGCTAATGTAATAATCTTTTTAATGAATTTGAGAAAATATAAAGTTAAAAAAAAGATATCCGTAAAATAACAATAATAAAACAACTACAAAAATTTGATGTAGATCATCAATTAATAATCTAAAAATAAATTATATGAATTATCAATTAATGGTCAATACCAAATTTTAATGGTTGTTTTATTATTATTGTTTATGGGTACCATTTCTTCTTAATTTTGATTTTTTCTTCTTTAATTAATTTTTAAAAAAGATTGTATTTAATTTTTTTGTCTTCTTCAATTAATTTTTACAAAAAGAAAATTTAATTTTTTCTCTTTTATTCTTAACTTTTTTATTAGAAATATTTTTTGTCAATTGTAAAATAAGGTTATTTATATCATTCCATTAGTTAATATAAGTTCAAAGAGTATTTATTTTAATTATAAGATAAAGTTATTTATGTTATTATATTGATCAACAAGAGTTTTTTTATAATATTGGTCAACAAGAGTTTAAGTATTTATGTAAAATACACTAGTAAATATAGGTAAAAATAAAAATAAGAGGTATTTATACCTCCAAGTTTGTTAACATATGTCAAAATTAAAAAAAAATTGAAATTAGTACCAAAAACAGTCTTGTTGACAATTATTTTAACTCGAATCTCTTATTATCATAAGAGTTATACTTTAAGAATTTAACCTTCATTTGTCCTATTCAATTAACTTATAATTATTATTTTGGTTGATCGTAACTTTCATAAAATAATAATAATAATTAAGCAAAAGAACCTTTCTTGTAAACAAAAAATAAGCATTTTAAAATATTAATTATTTATTATTAGAAAGAATTTTATTAAGCTTAGGTTGTAAGTCCTTATCTATAATAAACAACTTGCATACAAAAAAATAATAACCGGTGTACGAGGCCACATGAATCCATCCACAGAACTCACAAATTTTTATTAAAAAATTGTATAGACCCCTCGAATTTATTCTAATGCTCAATTAGACTCCATGAATTAAAAAATATTCAATTATACCCTCCGTGGTGGGATTTTTTTTCTTCTTATTATTTAAATTATTATAAGACCCCAAAATCATTATATTCTACACCATATTTATTAGAAAAATATCAAATCCTTCCCAAATGTTTGATTATTATAATTTCATTGTTAGAAAATAGTATAGGATGATTGTAGGTAATTTTTTTATATGGAATTTAATTACACTTGTAAAATAAGATGTAAAATTTCTATTTTTATTGAGATGTAAATCTTAAGTAAGGTGCAAACTTTCCAATCTCAACAGTCCCGATACGTGAAGACGTTGTTTCAGAATGTTCTTTGGTGGCCTGTCGGAATATGTATGACTCGTAGATATAAAGCAACTTCAAGTCTTTGACCACTTTTGAGATCAATGTTAGCGCTAGCTGTTGAGACTTATCGCTACAACTGGTTTAATCACTGGAGTATTATTGATTTTGCCTGCTTCGTAGATCATGAAGTTGTTCTAATTAATCCTATGTACGTAACTCTTTATACAAAAAATTAATTAAACAAACTTTTATCTTTTAGCAATTTGTGGTATAAAAATTGTTGGCCCGAATTTAAAAAAAAAAGATACAAATATTAATTTGTTGAAGAGAAAGAATACTATATATATATGTGCATTTGAAGAAAGTATATAACGGTACTTAAAACTTGGTTGTGTAGAAATAGAATATTATTTATTTTCGTGCTTCGTAGATCATGAAGCTGTTCCGATCAATGATGCTTCATTATCTCAATTTTTAATTTCATATGTTATATAATTATTAAAAAGAAACAACACATAAATCTTCGACAACTAAGTTTCGATCGCATGCACAAATTCAGAGGGACACAGCAAAAATATTTGTAGCAAACACGTAAATTAATTAATTAATGATCTTTTATTATCCGAGGACAAATACGAAGAAATTTAAGGTAGCTAACGACGATCTTAGATATTCTTACCTAATTTTCTTCTTTATTCCTTAAAATTTATCATGACAACCACAGATCACCATGTCCTTCAATTAACTGATTTTTATTATAATAATTATGGTTTGTTAATCAACTTTCGGTTCTTGAGGGAATGATATGGCAACGGCATTGTTGTGAACGACCAATCAATGACCCGATGGCTTCCTGATATTGCTCCCGTAGCGGCCGTGAAGCCAACGTAGACAGAGCTCGGAACAGTTTCTGACAAGATAAGAGGTTTCTCTAGAAATCTTTGTAGTGGGTATCCGGAATATGCCACAGAAACATAGAGCATCTTGGTCCATCCATCATAATCAATTTGAACCTTGATCAATTTTCCACTTTGGAGGTTAATGTTAGCACTATTGAGACTCTTAGCTGCAATTGATATTGGGCTTGTTGTGTCGATGCCAATGTGATTTCCATCGATGTCAAACGAGTTTTTGTAAGTGTCTAGCTCCACAGCTAACTGCGAAATATTGCAGCCTGCAATTTGCACTCACGATTTCATATAAATAAGTTAATTTTAATTATGACTGCAACAACATAACATGTACAACCACATGACAGTGTTTATAAAGATCACATTAAATTTGGTAGATATTTACCAGTTGTCGTGTTTGCGATTCCAAGATATTCGCCATAGCTGTTAAGTGGTGAAGATCTGTTATCAGGTGCAAAAATAAATGTCAACCCATCTGCAGAACCCAGTGAAATAGAGTAGGGTTTGATCTTAACGGTGAACGTGGTACTAATCATTGCCGGCCATGCAAGCACAGGCTGGTGGTATAAAACCCGTCCAGTTTTTCTCAGCGGCAAAGATGGTGAAGGCTCTGATGTAAGACTAAGGTATCCATCGTATGCAGTCACCGAGTCCATGCAGATTAGGCTGCCATTTCTGCAACTTTCGTTGTTGAACGAAGAGAAAGAGAAGCTGACAGGTTGATTGACAGGGGTTGAAAAAGCTTGGTGAAGAAAAATTGAGAGTAGTAGTAGCAAAATCATGGTTGAGACTTCGGATAATTAAGACTTGATAGTTACAACTTGAATGATCACTTCTCAGCTACATATGTGCTTATATATATAGGGATCTTAGCGTACGATTTGTTTTAATTCAAGTCTATGGTATCATTGTAGTTATGTCTGTTTTCGCTTCGATCGTTTGACTGACTGCCGGCGCAGCATCATTAAGTAATTGACTATTTTTTTTCCTTTTCTTTTTGGGAAAAGAGGCAATTGACTACTTAATATTATAATCTTCCATATTGTCAAATGAATTTAGGCATTTGACGTTGATTATTTATTTGCTGCTGCATTTTCACGTGTTATTTGATAAAAAAAATCTTGGGAGAGACTAGTATTCCCACGTTTATTACATATAAATTTATTTTAAAAAGTAAATTTTTTTAAGTATTTGGCATCATTATTTTAGATGATCTCATCGAAATGTCTTAAAATGAATTTTCTTGAAATAAATACAATCAACACAATATGATAGAATATTAATAGACTAATCGAGGGGTGTTTAGCGGATCAAATTGAAAGGATTTGATCAAATTCATATCTATTTCATCTCTTAGCAGACTAAATTTTTTTCAATCCAACCCGATCCATCATATGAAAGAATCGAATCTGATCATTTATTTAATTAAAAATATTGCATTTCTTTAAAACTTATAATCCTTATATCATTAAGCGTAGTCTTCTCAGTACCGTAAAATTTCATTTGAAAAATGAAAGTATATTGTAAATAAAATATGTTAATTATCGAAAATACCAAAAATATTATAAATCTAATGAAATTGTATATAAGAATTTAACTAACTCATTAGACATAATTGTATATAAGAATTTAACACTAATATAAAAAAATTCAATTAGTCAATAATATGAAAAGAAAATAAATTACACAAACTAAACATTAATAAGCACAAATATAATTGTATAAATTGAATAATATAAAGACTATATATAATTGTCAAAAAAAAAAATTATTAGACATAATTCTATACAAGAATTTAACGCCAATTTTAAAAAAATTCAATTAGTTAATAATATGAAAAGAAAATAAATTGTACAAATTAAACATTAATAAGCACAAATATAATTACATAAATTGAATAATATAAATTATAAAAAAAAGCTCATTAGACATAATTGTATATAAGAATTTAAAACTAGTATAAAAAAAAAATTCATTAGACATAATTGTATATAATAGTTTAACACCAAAATATTTAGTGATATATTACAAAAAATTAAAACATAATTTAAAATATTATTAAAAAAATTATATTTGAAATTTTTATTTGGGGTTTCAATAAGAATTAGAAAGTTTAAAATAAAGAAAATTATTTGAATGAGAATTGGTTCTACAAATTTATTGAAAATTATTGAATTAAAATTAATAGATTATTAAATTTATGGTAATATTTTAAATTAAACTAATTGATACTAACATAAATTTCGTGACTTCACTGATGTGATCTGTGGAGATGTAGAGGCTGCCCAATGATGTGTGGTTTCTAGTGTTGGGCCAATCACTCGTTCCATGGCTAAGAAACTTCAGACGACACTTGAATTACTTTTTAGAGTGAACACAGCCCATTCGGAAAATCTGGAGGCCAACGCATTAAAGCCCAAAGTGTTAACCTTGCTCACTTGCTTGGAAGATTAGGCATTCTTATTTAATTTCGTTTTTTTAATCTTCTATTATTGTTATGTTTTTAATTAGCCCAGCCCATGTCATTTATTTACTAGGTTAAGTTATGTTTGGATTTTTATTTAATAAGAGTGCACAGCCCAGCCCATTGTAATATTTTCTAGGTTAGAATTTATTATTTTGGCAGCCGTATGTTTTTTGATTGCTATTTAAAGGTTAGAACAATATGTTGGAGGAGGCGATTAATTTCTGAAAAGAATTGCAGAACACAATTTTATTTTAATTAAATAGATTCTTATCACTCACCTTCTTCTATCTGAGTATGGCGAATCAACCTAGCTTTTACTTATTTGTGGCGATATCTTCTTATCAAATAAGTAATTGCTAGCCTTCTACACTTCATTTGTTGAGATCAAATTCGTAGCATGCCTTAATCAATTCAGAATTCTACAAAAATCACAGCAAACATTGGTTTTGTGTTTTTTTGGCACATCATATTGGTATTAGAGCAAGGTTTCTAGGTGTAGATTGTGTGTGTTGTGGAGAAACACATGATTTGCGTGATTTCTATTCCTTCAAACGATCCGATCTAAATCATGGCAGAAGAAGACCTGACAGTTCCAAGAGGTCTTTCTTTGCAGCAAGCGCAAATCATGGGACTTCAACGCAAACAAGAAGAGATGATGGAGCAACTTACTCGTTTGACTCAAGCATTTGAAAGATTAGTGGAGCAACAACCACCACAACAACATGAACCTCGGGCATCAAGAGAGGCTGATCGTGTTGAATTGGGTGATGAACCCAGAGATGATGAGGAAACGATAGCATAACCTTGGCAAAGGAGGCAGCAATGGAATTTGGGAAACAATATAAAAATGAAGATTCCGCCATTTAAAGGGACCAGTTCACCCGAGGGGTATTTGGAATGGGTGCAGCCAGCGGAAAAAGTGTTCGAGTGCCAAGAATATTCTGAGGTTAACAAATGCAAATTAGCCGCTCTGGAATTTACAGATTATGCTAATTTATGGTGGGAAAACTTAAAGGCACAGCGTAGGAGAGACGAAGAAGAGGAGATTAGGAGTTGGAGAGTCATGAAAAGAATAATGCAAAAATGCTTTGTTCCTAAATACTATAGACAAGAACTATATATCAGATTGCAAATTCTTAGGCAAGGAGGGATGTGCGTTGAAGACTATGTTAAAGAATTTGAAATGTTGATGATGATGTGTGACTTACAAGAACCTCAAGAGCAGACCATTGCAAGGTTCTTAGGGGGGCTGAACAAAGATATTGCAGATAAGGTAGAGTTATTGCCTTTCGTATTTTTGGAGGATGTGATCAAGTTAGCTGTTAAGGTGGAGAGGCAGTTTAAGCGAGGTACGAATATTAGAAGTATATCACGGCAAATCAGAAATAAGTCAACCCACTCAAAGCCCCCATATGCAACTTCAAATTGGAGCACCAAGCGGATGGAGAAAGGTGATTTTAGCAGACAACCAATAGACTTGGATAAGGGAAAGGACAAAGTAGGTGATCCAAAACCTTCAAGAAGGTCTCGAGATATCAAATGCTTTAAATGTCTTGGCCATGGGCACATTGCTTCTGAATGCCCAAACAAGAGAGTCATGACTATTCGAGAGTCGCAAGGCGAGATAGAGAGTGAAGATGAAGCAGCGATGGAGGAAGAAGAGCATGAGCGTTTGGAAGAAGACATTATAGAGTATGCCGATGAAGGGGAATTGCTTGTAATTCGACGTGCCTTGAATTTACAATCAAAGGTGAATATTGAGCAGCGAGAGAACATCTTTCATACAAGGTGCACAATCAACTAGAAGGTATGTGGAGTTATTATAGATGGCGAGAGCTGCACCAATGTTGTTTCCACCACCTTGGTGAAAAAGTTAAACTTAGCAGCAACAAAGCACCCACACCCATATAAGCTGCAATGGTTGAATAATGATGGAGAAGTGAGAGTTACGCACCAGGTTTTGGTGCCATTTACGATTGGGAAATCATACAAAGATGAAGTGTTGTGTGATGTGGTTCCCATGAGTGCAAGTCATTTGCTTTTAGGAAGACCATGGCAATATGATAGGAGAGCTGTACATGATGGCTTCAAAAATACCTATTCTTTTACTAAGGATGAGAAAAAGATAGTCTTAGCTCCTCTTAGTCCGCAACAAGTGCAGAGAGACCAATTGTTGGGTGAGAAGGAAAAGAAGGAAAGTTTGTTTGTGAGCAAAGGGGAGGTTAAGCAAGCCTTGTCCATGCATGAACCGATTCTAATGCTAATCGTGAAAGAGTTGTCAACTAGTGAGAGTACTTCCTTACCACCGCAAATTGAGAAGCTTTTGGAAGAATTTGCTGATGTGTTTCCAGAAGAGCTACCAAAGGGGCTACCACCAATTAGAGGGATTGAGCATCAAATTGATCTCATACCGGGGGCTGCCTTACCAAATAGACCAGCTTACAGGAGTAATCCAGAAGAGGCCAAGAAGTTGCAGCGGCAGGTATCCGAGTTGTTAGAGAGGGGTTATGTGAGGGAGTCGATGAGCCTTTGTTCAGTGCTAGCCTTGTTAGTGCCAAAGAAGGATGAGACTATGAGAATGTGTGTGGATAGTCGAGTAATAAATAAAATAACAGTGAAGTATCGTTATCCTATTCCTAGGTTGGATGATATGCTTGATGAGTTGCATGGTTCTAAGGTGTTTTCAAAGGTGGATTTAAAGAGTGGATACCATCAAATTCGAATGAAAGAGGGAGACGAGTGGAAGACTGCATTCAAAACAAAACATGGACTGTACGAGTGGCTAGTTATGCCATTTGGCTTATCTAATGCACCAAGTACCTTCATGCGACTAATGAATCATGTGCTTCGTAAGTTTATTGGCAGATATGTAGTGGTTTATTTTGATGATATTTTGATTTATAGCAGGAACTCTGAGGAACATTTGGAGCACCTTAGGGAAGTCTTTGAAGTACTTCGACATGAGAAACTATTCGGCAATTTAAAGAAGTGTCAATTTTGTCAAGACCGCGTTATCTTTCTCGGTTATGTGGTTTCGCAACAAGGGGTTGAAGTTGATGGGGAGAAGGTGAAAGCTATTAAGGAGTGGCCTGTGCCTACTAATGTGTCGGAGGTGAGGAGTTTCCATGGGTTAGCATCTTTTTACAGAAGGTTCGTGAAAAATTTCAGTACTATTCTTGCTCCTTTGACTGAATGCATTAAAAAGGGTGGAGAGTTTAAATGGACTGAGCTTGCTCAGAAGAGTTTTGAGTTGATTAATGAGAAGTTGTGTTCAGCTCCTATTTTAGCTCTCCCTGATTTTTCAAAAACTTTTGAAGTGGAGTGTGATGCATCAGGAGTGGGAATTGGAGCTGTTCTTATGCAAGATAGACGATCTATAGCATATTTTAGTGAAAAGTTGAGTGGGGCGAGCCTGAATTATTCAATATATGATAAGGAGTTCTATGCACTTATTAGAGCTTTAGAGACTTGGCAGCACTACTTGCTGCCCAAGGAGTTTGTTATTCACACGGATCATGAGTCCTTGAAGTATTTGAAGGGCCAAAACAAACTGAATCGCAGACATGCCAAGTGGGTAGAGTTCTTATAGACTTTTCCTTATGTCATCAAATACAAAAAAGGAAATGTAAATGTGGTAGCTGATGCGCTATCAAGGAGGTATACTCTGATCTCCATGCTAAATGTTAAGTTAATGGGTTTTGAATTGATCAAAAATCAGTATTTCGATGATCCAAACTTTGCTTCCATTTACTTAGCATGTGAGAAAGGGGCAATTAAGGGGTTCTATAGGCATGAAGGATATTTGTTCAGATATGGAAGACTCTGTATTCCTAATGGATCTGTTAGGGAACTTTTGGTAAGAGAGGCACATGGTGGTGGTTTGGCTGGACATTTTGGTGAGAAGAAAACTTTGGAGTTAGTTAAAGAGCATTTCTATTGGCCAGGAATGATTAGAGATGTGCATCGCATATTAGAGAGTTGTGTGACTTGTAAGAAGGCAAAGAGTAAGGAGTTTGCTCATGGATTGTATATGCTATTACCTGTACCAGATCAGCCTTGGGTTGACATGAATATGGATTTTGTACTTGGGTTGCCAAGGACGCAGAGAGGGAAAGATTCGGTTATGGTTGTTGTTGATAGGTTTTTAAAGATGTCTCACTTTGTTCCTTGTCGCAAAACTGATGATGCTTCTCTTGTGGCAGATTTATTCTTTCGAGAAATTGTGCGATTGCATGGAATACCAAAGAGTATAGTGTCTGATCGGGATGCGAAATTTTTGAGTTACTTCTGGAAAACTTTATGGAAAAAGCTTGGCACGAGATTGCTTTTTAGTACAGCTTGTCATCCGCAAATAGATGGCCAAACTGAAGTGGTAAATCGTACACTCTCTTATTTACTTAGAACTACTGTTAACAAGAATTTGAAGAATTGGGATGATTGTTTAGCTTTTGTTGAATTTGCGTATAATAGAAGCATGCACAGTGCAACTAAGCATTCACCATTTGAGGTGGTTTATGGAATTAATCCAATTACGCCACTTGATTTAGCACCAATTCTGACCAGTGAGCGAGTATGTGTGGACGGGAAGAAAAAGGCTGAACTGATTAAACAATTGCATGAAGGTGTAAAGCGGCACATAGAGAAGAGAAATGCAGCTTATGCAAAAGCGGCAAATAAAGGAAGAAAGCCGATTCAATTTGTTCCAGGTGATCTTGTGTGGATTCATCTTCGTAAAGAAAGATTTCCAAACCAAAGGAAGTCCAAACTTATGCCACGGGTAGATGGGCCTTTCAAAGTGTTAGAGAAGGTGAATGACAATGCCTACAAGATCGATTTGCCGAGGGAATATAGTGTATCAGCCACATTCAATGTCAGGGATCTAACATCGTATGTGGAGAATAGCGAGGAGTTGGATTTGAGGACAAATCCTATTCAACCGTGGGAAGATGATGTGATCTGTGGAGATGTAGAGGCTGCCCAAGGATGTGTGGTTCCTAGTGTTGGGCCAATCACTCGTTCCATGGCTAAGAAACTTCGGACGACACTTGAATTACTTCTTAGAGTGAACACAGCCCATTCGGAAAATCTGGAGGCCAACGCATTAAAGCCCAAAGTGTTAACCTTGCTCACTTGCTTGGAAGATTAGGCATTCTTATTTAATTTCGTTTTTTTAATCTTCTATTATTGTTATGTTCTTAATTAGCCCAGCCCATGTCATTTATTTACTAGGTTAAGTTATGTTTGGAGTTTTATTTAATAAGAGTGCACAGCCCAGCCCATTGTAATATTTTCTAGGTTAGAATTTATTATTTTGGCAGCCGTATGTTTTTAGATTGCTATTTAAAGGTTAGAACAATATGTTGGAGGGGGCGATTAATTTCTGAAAAGAATTGCAGAACACAATTTCATTTTAATTAAATAGATTCTTATCACTCACCTTCTTCTATCTGAGTATGACGAATCAACCTAGCTTTTACTTATTTGTGGCGATATCTTCTTATCAAATAAGTAATTGTTAGCCTTCTACACTTCATTTGTTGAGATCAAATTCGTAGCATATCTTAATCAATTCAGAATTCTACAAAAATCACAGCAAACATTGGTTTTGTGTTTTTTTGGCACATCATTCACGCAACTGTGGGGTATGAAAATATATAAATTGAATTGTGGGGTACGATAATATAGCAATTAAATTTTCAATCATAGTGTATCAAGTCAATTTATTAGATATGTTAATGAATCTTCTTTATAAAATGTTCACAAGCATGTCTTCAAATTTTTAATAAGCGATTAATAAAAATTTGTTTAGTTTTACTGGGGGAATTCAAGAAGTGGATAGAGAAATTTTATTTTTTATAGAGAGAAAATTGTATGGAATTTAAAATTTTAATTTAATAAAATTAAAAATAAAATAAAAGACGAGATGAAATGACCATAAATAAAAACGAGAATACTGGTCACCATTCATAGATGGAGACAGGAATCCGAATCTTTAATCTATTGTCATGTCATCCCTACCATTCAATGATTTTTTTTTTAGAAGTTTAATGGTTGTAAATTTGGTTATAGAGAAAATATAAATAAATTCTTAAATTATTTATATTTTTATTTAAGAATGGAATAATGATACTAAATATGGTCTTTATTTAGAAAAACAATCAATATTTTGTTGTTACATCCCATTAGTGTACATGATAAAATAAACAATAATTTGTTTTAGTTAAGTTTATTATCTATTACACACTTCTTTTCCTATTTTATTTCAGGCAATGCAGATTCATAAAAATGCGCATTATTGCTAATAACTACAAACTAAAATATATGAACACCATTTATTTAAAATTATTTAGCCACTATTTTAAGACAATTTTTATAAATCGCCCTATTTAAAAATATTTGAGAAAATGCCATTGAGCTCTCTAGAATTTGAGATAATTACTCACTTCTCCTTTATAATTTCAAAAATGTTCTAGGCACCCCCCACCATTAGCTCCGTCTCAATTAAAAAAGGGACTTTTGGAGGCAAAATTATATTTTGTCCTGTTAAAAGTATAAAATTGAGGTGATGGTGACATGATTCAGTAACTAATCCCAATGTAATGTAGAAAAGGATGTAGTTTTTCTTTTTTCTTTTTTAAGAAGAAAAAACACAAACCTTTCCATTCTCCTTTGCTTCATCTTGGCGCCAGAAAATTTTGCTTCCAAAGACTTGATTATGATATGTTAAGTGTGATAGATTAGCCCAATATTGTGGCATAAATTGTGCTATAGCAATCTTTTCTGAAGATGTAGAATTAGCAAGCTCGAAACGAGGAGACTTGAATAGCGAACAATCGTATTTGACGATAAGTGATATGTTTGTTATCTTGTATGACAATGGTGTGGTTAAGTGGTTATACAGGATGACATGACAAAAATATTGGTTTGTGTAAATTGGAAAATAGGTTTGTTTGGAGTGGAAAATGAACATGGCTTATTTGTTAGGAATGAAAAATGATTGATGCTTGTTTTTGTTAAAAATGGGTACAGTGTTGTGTTAGTGAAGAGAAAAATGGGTTTCGTTGTTGCTGGCAATGTAGATGTAGTATTTTTGAAAATGGGTTTTATTGTATATTTTGATTCATTTCTATTAAGAAAAAAACCAATGTTTTTTGTAAATTGATTATTGAAATGGGTAGCACTGTCATTACCTTTTTTATATAGATTCATATTGTCCTTCAAGTATTGTGTTGTTGTTTTGTACAATATAAAATAAAGTTATTTTGTGGGGTTAGTATGTTGATTAAATGGGTGTTGAGTTGTTGCTTAATTATTGATATTTATTTTCGTTTTCTTGGTATAAACAGGCTGAAGAACCATGACAAACCCTAATCATCCTCACCAGCAAACCTCCCCCGACCATTATTAATAGCAAACAAGCTCTGATCATCCTCACCAACAAACCTCCCCTGACTACTCTCCTTAGCAAATCTCACTTGAACCAACCAACCTCGTGGTGCTTGATGCTCGAATTTTATAGGTAACCGAACTTACTCTACTAATAATATTGTGGGAATAGCCACAAGATTTCGCAGATTTGGAAGAGCAAATGTTTTCTATTGTCAACAGGATGTATGAGGCCTACACTAATCCAATAATGCAAGTAGAACCAGAAATTAAATATAATGTTGAACCAAGTGTAGAAGCATATCAAGCAAAACCAAAAGTTAATGATGAGCATGAATCAGGTATAGAAGCATGGTCGCAACTACACTAACCGTTAGCGTGTGAGTCGTATAAAGTAATAAAGTGATAAAAACAAATATCGTCCCATGAGAATTGATATTCAAATTAATTACTAAGTATTATTGTTTGAAAGACCAATTTTATCTAAGCAAACTAGAATTGATTAATTGTAATGGTAAATAAACTAAAATGCTACTATTAACTAACGACGAATAGAAATCGAATTAAAGAGTTTATAAAAGATGAAATATGTAAGGATGAATTATCTAGGGTCTTGATTTCGCTTATCAATCACTATATTTCTCTTAATTGGCCGTTATTAATATATCTCGGTCTAATTTACTATTCACAAGATTAAAACCAACCTTAACACCTGTCTCGTGCATAAATCAATGTTTTACGTACAATAATTCAAGTTAATATCCCTATCTAACTCAAATAATTATACATTTATTATGTATTACTTGTTGTTTAACGCTTAGAACCTAATTCACCTCCCGGTATCTTGAAATCTTAATTTTTAATTAGATTATCTAGATGTCGATGACTTCCTAGTCTCACAACTATCTATATTGTGTTTCCTTAGTCCAATAAACAAATCAATCTTTCCCAAGAATTAATTCATCCATCTCCAAATTAACTAATTCATTAATTAATTAACAAATTAGAATATTAAGCAAGGTAAACACAAGTGAATCAAACCATAATAACATTAGTAACATGCCAATTGATTAAAACATAGTTTGGACAAGTTACATTAAGGTCCTAAATTAAGTAAATTAGCCAACCATCACAATTATTAACATCATAATCATCATATATTCCATAATCGTTAAATTCAACAGTTAAAGTTTAATTGAAATACAAAATGAGAGTGATAAAGTTTAGGAAACTAGACTAGAGATGCAAGCTTCAATGATCCTCCTAAAGTTTCTTCCAAAGGCTCCAACTTGAATTATTCCATTTCTCTTTCTAGAATCTTCTCTTTGTTCTTCCCTTTCTCACTCAAAAACTCAATTTTCTATTCTTGGTTGCTTGGTTATAGTGGCTATCATTCCAAAAACATATAAACCTAAAAGATACCCAAATTAGGCCATAAAATGATGATCTTACAGTAAAAAATCGTCCAAGCATGTCCAAGACGCACGGGGTGCAAAAATTCGCGTAGGGAAAAATCATGGCGCATGACCACACCACACTCTCGACCAAAATGGCCTTAATCTGCGGGCATAGTGCAATGGTGTGGTAGTACCATTCCATCAACCCATGAACTTCAGCTTTTGGATTTTTTATATTTTGGTCCTTGAAGCTTTGTGTTTTGGTCCCCATTTCCTTTTCGACTTTTCTAAAATTTCTTTCTTGAGCTGATTTCGTCTTGAATGCCCATTTGCTATTTTTTTTATATAAAGCACTAAAATTCATCAAATATTAAACTTGAGAATTTATCAAATAATTCAAGTTCCAAAGTAACCGATAAGTGCGTATTCTACACACTTATCAAATCACATTCTCTAGAATGACAATTTGATGATGATGCAGCTATTTTTGATGAAGACGATGCTAACAGTGTAGATACAGTTGATCGACGAATAATGAGAATGTAATCCCACCAGAGTCCAAGATTGATGTTGAAGCAATGAATGAAACTTATTCTACTAAGTACGCTGAGATAACTGATGTAGATGATGCTTTATCAAATTATGATAACAAAGACAATGAGGATTATATGGAAGATAATAAAGATATTGAAGATACTGTTATTATGATGCAAAGGTACTTGAGAGGAAGATTTGTTAGAAGGCATGAGTTTAGTGGCATTCAGATTGGAGTTAGGCAAGTGTTTGAGATCGTGCATAAGTTTTGATGTATAATACAAGACTACTATTCAAGAGGGTTTTGCCATGGACAGAAGAGAGAGAGAGAGAGAGAGAGAGAGAGAGAGAGAGAGAGAGAGAGAGTATTAGGTTCTCTACTTAGTGTATAACACTTGGTTGTCCTTAAGAATTCATGCATCATTACTGGTTGACAAAGTTCCATTTATGATCAAGAGCATTAATAAACCACACAATATGGTGGCTTATTGATGAATGTTGAAGTTACAAATGCATGGGTTGCCGAAAAAATGATTACCACTATTAAAAACAATCCCAAGATAAGCATCAACGTCATTGTTGGAGACTTCTGAAAAAGATATAACACCGTAACAACACGAAAAAGGTTGTACAAGGCAAAGAGAAGGGTTTTACATGTGCTTGCTTCTAACTTTGAGAAATCATATACATGCTTACACAATTATGCCAACATCATTCTCATGAAAACCACAGGTTTGACAACAAAGATTCAATGTGAGTCTGCTGGTGGAGAGATTGATTTTGGAGAATATTTGTTAGTTATGATGCCTATGTATAAGGGCTTTATGCGAGGGTATAGAAGATTCAAGTGATGTTATATTATCAATTCGATAATGAATTTTTTATTAATTATTTTAGAAATATTATTATGTTATTTCATTATACAATAGATAAATAGTACATTGTATAAATTAGTAAAACTCAAACAATATAGAACTCATATTACATATATATAAGTATGTGAGATAATAGCAAGGTTATATTTTGATTAAAGAATTAAGGGAATACTTGGGACATTTTGATATTTTCATAAAAATTGGATGGTCAACTAATAGTACAAGGAAAGAGGTGCAAGTTTCTACAAAGTGTGGGTTTTTCAAATCTCAGGAAAGGTATGTGTTAATTCCTCATATATACATTGCATATGCAAAAATTACAAAAGTGTGGTTTTTTTGTCTCCGAACAATCAACCATGTTATTCAAGCTTGCTGTACTGGTGTCTTTGCTGATAACTAGCTTAGTAGAAGATGAAAATCTTGGTTTTCTCTACAATGGATTCAAGTTGGCTAATCTAAGCCTTGATGGTATAATAGAAGTAACCTCTAATAGGTTATTGCAACATACAGGTCATGCCTTTAATCCAAATCCAACATCTTTCAAGAAATCAACAAATGGGACCGTCTTCTCTTCTACTACCACCTTTGTTTTCGGTATCATCTCTCAACATCCAATAGTTAGTAGAAATGATTTTGTTTTGTTATTACATTAACAAGAGGGCTCTCAGGTGCTAGTCCCAGTCAATACCTTGGCCTTTTCAATGAGAGCAATGATAGTAATACTAGAAACCATATTTTAGCCATTGAAATTGATACGATCCAGCTCAAAGAGTTTGGTGATATAAATAAAAACCATGTAGGGACTGATATTAATGGGTTAAGATCTGTGGAATCATACCCAACAGGTTATTATGATAGTCAAATCGGTCAGTTTAAGAACTTGAACCTCATCAATCATCAGTGATAAACTGATGCAGGTTTGGGTGGAATACAAGAGCCTGAAGAAACAAATCAGGGTGAATATAGCTTCATTCAATTTTGATAAGCCTAAACTTCCACTGTTGTTTTTGTAGCATGATCTTTCACCGACTCTCAATCTCTCTCAACTTCTTAAGCTTCCCCGACTTGAGCCAAATGAGAGATCAAAGTGTTAAAATTTAATCTAAAAAAATCTAAGATATTAGTAAAGAATTTGAAGTAAAATATAAGATATTAATAAAAAAATCTAGATAAATTGATAAGATAATCTTTAGTAAGAAATATTATTAAATAAAATAATGTAACTTGTAATAAAATAAAAAAAATATAGATAATTGTAACAAATATCTATATATTTATAATGAATATTTAGATATTATTAAGGATATTTTTAGAAGAAGTTTTATAACTGTTAGATTATATATAATCTTAGTTGTTGGTTTAGGAGCAAGATAATTTTAAATAGCCATGTATGTTATAAAAGTTTGTATGCAAGAACAACAACAATAAAAAAAGTCAAACATTTTAATCAATTAAAACTATCATTTCTCCCTCTCACTCACATTTCATCTTTCCTTTTCTTCCATAAACCTCAAAATACGAATAGTGATATCAGAGCACACTCGATCCACCCACCATACTTTCAATCCAAAATCATCATCATGACTTCCACTTCTCCCATTCCAATAATTATTTATACCCAAACTGTCATTCCAATATTTAAAGGAGAGGCTTACGATTTTTGGAACATTCAAATGAGAACACTACTAATCTCACAAGATTTGTGGGAATTAGTAAGAGAGATATCAAGTTTCATCAGACCAAGAGAAGCTATAGCAAAGGTCAGCTGTAAAACAAAAGGAGTATTAGCAAAACAAGCAAAAGTATGCAAATGCTTTATACTTCCTACAACAAGAAGTTGACTCAGCAATCTTTCCAAACATCATGCTAACAAAGACATCAAATAAAGCATGGAAGATATTGGAGATTAAAAAAAAGGCTTATACAAGGTAATTTCCATTAAACTTCAATCTTTATGGAGAAATTTTGATGTTTTAACAATAAAGAAAGGAAAATCAATTCATGCGTTCTTCTCTCATATCTTCATTATCACAAATCAAATTAAAAGTTATGGAGATATAATAGAAGACAAGAAGATCATACAAAAAATCTTAAGATCTCTTCCTTCTAAATTTGATGATATAATGGCTGCTATAGAAATATTTAAGGATTCATCAAAACTTTAGAGGAATTAATGGAAACCCTCGTAGCATGTGAGGAAAGAATGAAAAAAATATGATGAACCTCTAAAGCAAGCTTTTTAATAAAAAATAAATATCTCCAATAAGGATTAAGATAAGAAAAATAGTCATGGTTAAAATCCTCAAAATAGAGGAACATTCACTAACTGTTGTAGCGGGAGATGAAATTACAAAAACCAAGAAAGCAATAAGGAAACTTTTAGCTCATATTGCAATTGCAATTTATACAAGCAAAATAATCATGATACAAAAGATTGCCGGTTTAAATGCAAAAGATGCAAAAGGCATAATCATTTTGAAAAATATTTTTGGTACCAGCAAAAAACAAGAATCTTATTTTACTTAAAAGAATGAATTCGTTGATCAATTATTTTATTCTGCTTATTTTGTTTATCAAGAATCAAAGAATGTATATTATTTAGATAATGGTCGTTCAAAGCAACAAAAGTTGCTTTGTTTCCTTGAATGAAAATATAAAATCCCAAGTTATACTTGGTGATGGAAAAATTCAAAATGTTGAAGGAAAAGACATCATTGCTGTCAAAACTAAAGATGACAATGAAAAATATATACATGGTGTTTTTTATGTTTTGAGCTTTACACAAAATTTATTAAGTGTGCTGCAATTAATTCAATGAGACTATAAGCTTAATTTTGATGATGATAAATGCCTTATAATTGACAAAAAGAAGGGCCAACTTATAACTACTGTCAAAATAAGCCTTAATAAAGTATTTCCTTTAATAATGTCATTTGGGCAAAAATATACTTTAAATGTGAAAATGTCGATGAATCCACATTATGACATTTAAGATAAGGCCATTTAAATTTTCAAGGCCTTAAATTATTAAAACAAAAAGAAATGATGCTTAGGCTACCATATATTTCTCTTGAAAGGAAAATATGTGAAGGATGCATTTATGGCAAGATGTATAGATTTCCATTTCCAAAGACATCTTGGAGAGTTAGAGCTCCACTTAAACTGGTGCATGTTGATATTTGGGGTCCTTCAAGAAACCCCACACTTGGTGGCAAATATATTTTTTATTATTTGTTAATAATTTTACTCGTATGACATAGATTTATTTTATTGAGTAAAAATCAAATGTTTTTCATTATTTTACTCAATTTAAAGCCTTTGTTGAAAAAATAAAGTAGACATTCTCTAAATATTTTAAGAACTGATCGTGCGAGAGAATTTACTGATTAAAGATTTATTAATTTCTGTAAAGAGCACGGTATTAAAAAAAATTATTGTTTGATGTACACCACAACAAAATGGTGTCGCCAAAAGAAAAAATATAACAATTGTTGAAATGGCATGTACCATGCTTCTCACAAAAAATTTACCAAAATATCTATGGGTTGAGGCTATTAACACAGTTATTTATATTTTTAATAGATCCCCCACAAAAGCTATAAAAAATATTGCTCTTTATGAAGCTTGGTTCAAGAGAATGCAAAAGCTGATCATTTCAAATTTTTTGGTTATATTGCTTTTGCCTACATACTAAAAAAAATCGAGAAAAATTGGATGAGAAAGGAGAAAAATGCATCTTTGTTGGAGAATCATGATTGTAGGGCTATCGTCTCTACAATCTAGAATCAAAGCAACAAGAACACTCAATCCTTTGAAGAAGCTGAAGAAGCAAGAATTGATCAAAGCCCAAGCACACATTCTTCAAGTTCAAGCCAATGTCCGAAACAAGAAGAGTCATCCCTAGATTCAAAGAAGTTGATAGAGTGATGAAGTAAAGGGCTATCAAAGAAGTTGATCATTTCAAGAGATGTCATCTTTGATGAAGGAGCAACATGACGATGGAGTGATGAAGGAGCAACATGACGATGGAGTGATGAAGTAACCAATAACATCTAATCCTTTGAAGAAGATGAAGGAGCAAGAATTGATCAAAGCCTAAGCACACATTCTTCAAGTTCAAGCCAATGTCCGAGACAAGAAAATTCATCCCTAAATTCAACTCTTCCAAGAAAAATGTGATCATTACAAGATCTTTATCAAACTTGTGATATATTATTTTCTTGTAAGACATAATTCAAACAAACATAGAGACAAGCCATGGATGAGAAACTCAAGATCATAGAAAAGAATCACATGTGGGAGCTCATGGATAAGCCATGAGATAAAGAGATCATATGGCTAAACTGGGTCTATAAAATTAAGTACAATGAAGATGACACAATTCAAAAGTACAAGGCATATCTTATTGCAAAGGGATATTCTCAACAACCAAGCATCGAATTTAATGAGACCTTTGCTCCTGTGGTGCGCATAGAGAGCGCTAACTGCATAATTAAAGTTACAAGTTTATCAATTAGATGTAAAGTCAGCCATTCTCAGTGGAGAAATTGAAGAGGAAGTCTACGTGGAACTGCCACAAGGGTAGGAGATTCAAGGCAAATAAGACAATGTGTATCGCTTAAAGAAAGCACTTTATGGATTTAAACAAGCCCCTCTTGTATGGAACAACAAAATAGACAAATATCTTCTTGATCATGGATTCTACAAAAGCAGAAGTGAGTCATCTTTATATATGATGACGAAATCATTTTCTCAACCTATGCCTGTATGTCGATGACTTAATCTATACCGCCACATATGCAAGGATGATCAAAGATTTCAAGAAGAGCATGATGCAGGAGGATAAGATAGCTGATCTTGGTCTCAAGAAGTACTTTCTTGGCATGTAAGTTAAACAAAGGCCTAGAGAGATATTCATTTCTCAAGAAAAGTACGCAAATAATTTGTTGAAGAAGTTCCACATGAAGGATTGCAAGCCGCTAGCAATACCAATGGCATTGAATCAAAAGCTGTCACGAAAAGATGGAAAAGAGAAAGTTGACAAGATAATTTATCAAAGCCTTGTTAATTCATTGATTTATTTGACAAACACAAGGCCAAACATAGTTCACAGAGTCAACATTATTTTCAAATTCATGAGTGAGCCCAGCAAACCACATTTCATTGCTGCAAAAAGGATTTTAAGATATGTCAAGGGAACAAAGTCCTTTGGCATCTTATACAAATTTGAAAGTGATAACAATTTAATTGGTTATACCAATGGTGATTGGGCAAATAATGTCAATGATCGCAAGAGCACAAGTGGATACATGCTTCTTTTGAGATCGAAAGTCATTTCGTAAGTATTGAAGAAACAAAAGACTATAGAACTTTTTTCAGCAGAAGTGGAATATATGGTAGGAACAAGTATTGCAGCAGAAGCAATTTGGCTAAGAAGGGTTTTAAAGGATTTGCAGCAAAACATCGAGGCACTAACCTAAATTTATTGCAACAACATGTCTACAATAGCCATGACAAAAATCCAATATTCTACAAACACATAAAACACATCGAGATCCGACATCACCTTATTCAAGAGCTTATGGAGAAAAACGAGATCGAGTTATAATTTTGCAAGACTAGAGAGCAGGTAACAAATATTTTCATAAAGCCAATTTTGTTCGAAAAATTTATCATGTTTAGAGAAGTGCTTGGAGTATATAATTTTTCTAGATTAAGGGGGAGGGTTAAAAATTAATCTAGAAAAATCTAAGTTATTGGTAAGGAATCTAGAAAAATCTAAGATATTAATAAAAAAATCTAGATAAATTAATAAGATAATCTTTCATAAAAAAAAATCATAAAATAAAATAATATACCTTGTAGTAAAATTAAAAAATATCTAGATAATTGTAACAAATATCTAGATATTTATAATAAATATTTTGATAGTATTAAGGATATTTC